>JBBPBP010009779.1:52418464-52483179 GCA_037974735.1 Cicer chorassanicum | reverse complement strand
TAAAATAAACATATAATATTATATTATAATTAAAATAAAATTAATATTATATTAACTACAATTATATTAGTATAAAATAATGATTAAAATAAATCTATCACCTAGTATATATTTTATTTATTTTAAGTTACAATGAAAAAAATCTAAAGCGTAAAAGGAGATTTTAATTAAAATTATAAAACTTAATTCTAAAGTTATTTTAATAATTAGGCTAAATACTATCTGTAGTCCCTTAACTTAATTTCAGTTAACGATTTAGTCCTTTATCTTTTTTTTTTCCCGATTTGGTCCTTTATGTTTTTAAATAATTTCAGCGTTATCCTTTAAGTGGGGTTTCGTTAAGAAAAAGTTAAAAAAAATCTCTCATTCATGTTCAGAAAAAGTTATTCTTTATGTTTTGAATATATTTCAGAAAAATATTCAAACTTTGTTCTAAGTTTGATAGTAGAATTGATTCGTTAAAATTGAAGCTATTGATATTTATACTACATAAAAATCACTTCAAATTTGTGGCAATCGTTCGTAGAGGTTTGATGAACATATGCAATGATCTAGATGAAGAATTTTTTAACTTTTTCTTAACAGAATCTCACTTAAAGGGTAACGCTGAAATTATTTAAAAAGATAAATGACCAAATCGGGAAAAAAAAAGATAAAGAACCAAATCGTTAACTGAAATTAAGTTAAGGGACCCAGGTGGTATTTAGCCTAATAATTATTTTATACTAATATAATTAATTTAATAATAATAATTAAATAAAACAGAAGATTTTAGTGATTTTTTTTGAAACAAGAAATGAAAATTAATTTAATAATAATAAATAAATAAAACAGAAGATTAATAAATTTTAAATTATTGAAGTGAAAATATTTTAAACATTACTTGGCATAAGTTTATTATTAATAATGATCAATTTGTATGTTATTTTATATTTAAAAAGATTTTTGAATATTGCAGGGATGAAATTCAAAAAAATATTTTTCAGGGATTAAAACTGAAAAGTGTTATATTTACAGGGACCAAAAACTGTTTTCCTTTGTGAGTTAACATTTTTGTAACGTCCACTTAACGGTAAGGATAAAAAAAAAATCTATTTTGATATTACAGGGATGTAAACCAAAAAAAAAGTATTACAAGGACCAAAATAAAAAAAGATCATATTTACAGGGACCAAAAACATATTTAAACCAATATATTTTTTATATTTATAATTTTAACATTTTTACTTGGACTGTGTTTGGAACAAGTGAAAAATAGAGGAACGATAGGGCCACGAAAAGAAAGTTTAAAATCCAATTTTTTTTTTCACTGTTTGGTTTTCTACAAAAGAAGAAAGAAAGAAAGCTTTTTGGTGGGTTATATGGGAGAAAGGGTATCAAAATGGGTCCTCGAAGTATTTTTTTTAAATATTCTTTTAATTATTTAAATTTAGCTCAATTTTTGTTTAAATTTGTTTTTTTTTTAATTTAATCTTTTAAATTTTATTCATTTGCACAATTAATCTTTAAAATATATTCAACTATAGTGTAGTCCTTTAAGTTTGAAAATTTTATTGAATTACTGTAACGAAAATGTTAAGATCTAATCAAAATATTGCAACAAGTTTAGTGTTCAAGCTACTTTGCTTGTGAAGGAAGTTAAAAATGTTGATTATGTGGATAGACTTTTATTAACTTGTTTTTAAGGCTATATGTATCTTTAAAACTGTTGTAATGAAAATCAAGAAATATAGATTATTTATAAGATTTGATAAATGTTTTATGAATGATTAATATGAAGAACATATTGTTGCATCATAATTGGTAGAGTTTCAAATTGTCAAAAGTCTTTAACTAAACTAATTGTTGTTGAAATTGAAATAAAGTACTAACGGTGCAAACAAAATGCAACTTAACAGACTAAATCGGGATAAAATAAACTTAAAGAACTGAAACGGAATTTGAGTTAAACTTAAAGGACTATACATGTATTTTTGGCTTTTTTTTTTGTATGACTTTTAGGGTGGTTTTTGTCTTTATGTTCTGAAATTTTTTAAAAATTATAATTCGTTACGGGTTTTACGTTTTAGTTTTTTTATTCAATTTCAGTTTTTTAATTTTTGATAAAAATACATCTATAGTCTTTTAAGTTTAACTCAATTGCCACTTAGACTTTTAAGTTTATTTTCTCACTATTTAGTCCTTTAAGTTACATTGTGTAACATCCTAAAATCAAAGGACTAAAAATAATTTGAATTTCAAATTTTAAAATATTGTAATTTATAGATTATTATGATTATATTATTATTAGGTTTAAATATGTTTTTGGTCCCTGTAAATATACCATTTTTTTATTTTAGTCTTCGTAAGTTTTTTTGTTTGAATTTAATCCTTGTAAAATCAGAGACGATTGGTTTTGGTCCCCAACGTAAAATCAAAAATTACAAAAAAAAAAAAAAGAGCTAGGAAACCCCTAAACCCTACTTTTATTTTTTCTTCATATTTTTTTTTTATAAAATAACACTAACTATTAAATGATAATTAATAAATTTATTAATTAATAATCTAAAACATTTTAATTTGTAATGTTGATTTGACGTTGGGGATCAAAGTCGATCGTCTCTGATTTTACAAGGACTAAATCCAAACAAAAAAAACTTACTGAGACTAAAATCGAAAAGTGATATATTTACAAGAACCAAAGACATATTTAAACATTATTATTATTACTATTACTATTATTACTATTACTATTACTATTACTATTATTATTATTATTATTATTATTATTATTATTATTATTATTATTATTATTATTATTAGACTTAATTGTAGTTTTTGTCCCTCTCTCAGATTTTTGAACTAAAAAATGTGGATTTGACATATTTTTAGTGATATGATATACAATTCTATTATATAGAACCATCTAGATGCATTAGTGATTCATATGTCATTAATTAATTAAAAATATGAAAAATTTCTAAAATTGAAAGCTAAGTTTTTACTGCGTTTTATTCAAATTTCATGAGAGTTCATCATTTTACATTATCGTATTATATGTCACGTTATTTAAAACGTCTCAGATCTTTTTTAGTTAAAAAATCAGAAGGAGGGACCGAAACTGTGGACTTTTAAAATAGGGGACCAATTTCGTGGAATAAGTTGTTAATAACTAATTTGTTTAAAATAAGGTAAAAGTTGTAAGTTGTTTTGTTTGTTAGAGAATAATAGAAAGTTTGTTTTGTTTGTTAAGGTTTATGTGCAATCGATAATAACAAACAAACTATTATAACAACCTTTTATTATCTAATTATCTAGTGTTAACCGCACAAAATAGTCGATCCTAAATGAATTCCATATATACTCTTTTTATTTGTAACAATCAATAGTTTAGTGGAACAAATATAGGATACCTAGTCTTATAAATATTTAAATATAAGTAGATACAAAGAAGAAGAAAAATATTGAACTAACAACTCAATAGATAGAACTGTACCAAAGCAAAGATGAACAAATGTAACTTACATTTTTAGTTGCAACAGTGGTTAATAGCAATTAACCTATATTAATCACACCCTTCATTTCATGATACATTTATTTTGGGAATTTGGATTAGGAAAAGAGTTAGATATTTTGAATGGTATTTTTGTTGAAAACCTAACTCTATAAACATTGGAATTTTATGAAATACAATTTTAAAGTATGAATTGATTTATTTACTATTTTGTTCATTGAATTCCCGTTTTTTTATGATTATTGAATATGTATTATTTAAAAGATTGTTTTGTTATGTGCTCTTGAATGATTGTTGTTATGGTATATTTAAATGATATATTATATTATAAATATGATTTTATGAAGATGATTATTAAAAATAAATTATTTTTTATTGTATGTGTTTGAGATGAGCTTATGCTTCATATGGATGTGTCTTGTACCCCACCGTTATTTATTCGGATGAACTATGTGCTCCATATAGATGAGTCTTGTACCCCACATATAGATGAGTTTTAAACTTCACACGTATGAGTCTTGTACCTCACACTAGATGAGCTGATGCTCCACATGATGAAATAATACTCACTTTGCGGAAGTAGTACATCTCCATATAATGACGGAATATCATTAAATTGATTGATTGATTTTCTGCAAAATAAATGTGTGTATTTGATTATTATAGGTGTGAATTACTGTTAATTTATGTAGATGAGTTTATATTAATTATTGGAAGTAATTGGTTATTAACGAAAAATTAGTTATATTATTCATATTTCTAAAGAATATTTTTGGAAAAACGCGGGTGTCATGATCGATTTTTCTGGTTACTGCGTTGGCTGAGAACAATACTTGTTTTAAAATTGTGTGTATTATTCACTGAGCTTTAGTATCTCATTAAAGTGTTGTTTTCAGATACTAAGACAGTTGGGGACGTCGAGAGTTGAGAAATTACCTCATTTGAGAAGAGTAATTTCCTTAGATTAGGTTAGTTGATCAAGAATAAGTAGACATAATGTCTACACCGTATTTTTATTTCGGAATTAGTTATTAAATGCTCAGTTTTGAATATTTTGATTATTAAAGTTTTTCGGTTGTAAGGATTTATTTTAAAGATTTCATAACATTATTTCTTTCGGACAATTCATTATTGATTATAGTACCTTATATAATATGAAAACCTTTTCATTATTACCTCAATTGTTAACCCACGTAATTAGGTGTTACACATTCAGTTTATACCGTTAGTTCTTATCTCAATTTCCACAACAATCAATTCAACTAAAAGTTTATGATAATTAGAAACTCTACCAAATGTTACAACAATATGTCTCTCATGATAATTCTTCAAAAAAATATTCATGAAATCTTTTAACTTGTCTATATTTCTTATTTTTTTCTACAACAATTTAAACAATTATATAACCTTAAAAACAAGATAATAAAGGTCTATCCACATAATCAATATCTTTAACTTCCTTCATGTGCAAAGTAGCTAGGACAGTCAACTTGTTGCGACATTTCGATTAGATCTTAACATTTCATGACTGTAATTCAAGAAAATTTTCAAACATAAAGGACCACATGCGAAATTTAATATATCTAAAGATTAATGGTGTAAACTGAATGTAACTTAAAGAACCGGTTTGGGAAAAAAAAACTTAAATGACCTAAAAGAAATTGAGTTAAACATAAAAGACCGAAGGTGTATTTTTGTCTTGATTTTTTTAAATTAAATCGCTCTCCTTAGCTCATCTTATTTTAAATTCACCAAATATAAAAAAATATTGTTATTTAAAAAATAAAAATAAAAGTTTGATTATTTTAAAATAAATCAAAATTATAAATAATATATTTATAATAATTTTGATAATAGGGGTTGAAAGTGATAGTTGTCAAAGGTAGCTATCGTAGTTGTGGTCGATCATTGAATGTGGCTACAACGATCGAAAGAGGTGGTCGACAGTCGGAGTGTGTTCAGCAGTGGTTGGAGTGTGACTGACAGTGGTCAAAGTGATGGTTAATGGTTGTTAGAAGTAGGTTGTTGTTGGTGGTGGCGGTGATCGGAGGTGGATGATCGATGGTCAGAGATGGTGGTTGGCGGTTGCCTGATGTAGGTGGTCAATGGTGAAGGTTGTGGTCGTAGATGGATAGTCGGTGATCAGAGATGGTGTTTGATGGTGATTGTGGGCGATACTTGTTGGATTTGTGTTGACATTTATTGATTGGTCACATGTAAATTTTAAAACAAAAACAAGAATTATAAAATCTATTGTTTTGGTTTGAGTTTTGGGAAAAAAAATTGTTTCAAAATTAAGTAAAAATCAACTTAACCTCATTTCATCCGAATGGGTTTGATTTTGAAATTGACTTTCAAAATCAAAAACCAAAAACTTACGACCACCACGAACGGGCCTTAATTTGATTTTTCATATTAACTTATTTCTTATTTAATAAAGAGATAAACCTCTGTTAAAATTAACCATTATAAAATAATCAATATAAATTAATGATTTTCTTTCATTCCATTTTCACTTCTATCAAAAAATAATCTTTCTTTTCACTAACAATCTTTCTTCTTACTTTCTTTCCTTTAATTTTCTTTTGTGATCCAAATATACCATAGTGGTATAATAGTGTATTTTTAGTTATTTATAAAATAAAAAAAATTGTTTTTAATTTCGATGCAAAGATAATCACTTTAATGTTTGTGATCCAAATATACCATAGTGGTATAATAGTGTGATTTATTTTTAGTTATTTATAAAATAAAATAAAATTGTTTTTAATTTCGATGCAAAGATAATCACTTAAATGTTTATGTTGTTCGTAAGAAAAATATGTTTATGCTGAATTTTCATGAACTATAACAACAAAGAGGTATTCAACAACAACAAAATAACAAAGTGGTTTATTAGTGTGATTTGATTGAAATTGTGAATGCATACAAATGAATTTTTTTTAAGATTTGATTTGCGGTCGGTATAAAAAAAAATCAAATACATATGTATTAAATTACATCTTATCATGTACAACATCTCATCACGTAGATATTTGCAGATATACTTTAGGAATTAACATAATAAATTGTATAATGGTGTGACAAAAAGTGTTTAAAAAATACAACAAAAGAAGGTTGAAATTGTATTTTTGATGTTAAAACTTTTACTCAATCAATTACTCAAATCAATTTATTTGAGTTAGATCAAAAACATTTTGAAATGCAATTGATAAAACTCTAATGTATTTTTGTACTAGTTTCAAATCAACTGTTGCAACATCTAGTTCTCTCATTACAAAGAGACGTTACTGTTTTCACTCGAATAACTTAATCTATTGTTAACTAATAGTATACAAGTAGTATTTATTCAGCTTTTTTGAGATTTGAGTATTCTCCATATATATTGCTCTTCAGGCTCAAAAAGTATTTTCTATGTCTCTAGGCCCAAGAATTCTTTATTAGTCTCACCAACCTCAACAAATATTATCTATGCTTCACTTGACCGAAGTATTCTTTACTACGATTTCCAAGCTTTCTATGTCTCATGTCCCCTATTTTTGTCTCCCCTCAAAAGACCACTACCTCATCCATCTTTGGAATCAGTCAATTTTTGACTTTTCCTGATGTAGATAGTGCTGGCCCTTCCTTTCCACATTATTCCGCTCCAGCTTCTGTCCCAAACATCAGTACAAATTTTGCTTCATTGTCCACTTTTTGCACATCTGCTGCTCCATCGCAAAGCACTCCCCTTGATGCTCATAACCGTCCTTCCAAAAGGACAACATTGGAAAAAGATTCCTCAAAAGCTTGTAAGGATATTCCCAAAATCTTTGCTGCTCTCCAATCAATTGCTGCCAGGAAGGCACATCACGACAAAGAACAAGCTATTTTACGGGATTGGATGACCAATCAGCTTGCCCCAAAGCTTAGAGTTGATCCACCAATGCAAAATCCTGCTCCAGTTTTTCAAGAAATTCCACAACCCTCATTATCTCCTTCATCATAAGGGTCTTCACCTTCTTTATCATTTTAATTCTCTGTTTTAGCTGTACTCTCCTATGTCTTTTTGCTATGACAAAGAGGGAGAAGTATCTTTAGATTTTAATATCTGATTTGTAGCTATTCATGTCATGCTGCTTGTATTTTTTTTTTTTTTGCTTTGAAGCATCTTTGTAATGATCATTTTATGATATTAATGAAATCATTATTTGGTTCAAATACGTAGCACAGATTGAGGGGGAGTCTTTTAATAAAAAACTATCTGAATTATTATTTAGAATCAAAATTAAAAATCAAAATTAACATGTTTTGTCATCATCAAAAAGGGGGAGATTGTTAAGACAAAATCTCTAATTAATTGTTTTGATGATTATTAAACAAAAGGTTAATTAAGAATTATAATTATGATTCTAAGTGTTTTGGTATTTAACTTGTATATTTGAGTGTGTTAAACAAGATAGGTACCAAGCAATTCAAAACAGATCTCATTAAAATCAAAGAAAGCAAAAACAGCAAAACGAAGATCAATCATGCCATACGTCTGTAAAACGAAGATTGATCTTCACTTTCATCAGAATCAAGAATGATCAGTTTTGTGTGAAAATTGCATCCTAGAAGCTTTATCAATCTTATATCTTTATCAAGAATAAGCAAGGAAAAGTCTAAAACATAATCAGTCAAGAATTCGAAGAATCAAGACAAGCTTCATGAAGAAATATAAAAGTAAGATCATTCTTCATTTGGAACAAATGCAAGTACAATGGTATAGGCTATAAAGTACAATACAGTTGTACTTCCAAATCAAGGTCTGCACACTAACTCAAAGCAAGCAAGCCACTTCAAAAAAGTTACTAGATCGAGTACAAGTCAGATCACATTTAACTAATCTGAGGATCGATCCTGGATTGCAAGAATGCTCTTGGATTCAGCTTGTTCACTCTTGCTTTTGGTCTGCTTCAGTCAACTTACTTTCTTATGACAGCTGGCCTCATCTCAATAGTTATGTGAGTTGTCCTAACCCCTCTTGAAGCCTATAAATACAACATAAAGATGAAGAACAAAACACAACTCAAAGTGCCAATCAAAGCATCAATCCTACATTCATATTCGAGCTCTCTAAAATATCATTCTTTAGCTTGCAAATCTTTTTCTTTGTGTTGTGTTGCAATCAGTAACAACTGAGTCTTAAATTACAGAATCTATTTCTCAAACTAGAGTTGAGTAATATTCAGATTCTAAACATCTTTATTATCATTACTTTATAACTTAAGGCTAGTGTATTATCATAGCTTGAGAAGTGTGTGGAAATCCTTTTATGTTGTAAAAGGTAATTCATGAAATCCTTTCTGAAATAGGTTAAGGTAAATCTGTGAAATTCCTTTCTAAAGTAGAAAGGTGGAAGTTGTGTAAAGATCAAGATTGATCTACGAAAAGTTGTGTAACAACCAAGAACAATCTTGCCTTGAGCACTTAGTGGAAAATCTCACATTTGTGAGGACTGGACGTAGCCCAAGTTTGGGTGAACCAGGACATATGCTTGAGTAATCTCTCTATCTCTATCTCTATTTACTACATGCATTGCAATCAGTTCTTACATTGATAAAATCAATATTGCTGTTTTTACACTAACCAAGATGTTCTTTGTATTACCAAGATCAATCTTGAGTAAAACTTTTAGTTTCAAACAAGAATTTTTAAAAGGGGCAATTATAATTCACACCCCCATTTCTTATAATTGAAATTGTTACTTCAATTGGCATCAGAGCCAGTCTCTATGAATTAAAACACTCAAAAAGTGTTAGAGCAAAAGATTCAGGAAGATAATGTCAAAAGCTAAATACATTGTTGAAGGAGGGTCTTCAAGTAGACCACCATACTTTGATGGATCAAATTATTATTTCTGCAAAGGCAAAATGCAATTGTTCCTAAAGTCACAAGATACTGGTATGTGGAGAATCATAACAGATGGAGACTTCATACCAAGAATGGATCAAAACGACTCAACATCGGCTGAAAAGAAAGAAGCTGAATGGACAACAAATGAGAAGTCTAAGGTACTCCTAAACTCAATAGCTCAATTATTTTTATCATGTGCTTTAAGCAGGGAAGAAGGTGAAGGAGTAGATGAATGTGATACGGCCAAGAAAGTATGGGACACATTGCAAACTCACCATGAGGGAACAAGTCATGTTAAGGAAACAATAATTGATATTGGCATTCGAAAATTCGAATTGTTTGAAATGAATAATGGAGAAACAATTGATGAAATGTACTCAAGATTCACAACTATAGTGAATGAAATGCGCTCACTTGGCAAAGCTTATTCAGTACAAGACAGGGTACGAAAAATCATGAGATGTCTTCCAATCATGTGGAGACCAATGGTGACAGCCATAAGCCAAGCAAAGGATCTTGAAGTTATGGGATTGGAATAACTGATTGGTACTCTAAGGGCGCACGAGGTACTGTTGCTTGAAGATAAACCTATAAAGAAAGGCAAAGTAATAGCCTTAAAAGCATCTCAAAGCTCACCAAGTGTTCAACAAATAATTGAGAAAAATGATTCAGAAGATGGTCAAGAAGATGTTGATGAAGAGATTGCTCTTCTCACAAGAAAGATACAAAGAATGATGAGGAGATGAGATCAGATCAAAAGAGGATCCCCAGACAAAAAGGATTTCAAAGTTGAAATGGATAAAAGCAAAATCACTTTTTGTCTAGGGATCCTCTTTTGATCTGAAATCCTTTTTGTCTGGGATGATTCAAGACAACCTGGGATGATTCTTATGAATCAGATACAGATGAACCTGAAGAAGCAAACCTGTGTTTGATGGCAAACAATGAAGATATAGAGGTAATAGATTTTGAACCATGTCTTGTATGTAAACAAATGGAAATTGAATTTGATAATTTGTTAAATGATTCAAACTTTCTCATTCAAAAATGTAGTTCCTTTAAAGAAAAATTTCATAAAGAAAAAGAAGAGAAAGAGAAAGTTTAGGCTATGAATGATAAACTTAAAGAAATCATTCAAAACCTGAAAGAATCTCAACTCAAAGGTTCTGAATCTGAAAGTTCTGAAAGCCAAGATCGATCTTCATCCTAAACGGAGAACGATCTTCTCAAGGCAGAAATTGAAATTCTTAAAAATGATTTAATGAATTTCATTCAAGCTATTTAGACATTTCAGAAAATCATGGGATCCCAAGTAGGGATATTTGATAAAGATGGGATTGGTTTTGAGAAAACTCAAAAATAAAAAATGTATGAAAATTTCTTTGTTCCTAAAAGAAAAGAGGGAAATTGCAAAATCAAATGTTCATACTGTAACAAAATTGGACACTTAGAAAATTTGCATGCTATTTTAAAAAAAGGGATGAAAAAATCAAGAACAAAAAGAATTTTAAAAAGGAAGAACAATTTAGAGCATAGGCAAAATTTTCTCAAAATCTGAAAAAACAGGATCGATCTTCAGCTGATGTTAAAAATGAAGATCGATCTGAAGCTTTATCAAAACCTGCTGAAATTCGTTTTTGCAAACCTTTTCAAAAACAGGCAACTAAACATTTTTCCTGGTCCAAGATAAGTCACTCTGAGACTATTTTAAACACCAAGAAGGAATCAGATTTTAAAACTAACTCCCCAGGACCCAAAATCAAGTGGGTACCTAAAAATGATATAACACATCATGCAGGATGGATCTCAAGATGTCAAGAAAAGACCATGGTTTTTGGACAGTGGCTGTTCAAGGCATATGACGGGTGACAAGAACTGCTTCATGTCATTTATCATAAAAGATGGAGGATCTGTAATATTTGGAAACAACGATCAAGTCAAGATAAAAGGAAATGGAACAATAGGTAAAATAAATTATGCCAAAATCAATGATGTTCAATATGTTGAAGGATTAAAATATAACCTTCTCAGCTTAGTCAACTCTGTGATAATGGTTTTGAGGTTATTTTTAAACCAAACATATGTGAAGTGAGATTGGCAACTTCTGGAGAAATCATATTTTCTGCATCCAGAAAGAAAAACCTTTACATTTTATACATTGAAGAATTACCAGTTGAATCTTGCCTCATATCCATGAATAAAGACAAATGGATACGACATAAAAGAACTGGACATATAAGTATGATTTTTTTTTCAAATCTGTCAAAATTAGATCTTGTTAGAGGACTTCCTAAATTAAATTTTGAAAAAGATAAAGTATGTGAAGCATGTGAAAAAGGAAAACAAGTTAAAAGTAGTTTTCATTCAAAAGAGTTTATATCAACTAAAAAACCTCTTGAACTACTTCACATTGATCTTTTTGGTCCCATCAAAACCACTAGCTTAGGAGGCATGAAATATGGATTTGTAATTGTTGATGATTTTTCTAGATACACATGGGTGTTATTTTTAAAACAAAAAGATGATGCATTTGATGCTTTCAAATTTTTTTGTAAAAAGATTCAAAATGAGAAAGAATCAAATATCATCACTTTAAGAAGTGATCATGGATGTGAATTTATAAATGCATCTTTCAAAACATTTTTTGAAGAACTTGGCATCTCTCACAATCTATCTTGTGCAAGAACTCCCCAACAAAATGGGGTTGTTGAAAGAAAGAATAGAACTTTGCATGAGATGGCAAGAACGATCTTGGAAGAATCCAATGTGGAAAAATATTTTTGGGTTGAAGCCATAAACATCTCTTGTTACATTTTTAATCGTGTTTCAATTAGAAAAATTATAAATAAAACACCCTATGAAATTTGGAAAAATAGAAAACCAAATATTTCATATTTTCACATATTTGGTTGTTATTGCTACATTTTAAACAATAAAGACAACTTGGGAAAATTTGATGCGAAATCGGACAAAGCCATATTTTTAGGATACTCAACGGAATCTAAAGGATATCGTGTTTTTAATTTGAGAACTAAAATTGTTGAAATCAATATGCACATTTTAAAATTGTTTTTAATTTGATGATCTTGAGTTGGAAAAGAAAGATGAGGATGAGGAAGAACAATATGGGCAAACGCAAAAGATTGATCTTCAGAAAAACGAGATTGATAAACAGTCTCTGTTTCAAACTCTTCCCAAAAGCTGGAGGCTTGTAGATGATCATCCTCCAAATCAAATAATTGGGGATACAATTGATGACATTAGAACAAGAAGATCATTTAAAGACGATGCAAACAACAACATGACAATGATTTCTCAAGTATAACCAAAATCCATCAAAGAGGCAATAATTGATCAATCTTGGATCGATGCGATGAAGGAAGAACTTCTTCAGTTTGAGAAGAATGAAGTCTGAACTCTTGTCCCCGATCCACAAGACCAAACAATTATTGGAACACGATAGGTCTTCAGAAATAAGCTTGATGAAGAAGGAAAAGTGGTAAGAAACAAAGCAAGGTTGGTTGCTCAAGGTTATAGTCAACAAGAAGGAATAGACTATGATGAAACCTATGCTCCAGTTGCAAGGTTAGAGGCCATTCGCATCCTTCTTGCATATGCATCACATAAAAACATCAAACTTTTTCAAATGGATGTTAAAAGTGCATTTTTAAATGGATTTTTAAATGAACAAGTTTATGTCCGTCAACCTCCAGGCTTTGAGGATCAAAAGAAACCAAATCATAATTTTAAACTCACTAAAGCTTTGTATGGTTTACAACAAGCTCCTAGAGCTTGGTATGAAAGATTGAGTTCATTTTTGATCAAAAATAATTTTTCCCATGGAAACATTAACACAACACCATTTAAGAAAACATGTAAAAATGATTTACTCATTGTTCAAGTGTATGTTGATGATACTATTTTTGGATCAACAAATGAAAAAATGTGTGAGGATTTTTCAAATCTCATGCAAAGTGAATTTGAAATGAGTATGATGGGAGAGTTGAGATATTTTCTTGGTTTACAAATCAAACAATATACAAATGGAATTTTCATTTGTCAAGAAAAATATATGAAAGATCTTTGAAAGAAATACAAAATGAATGAAGCCAAGATCATGACAACTCCCATGCATCCATCATCCTCATTAGATAAAGATGAAAGTGGACAATCAATCTCTGAAAAAGAATATCGAGGAATGATTGGCTCTTTACTTTATCTAACTGCAAGTAGGCCTCACATTGTTTTTGCAGTAGGCTTATGTGCTAGGTTTCAATCATCACCTAAAGAGTCTCATTTAACGACATTTAAAAGAATATTTCGTTATCTAGTAGGTACTATTGATCTTGGCCTTTGGTATAGCAAAGGTTCTCACTTTGATTTTGTAGCTTATTGTGATGTCGATTATGCTAGTGATGAGATAGAAAGAATGAGCACAAGTGGTGCATATCAATTTCTAGGAGAAGCCTTAATCAGTTGGTCATGTAGGAAGCAAAACATGATTGCCTTATCAACAACTGAAGTCGAACATGTCTCAGCAGCAAATTGTTGCTCTCAAGTATTATGGATCAAGAATCAACTTGAAGATTATTCAATAAGGTACTCTCATATCCCAATATATTGTGATAATACCAGTGCTATTAATCTCTCCAAAAACCCCTATTCAACATTCAAGGTCTAAACATATTGAGATTAAGCACCATTTTATTAGGGATCATGTTAGTAAAAAAGAGGTTGAATTGATTTTTGTGGATACAAAAAATTAGTTGGCTGATGTTTTTACTAAGCCTCTTGTTGAAGATAGCTTCAATTCCATGAAAGAACGACTAAAAATCGTTAAAAATCCTAGTCAAAATTGATAAATTTGAAACAGGATCAATCTGGACATAATGAAGATCGATCTTCGTTTTCTCCCTTGCTGTGTCATAATACTCAAGAACGATCCTCGTTCTTCATCATTACTATTTTTTCTCTTTCATCTGAAAAGTCTGCTTCTTTTTGAAAAGGTAACGACTCCCAACCACACGCCCTCTCTTTCCTCCTTCCCCATGCAACTGCTCCTTCCATCCCATCAACACGCGTGGTAACTCCTCCTCTTCGTAATCAACTGCCACACATCAAAACCATCATTTTTTTAACAAAACAACAAAAAGCATTTTTTTTTTATCATTCATCTCCTACCTTCGTATTCATCAAAAAACTCTAAATTTTTCTCTTCCAGCCAAAAATGGCTAGAACTAAAACAACTGCTCACAAACATCCCAAAACATCTCTATCTCTTTCACAATCACCATCCCTATCTCCTGTTAGATCACCTTCTCCTCCACCCAGACCCACCCCTTCATTCTTCTTCTTCTGAGAGAACATTCTTAGACTACTTGTCCTCCTCCCCTGAAACAAGCCCTCTTCCACTCACTCTTGCTCCTATCTCCACCGTCTTATCTCCTTTGTTTCAATCCCCTATTCCTTCCATAAGTCAGGCCCCTCCACATCTTAAAAAATCTCAGAAACCCACCTCTAGCACTTCCTCCTCAAGAAGAAGATCCATGCGCATTTTGGCTGGCATTGGCACCTCCAAACCTAAACATATTGATACCACTGTTTACACCGTCTCTGATGATGATGATGATCCTGATTCCTCCATTGATCTCTGCCAAAATACCAAAAGTCTTTTATGAAAAATGGGCTCAACGCCCTATCGGCATTGGCCGTGTTTCTTATTTTACAAATCTTCAACTTGAAGGAGTCTTCATCTAGCATCACATTGATGCCCTTGGTTGGACTGAGTTCCTCAAGATTTCTGATTGTTTCTACCCTGATGTCATTTACGCATTCTACTGTAAGGCTGAGGCTTTTTCGGACAAGTCCCTTATTATTTCTACTATAAAAGGTGTAGAGGTCCGACTTGATCCTATTGTGTTGGCTGATATTTTGCAAGTGCCTTCTGAAGGTCTGACCATCTTTGGAAAAGATTGGTTTTCAGCCCTCAACCTCTCAAAAGAAGAGGTATTTCAAGAATTGTTTATTGCTGGAACCACAAAAAATCTCTCTGCTGAGTTAAAACCCCTTCCAAAAATCTTTAACAACATTAGTCAAAACTGCATTCTCCCTAACTGTGGCTGTAACGCCCCGAATTTTTAATCCAAAACGTTACTTAAAAAAAATACTTATTGTTTAGAAAAGTTTACGAATTTTTTTGTTTGAATACTTAGCATTTATTCATTTAAATAATTAGTAAGAAACACGTTATTTAATATCATTAAGAAAATATTTATTCAAAATTTAAAACAAAGTAAAGGCAATTATTCCTAACGGAAGGGAACCACTTCCGTATTTCTAAAATTCTAGTACATTTTAAAAGTTTGTGACAAAAGATTAAAAAGAACTTAGATATATTGCGACAACTCTATGGTTACAAAATTGTCTCGAAAAACCCATTTTTACCCCACGTTCGCTGCACATCAATACTCATTAACTACTCTTGAATCTCCTCGAACTCATTAGTTCCTAAAATGTTGTTGTAAGGGTTAGTTTTATTCCATCATCCACATCAAACCAAAGCTAAACATATGAAAGAATAACACAAAACATATAAAAGTAAAAGCTTCTAATTTAAAAGAAAAAATGCGCAAACCGGTAAATTGTATATCAAACATATGCATAGTGCATGCTCCTAAAACTATATGATCCAGATATCAACCTGCCACTAAGGCAACTTCCACACAGAAAGGTCACCCATACCAATGGGGAAATCAAACCTGCCACTAAGGCAACTCCCACGAAGATGCAAATGCCATGACATGATGATATAGTATCAAACATATATATACTCCCACACAGCCCACTAAGAATCATGTCATATGCATTCAAAATTACTTTTCAAAATCATCTCTTATTCACATATCACTAAGAACACATACAACACATCCTTATCATGAGTATCACATAATCATAGACAAATCATCATAAAAATTATGACTTTCACCACATACACATAAAAATAGAAACTTTATATCACATAGGCCATAAAAATTAACACTTTAACATATATGACAAGAAAATTCAAACTCCAACTCATATACATAATAAAAGTTAAAACTTTATCACATATAAGGTAAAAATTCAAACTTTATTTCATATTCATCGTAACACTACAAAATTTTATCACACATAGCATAAAATTTCATACTTTACTCCATAGAAGTCATATATTACAATTCAATCTCAATAAAAATTGGGGTTTTATCATTTTAATCCATTAGTCTACATTTATTCATTTTAAAATAGAAGCAATCACGATTATTTATTTCATGTCATCCAACCAACGGCCTAACTCTAATTTGTGTGGGGAAAAGCCCTTACCTTGGCCGCTTTTCTTCCTAGTACAAAGCTTTAAGCCCCACGGAGTTGTTCACAAGGAAAAGAGGTTCCAATTGGATACACGAAGAAAATGAGGTGTGAGGTGATGGTGGCTAGGGTTTTAGTATTCCTTTTTGTTTATTATTAGTGAGTATACAAAAATTGTGGACTTAAGAGAAATTTAAAGTGGAAATTGTGGGTTAGAAAATGTAGGGCCTAAATAAAGAATAAGAGGGATAAAATGTCACTTTTTTTTTTGTTAACCTTGATCATAAAAACCAAGCCACAAACACATATCCCACTTTTATACTCATTCAAGTGGGTTGGGTCACACTAAGCCTCAAACCCTTAGTCCAATTTCTTCTTGCACTAGAAAACACATCTACATATAATATATCGCTACTTATATATATGTATATATTTGAACTCCCCATATATTTAAATAATTCTTATTAATAAATTTATCAACTACAAAAAAAATCGAACAAGGCAAATAATTATCACACATAATTTAATAATGAATAATATTGATAGGTTCTAATTATTTTTAAATAATAAATTTAGAGGATGTTACAGTGGCAGTCACAAATTTGTATCTGATAATGATGCTCTTGTCATTTATCACCTTCTTCATCGCAAGAAGCTCAACCTGCCCTATTTAATCATTCAGCACATGATTGCTGCTGTTCAGAAAGATTACAAAAGGAACATTATCCCCTACGACATGGTTTTTTCCAAAATCTTCAGACACTTTCAAATTCCCGTTTCGAGTGAAACCACCAAAATAAAAATCTACAGATTCACCTACAAAAATATTTTGCACATGAAACAACTTCAACCACAATCTGCTTCAGCTCCATCAGCCTCTAACAAAAGAAAAAGGTCTGATAGAATTCCTATTGATCAAGACTCTCTTGACCCTCAAGAACGATCTTCCCCTTCTCCAAATCTTGAAGAATGATCTTCGTTTCAGGAAGCTCCCCAAAATGTGAATTCAACAGCCTCTCCAAATCCACCTATCATCCTAGGTAGCCTATGTCCTACTCTTCCCTTTCACCATAATTCCATCATGTCCCCTATTTTTGTCTCCCCTCAAAAGACCACTACCTCATCCATATTTGGAATCAGATAATTTTTGACTTTTCCTGATGTAGATAGTGTTGGCCCTTCCTTTCCACATTATTCCCCTCCAACTTCTGTCCTAAACATCAGTACAAATTTTGCTTCATTGTCCACTTTGTGCACATCTGTTGCTCCATCGCAAACACTCCTCTTAATGCTCAACAACGTCCTTCCAAAAGGACAAAATTGGAAAAAGATTCCTCAAAAGCTTGTAAGGATATTCCCAAAATCTTTGTTGCTCTCCAATCAATTGCTGCCATGCAAGCACGTCACGACAAAGAACAAGCTATTTTACGGGATTGGATGACCAATCAGCTTTCCCCGAAGCTTGGAGTTAATCCACCAATGCAAAATCCTGCTCCAGTTTTTCCAGAAATTCCACAACCTTCATTATCTCCTTCATCAGAAGGGTCTTCACCTTCTTTATCACTTTAATTCCCTGTTTTAGCTGTACTCTCCTATGTCTTTTTGCTATGACAAAGGGGGAGAAGTATCTTTAGATTTTAATACCTGATTTGTAGCTATTCATGTCATGCTGCTTGTGTTTTTTTTTTTTTGTTTTTTGCTTTGAACAATCTTTGTAATGATCCTTTTTTTGATATTAATGAAATTATTATTTGAATCGTAGCACAGATTGAGGGGGAGTCTTTTAATAAAAAACTCTGAATTATTATTTAGGATCAAAATTAAAAATCTAAATTAACATGTTTTGTCATCATCAAAAAGGGGGAGATTGTTAAGACAAAATCTCTAATTAATTGTTTTGATGATAATTAGACAAAAGGTTAATTAAGAATTATAATTCTATGTGTTGAATGATTCTATGTATTTTGGTATTTAACTTGTGTATTTGAGTGTGTTAAACAAGATAGGTACGACATTGATGACATGTTTAAATTGAATGTTGAAATTAATAAAATGTATCCTTCTGCTTACATGTTGTGTGATTTTAATATTTGACATGCTAGACTCTGTCATGTGAACAAGGATTTCAAACTTAAGTAACTTAGTTTTAATTCCAAAGTTATCTTTAAATAATTTTGAAAAATGTGATTTTAATAGTCAAGCTAAAATAACAAAGCGTTCACATAAATCAATAGTAAAAGAATATGAGTCATTAGATTTAATATATATGTGAACTTGTTGGGACGTTAGCAAGAAATGGAAAACATTATTTTTATTGATGATTGTTTCGACTATACTTTCGTATATCTAATGAACAATAAAAGTGAAGCGCTTGACATGTTTAAGATATTTGTAATTGAAATTGAATATCAATTTAGTAGAAAGATTAAGATGTACTGAGTATGATTCTAGTTCGTTTAATTAGTTTTATAAATTGCATGAAATTATACATGAACCATATGCACCTTATTCACCTGAAATGAATGGTAAAACTGAAAGAAAGAATATAACTCTTACTAAACAAGTTGTTGCTATGATGCTAAACTCTGGAGATGTATCTCATTGGTGGGGGGAGATTATTTTGACTGTTTGTTGTGTTTAGAATAAAGTTCCTAAATCTAAAAACAAAATATCTCCTTATGAGATAGTGAAGAAAAGACAACCAAACTTGTCTTATTTTCGAACTTGGGGTTGTCTGACTTATGTTAGAATCCCCGATCCCAAGCGAATTAAACCCGTCAGTATTCATTGTGTATGTTCTAAACAATAAAGTGTATAGGTTTTATGACCTAAATGCGAAAGCGATCATAGAGTCAAACGATGTTGACTTCTATGAAAATAAATTCCCTTTCAAATCGAAAAATAGTGGGGGCAGCGAACCAAGTCACATTACTGTAACAAGAAGCACTAAAAGCAACAAACAAGACGAAACAAAACTCTAAGAAGTAAGACAGTAGGAGTTGCTAAAGATTATGGACCTGAATATACGGCCTATACTTTAGAAAAGGATCCTGCAAATCTTAAAGAAGCTCTGTCATCAGGTAGATTGATGGCAAGAAGCTATAAACGATGAAATGGATTCTTTAGAGTCTAATAGAACCTAACATTTAGTAGACTTGCCTCCTGGTTGCAAACCAATAAGTTGTAGATGGATTTTGAAAAAGAAATTAAAATCCAAAGGAACTGTTGATAAATACAAGGCACGCCTTATAGCCAAAGGTTTTAGACAAAAAGAAAATATAGATTTCTTCGACACCTTTTCATCGGTCACTAGAATTACATCCATTAGGATACTCATTTCTTTAGCAGCTATTCATAACTTGGTGATACACCAAATGGGTGTGAAAACAAATTTTTGAAATGGTGACCTGGAACATGAAATCTATATGGAACAATCTGAAGATTTTGTAATTCATGGATAAGAAAACAAGGTCTGTAAGTTAGATAAATCTCTGTATGGTCTTAAACAAGCTCTTAAGCAATGGCATGAAAATTTTGATAACTTGATTATATCGAACGAGTTAAAAGTAAATGAAAGTGACAAATGTATTTATTACAAATTTGAAAATGGCATTTGCGCTATCATATGTCTCTATGTAGAGGACTCACTCATATTTGGATCAAACATTCATGCTGTAAATACTGTGAAATCATTATTGTGCAATAATTTTGATATGAAAGACCTCAAAGAACCGAGTGTAATCCTTTGAATCAAGATTACTAGGTCAATAAAGGGAATTTCTTTGGATCAGTCTCACTATATTGAAAATATCCTAAAGAAATACGAATACTTTGACTGTAAACTTGCTTGCACACCATAAGTGTGAAATTTTTCAAGAACACTAGTGAAGGTGTTAGACAAACTGATATGCGAGTATCATTGGCAGCCTCAAGTATGCCACTGATTGTACTAGACACGACATTGCCTACGCCGTGGGACTGTTGTGCAGGTTTACTAGTAGACCTAGTGTGGAGCATTGGCATGCTATCGAAAGAATCATGAGATACCTAAAAAAAGACCATGAAGATTTCCTGTCGTCCTTTAAGGATACAATGATGCTGATTGGAAAATTTTATCAGATGACTCCAAAGAAACCAGTGGCTATATTTTAGTATAGTTAGTGGTTTTGTATCTTGGAAATCGAAGAACAAACGATATTGGCTCAGTCCACTATGGAGTCTGAAATGATAGCACAACTACTACTAGTGAAGAAACGAGTTGGTTTAGATGTTTGCTAGTTGAGATCCATTTATGCGAAAAACCTACAACAGATATGATGATTCACTGCGATAGTACTGCGGCTATTGGAAAGATTGAGAATCGTTAGTACAAAGGTAAAACACGACAAATTCGTCGTAAGCACAACGTTGTTAGAGAGTTGCTTTCTAAATGAGCTGTTATAGTGGATCATGTACACACTAATGAGAATTTAGCAGATCCTTTGACGGAAGGGTTAGCTAGAGAGAAAGTCCTAAATACATCCAAAAAGGATGGGACTAATGTCTATAGAGTCATTCATGATGGTAACCCGACCTAAAACACTAGAGTTCTCAAGAATTAGGTTCAATGGGTAATAACAAGTCGTGAAGTGATATAAGATGAATATGCTATTATAAATCAGAGAAACATGATTCCTGAAGCAATGATAGGATGAGATAATAGAAACTCTTAATAAGACCTATACTCCATGTGGAGTGGAGTACCTAGCTACAAGAGTACTCTTGATAGACTCACCTATGTGAATGTGGAAGTGGTGCTGCTTCAAATGGAATTTTGAAGCAGAATTCCTAGAGCATTCACTATACTGGGATAGACGTGCAGAGCCATTAATGCACGAGATTTTGAGAATACACCCTATGAAAAGGTTGTGTGTAGGTTTGATGTCAGAGATAGAGTTCAAGACTACGAGGCACTCTTGTTGAATCTGAATCTTACTTACTATGCAGAGGTTCAAGTCATGAGACACCTTGTTTATGCACGATCATATAGAAGCGTTTGATGCTATTTTAGAAACATTTTTTCAAATTCATGTGAGACATTGTTGGAATATAGAGTATGTTAAGGTGTGAATTTAAAAGTTGTTGAAGTCCCACATTGGAAAACTTTCATATTTTGAATAATTTTTAACTCTATAAATACTTAAGTTCCACATTGGATAGAAAACATATGTGGGTTTGTTTCCATCACTATATAATGAGTTTCAAACTCTTGTGAAAAGTACACCAAAGTTGGATGCATTTCCCAACTTTCTCTTTTCTCTCTTTTCTAGAGCGGTTGTTATGCTGTAGTCCCTTCAACTTTTAGAGCGGTTGTTATTTTGTAGTTCCGTCGATTTGAGTGGTCCTAATACCACTATCCTTTTAGAGCGGTTTTTATGTCGTAGTTCCGTCGATTTTTTAGTTGTCCTAATACCACTATGAGCAGTTTTTGTGCCGTAGTCTTTTAGAGCGATTTTTTTGTGTCGTAGTCTTTTTGATTTATGAGTGGTCATAGTACCATATTACTAGTAGTAGCAACTAGACTGTCATATTGAGGGTGTAATTTTAGAACGGTTTTGCAGTAGAATTTCGATACAGTGAATTTGAGTTGTTTTATCTTGAGAACTTCGTGGTTAATAGTCTTCCCTGCACAATTTGGGTAGTGCCGCGAAACGTCTTAAAGAGAGCGACCTAGTTCGCAACTCAACCCAGTAATATTTTCGGTAGCATAAATTATGATTTTTATACAGTTTTCGAAACTCAAACAACTGGGATGCAATACAATCTACAGTAACTTATTGTTGATAATTCTTCTCTTCAGCACTACCAATCTTATTATTGTAGATAGGAGAATTACAACAATTCTTTTATTGTAATTCCTTCAAGGAATTTCCCACTTAGATGCAATGCAATCTATTTAAAATAGTATAAAATCAAAGATAAGAACCAATATGACTTAAGTTGGTTTCTTGAGGTGGTTAAACGAATTTGCTGAATTTTACAACCAAAAACTCCAATTTGATATACATAAGCTTCGACGAATTCATCCTCATGTTAATATCATCTATGTTGAATATTATAATGTTGCATTTTCATCTCTCAACTTGTATCAGAGCCGGTCTTAGGGTAAGGTCACTAAAGCAAGTGCTTGGATTCTTTAAAAAACAAAATATTTTACTTAATAAAAAGGTCTCAAATCTTTTTTTATTTAATAAAAAGGTCTCACATTTTAATATTTTTAAAATTAAAACCGATAAAATCTTATATAAGTTAAATAAAATATTTTGTTTTTGTTGCAAATTATTTAATACTCTTTTAATACAAGTAAGTTGGCTTATGAAGGTAGTAGGGATGAGAGAAATATTAGTTATAAATTGAGAAATCATGAGACAAAAAGTGAGCACATTGCTCATATGAGAAATATTAGTTATAAATTGAGAAATCATGAGACAAGTAGTGAACACATTGCTAACATGAGTTATTGAAGTGTTACAACGTATACACACTATTTTTTTTTTCAACTAAAAGATGAAAAAATTTACTTTTGAAAATGCCTTGTCTAATAGTTTCGTTTTAGGTCTCATAACGTGTTAGGTCGGCCCTAACTTCTATTGTACATTAGTACATAACATTATCGTTTCTGCATTACATTGGACCCACACCAATTTCAGTCTAAATCCACAAACATAAGCTTCATTAAAATGAAGTACATTACAGGAAAAAAAAATGCATCCTTATCAATATTAGCCTATTTGTGATCCAAGCATACCAATGCTGACATTAAAATCACATGTATGCCATTGTTGTTCTTTATTGCAAGAGCATGTGTTATTAGAGAACTAAATTCATTTTTTTAAGGTCTAAGAAAATTTATTCTGCAACATCAACAATTTTACCAGCAACAACAACATCAAATGTCTAAGGAAATAGATACTTAAAAGTCAAGAAAACAATTTTATCTGTTTTTCCCTTGAATTTTGCATTTGTAATAAGAATTCAATTTGCTCCTTCAAGATATTAACTTATGAAGCCTTCTCCTTAAGTGTATCGATTTCAACTTTCATTTCCTCCATATTCTCATTAGTCTTGGATCGAGGAAGATGTCGATATTGTAGAGTGTGAAATAGATCTACTGATTTGAGATGGTGTTATCTCAAGTCTCATACCATGAACATATCTAGGATATTGTTTTTCAAACACTTTTACAAATGCTTCATTTTCAAAATGAGTGTTCTCAACTGCAGCTAGCAAAATTTCCTGCATATAAATGAAGCAAACAAAATTCCTCTATTTAACACAAGAGTATTACTCCAACTATTTCAATAGAAAACACCACGTAGTACATTAAAGTATGTGTGGCAAAAGAAAATTCAATTTGTAATAATCTCTCTTTTTATGCTATGAATGAACAATCTATTTGTAATAAATGCGAGCTTAATAATAACATTCAAACCCGGAGACTATATTTTTTATAAATTTTCACACTAAAGAATTACTCCCATATGTGAAAGAATCTACTTGTCTTCTATATCAACTGACACGCGTGAAATTAACTTGATGAAAACAAAAATTAAATCAATAACCAGATAGAATTCAAAATTGACAATGAGTGAATTCAAAATTTCTTTACAATTTTCATCCTATAATTCAAAATAAACAAACCCTACACACTTGGTATCAATCTGATAATGCCAATTTGATTTGCTTAATTTGTTGATCAAACAGTGAAAACTCAAAACCAATTTCGCTAAATGTAGAACTAAAAGCAAAAACTAAAGCATGTTTTGAAGCAAACTAAAAGCACCATGTCCATGTAACATTGCTTAATAAACTTGATACTAATTGGATCTAAGATGACACTTATATTTTTTCGTTGGCCATAACTAGATGATGAATGTAATTTTGATGGCTCATTTGTCTCATAATATGATTAGTTTTGTTGAAAATGATGATGAAATTAATGGAAGATTGTTAGAAATAATGGTGACATTAATGAACTAGTGTGGTTGTGAATTGAAAAAAAATGAAGAAGTCCCACATAGGAGGGATATCACACACTAGTAGGGTATATAAAGTGGAGGAACGTACCCTAATTTTGTGAAAGAGGAAGAACGCATGCAAAGTTGACCACCACACGCGCGCCGCCGCCGTTTGTCTGGCCGGCTCGGGCCTTGGCTTTGGCTTATTATTATTTTTTAGTAAATGAAAAATTAAAAAGCACTCCGCATCTGAGACTTTTCTCTCTTATCCCCCCGTTCTTACTTCTTCTTCTCCTTTTTCTTTTGAGTGACCTTAGTGCCATTTTACGAGTGGCAGTCGTTCGACTGCCATATTGAGGGTGTAATTCTAGAACGGTTTTCTATGGTGCAGTAGAACTCCGATACAGTAATCTGGGTTGTTTTATCCTGGGGACTTCATGGTTTATAGTCTTCCTTGCACCATTTAGGCAGTGCCTCGAAACGTCTTAAAGAGAGCGACCTAGTCCGCGACTCAACCTAGTAATATTTTTGGTGGCATAAATTGTTTTTTCAAACTTTTCGAAATTCAAAAATAACAATTTTAAGATGCTTCTTTCTGCCATGTCAACCGAAGAAATTACTGGATTTGGTTTTGTTGGGATTTGGTTCTGTTGCTTCTAATTTCAATAAATTGTTTCGGCTTGAAGCAAACAAAAAAGGATAAGAAAGCTAGAGAATTAACCCATGGGAGAATAATGATAAGAAATATATTCTTAATAGACTTGCTGATGATCTGTATAACTACTACAGTTCCAGCAATACTGCTAGAGATGCTTGAAATGTTTTGAATAAGTATGTTGTGAGCTGCTACTCAGAGTATCAGATGACCAATGACAGATCCATGGAGGCTGAAGATAACTCATGAGATCATCTATTAAGGTACGTCACTCATGACATATTTAATTTAAATGTTGAAATTTAATATGTCTCTTTCTGTTTGAATATTGAAATTAATAAAATGTCTCATGCTTACATGTTGTATGATTTTAATTTTTAACATGCTAGACTCTGAGATGTGGACACATCTGATTTCAAACTTAAATAACTTAGGTTTAATTCCAAAGTTATCTATGAATGATTTTGAAAAATGTGATTTTTCTAGTTAAACTAAAAAAAAAAAAGTTCACATAAATTTGTAGTTAGAGAATCTGAATCTTTAGATTTATTACACTCCGATATATGTGAACTTGATGAAACGTTAACAAGAAATGAAAAACGTTGTTTCATTAATTTTATTAATAAAAGTGAAACGCTTAACATGTTAAGGATCTTTGTAACTAAAATTGAAAATCAATTTAGTAGAAAGATTAAGAGGTTCTAAGTATGATTCTAGTTTGCTGAATGAATTTTATAAATTTCTAGAATTATACATGGAGCAGCCGCACCATAACTGTTTTCTAAAAGTTGAAAAATAAAAAGAATAGAACTCATTTGAACTAGTTGTTGCTAGTATGCTTAACTCTAGTGCTGCATCTCCTTGGTGTGTGAAAAATATATTGCTTATTTTTTATGTTTTGAATATAGTTCCTAAATCTAAAAACAAAACATCTCCTTATGAGATAATGAAGAAAAGATAACCCAACTTGTCTTATTTTCAAACTTAGGGATGTTTGGCTTATGTCAGAATCCCCGATCCCAAGCGAATTAAACTCGCCAGTAGAGCCTATGAATGTGTATTCATTGGGTATGCAGTAAAGAACAAAGCGTATAGATTTTATAACCTAAATGCAAAAGCAATCATAGAGTCAAATGAGGTTGACTTCTATGAAAATAAATTCCCTTTCAAATGGAGAAATAGTGGGGGCAGCGAACCTAGTCAAGCTCCTGTGACAAGAAGCACTGAAAGCAACAAACAAGACGAAACAGAAACTCGAAGGAGTAAGAGAGTAAGAGTTTCTAAAGATTATGGACCTGAATATATGGTCTATAATTTAGAAGAGGATCCTGCAAATCTCAAGGAAGCTTTGTCATCCTTGGATGCAGATTTATGGCAAGAAGCTATAAACGATGAAATGGATTCTCTAGAGTCTAACAAGACTTGGCATTTAGTGGACTTGCCTCCTGGTTGCAAACCTATCGGTTGTAAATGGATTTTGAAAAAGAAACTAAAACCCGATGGATCTATACAAGGCACACCTTGTAGCCAAAGGTTTTAGACAAAGAGAAAATATAGGCTTCTTCGACACCTTTTCACCAGTCACTAGAATAACATCCATCAGGGTGCTCATATCACTTACGGCTATTCATAACCTGGTGATACACCAGATGGATGTAAAAATAGCTTTTTTAAATGGTTACCTGGAAAAAGAAATCTATATGAAACAACCTAAAGGTTTTGTAATACATGGACAAGAAGACAAGGTCTGTAAGTTAGATAAGTATCTATATGGTCTTAAACAAGCTCCTAATCAATGGCATGAAAAATTTGATAACTTGATTTTGTCGAATGAGTTTAAAGTGAATGAAAGTGACAAATGTATTTATTACAAATTTGAAAATGGCATTTGCATTATCATATGTCTCTATGTAGACGACTTACTCATATTTGGTTCAAACATTCATGCCGTTAATAATGTGAAATCACTGTTGAGTAACAACTTTGATATTAAAGACCTCGGAGAAGCGAGTGTAATCCTTGGAATAAAGATTACTAGGTTAGAAAAGGGAATTTCTTTGGATCAATCTCACTATGTTGAAAAGATCCTAAAGAAATATAATTACTTTGACTGTAAACTTGCTTGCACACCATATGATCCAAGTGTGAAACTTTTCAAGAACACTGGTGAAGGTGTTAGACAAACTGAATATGCGAGCATCATTGGCAACCTCAGGTATGTCACTGATTGTACTAGACTCGACATTGCCTATGTCGTGGGATTGTTGTGTAGGTTTACTAGTAGACCTAATATGGAGCATTGGCACGCTATCGGAAGAGTCATGAGATACCTTAAAAGGACCATGAGTCTTGGATTACATTATCAAAGATTTCCTGCTGTCCTTGAAGGATACACTGATGCTGATTGAAACACCTTATCAGATTATTCCAAAGCAACCAATGGCTATATTTTCAGTATAGCCGGTGGTGCTGTATCTTGGAAATCGAAGAAACAAACGATACTGGCTTAGTCCACTATGGAGTCTGAAATGATAGCATTAGCTACTGCTAGTGAAGAAGCAAGCTGGTTGAGATGCTTGCTAGCTGAGATCCCTTTATGGGAAAAACCTTTGCCAGTTGTGTTGATCCACTACGATAGTACCGCGACTATTGCAAAAATTGAGAACCGTTATTACAACGGTAAGAGACGACAAATACGTCGTAAGCACAACACAGTTAGAGAATTACTTTCTAAAGGAGCTGTTATAGTGGATCATGTACGCACTGATGAAAATTTAGCAGATCCTTTAACGAAAGGGTTAGCTAGAGACAAAGTCCTAAATACATTCAAAAGGATGAGACTAATGCCTATAGATAAATGAGTCACTTATGATGGTAACCCGACCTAAAAGACTGGAGATCCCAAGAATTAGGTTCAATGGGTAATAACAAGTCATAGTGATATGAGATAAACATGCTATTTTATATATGAGAGAAGTATGATTCCTGATGCGATATAAGGATGAGATAATAAAAACTCTTACTGAGATCTATACTCTATGTGGAGAGGAGTACCTAGCTACAGGAGTACTCTTGATAGACTCACCTATGTGAATGTGGAAGTGGGGCCGCTTCCTATGGAATTTCGAGGCAGAATTCCTAGAGCGTTCACTATACTAGGATACACGTGCATGGCCTTAAATGCACGGGCTTTTGAGAATACACCCAATGAAAAGGTTGTGTGTGGATCTGATGTTAAAGATAGAGTTCAAGACTACGAGTCACTCTTATTGAATATGAATCTTACTTACTATGCAAAGGTATAAGTCAAGAGACACCTTTGTTTATGCACAGTCTTATAGAAGCGTTTGACGCTATTTCAGAAACCTTCTTTTTTAAATTCAAGTGGGGGATTGTTGGAAATGATGATGAAATTAATGGAAGATTGTTAGAAATAATGGTGACATTAATGAGCTAATGTGGTTGTGAATATAAAAAAATGAAGAAGTCCCACATAGGAGGGATATCACACACTAGTAGGGTATATAAGGTGGAGGTATGTACCTTGGGGTGTGCCCCAAGGGGTACCCTAATTTTTGTGAAGGAGGAAGAATGCATGCAAAGTTGACCACTACACGCGCGCGCGCGCCGCCTCTGCCGTCTGTTCGTTCGGCCGGCTCGAGCTCGGGCTTTGGCCTTGGCTTTTGGCTTTGGCTTTATGGTGTATTATTATTATTTTTTAGTAAATGAAAAATTAATAAATTTATTTAATTAATTTTAAAAATGAATGCTTGCGTTTTGTCCAGTCATCCCTTTTTGCCCAGTCAAAACCCTAACCCTTGGTGCCACGTAACAGTTGTTGCCCGATCAATATTCAAAGTCAAAACCCTAGCGCACACGTTTTGGTAGCCAAATGCGCACGTTTTGGGTGGTCAGCAGTTTCGGAGCGCACGTTCTTGAGGTCAAGGATTGGAGCGCAGGTTTCGTGGTTAATTGGAGCATATGTATCAAACCTGATGGATCGCGCCCTTTTCTCTTATCTAGTTGCGGATTTCCTCTATAAATAGATGGCTCTCCTCAGTTGGAAAAACACACCAAAAGCACTTCGCATCTGAGGCTTTTCTCTCTTCTCCTCCCGTTCTTACTTCTTCTTCTCCTTTTTCTTTTGAGTGGCCTTAGAGTCATATTACGAGTAGTAGTCGTTCGACTGCCATATTGAGGGTGTAATTCTATAACGGTTTTCTACGGTGCAATAGAACTCTGATACAATGATCTGGGTTGTTTTATCCTGGGGACTTCGTGGTTTATAGTCTGCCTTGCACCATTTGGGCAGTGCCTCAAAACATCTTAAAGAGAGCGACATAGTTTGTGACTCAACCCATTAATATTTTCGGTGGCATAAATTGTTTTTTCAAACTTTTTCGAAATTCAAAAATAACAAGTTTTTATATTGACATCATCATAATCTTAATTTTAATCAAGTAATTTTGTTATCTTCAAAACAAAACAAAAAACGATTTTTCTTCAACAATAATTACTTGTACAAGTAAATATACACTCAATAATAGATGTAATGAATCAAACCAACTCATCCCTCTTCTTTGCGAGCGTCTATTGTTAACCTTTCTTGATTTACAACATTTTCATCAGCCTTTTCATGTATTGATAACACATGACATTAGAAAATAGAACAATAGAAAACGCAAAAACAACTTAGTTGAAACACAATAGAAAACACATAAGCAACTCAACATGAATCAACACAATAAAATATCGTAGCAAAAAAATACAGAAAAAACACAGCGGAAACAACGCAATGGAAAACACAGACATTAATATATGATAGCTAGAGATAGTAGATAATTGTTTTAAAACAATTAATCATATTAATGAATTAGGAAAGTGATTAGTCAATCATTTTAAGTAAGTTAATCGATTAATGTGTGACCTATGTCAGATGATCATGTTTTTACTCGATCAATCAATTAATTCTTTGTTGTTAATTGATTAATATTAGACCAAAATTCAAAATTATAGATTTTCCTGGTCTTGTTTATCTGTCACTTACCACATAATCAGATAACCTAGTTATTTAAGAGTGCAATAACTTCAGAAATTCACAGGTTTTTATATTGGTAAGTTCAATTTCTAAAAGATCCTTAAAAACTCATAACTTATTCAATTCTAAACCGATTCTAATTCTGTTTGTTGCCGTGCATCCAAATATTCAAGGAGTCTTAAACCATATTGTTTCATTCATTGGTCATAATAATTCTCATTCGGTAAAGTTACATCAAACCTTATGTTTTATTCTTGTTTTATAGAAAAATCAACATTTTGAGTATTAATTGTATTCAATTAAAATATTTGTGTTATGAATAGCAAAGAAACATACCCATTGCAATCTGAATCAATGATCTCTGTGAAATCGTTGGTTAAAGTACAAAGTGAGTTTAACTTTTGATATAAATTAAGTAAATTGAGTAGGTTTATTAAATAGTGATGTCCCATGATCTTTAGGTCAGCACCAACCATCTTAATTGTTTAGAATCATTGTGGGGACAGTTGAATAAGTCATATGATCTATGTTTGGACCATCTCCTATGATACGTCAAATTTTAATTAAAATTATGATATTTGATGATGATTTGTTTAGTCTATTGATTTTAATGATTGATTATATGTGTGATTTGATGCTATAAGTTGATGAAATTCGTGAATTTATGTATTTTGAGTTATGTTGATGATAAGTGTTGATAATTGAGAATTAGAAAAGATTGTGTTAGAAAACTATATTTTGTATTGTTTTATGTAGTGTTAAACAATTACTATTACGATAAGTTAAATAATATCTAATTAATAGGATAAGATTAATCGATTATTAAGTTATCCATATCTAAAAAAGGCGTAAGTTGAAGAATAATTGATTAGGAGACCTTAACAATCGATTATAATGGTCAATTAGGGTTAGTATGTTATGAATTATGATTAACCGATTAGTAATAACTAAATAATCAATTAGGTTGAGAATCAGAAATAGAAAATGGTTAAGTTATAGGTTAATTGATTATGATGAATGCACTAACCGATTTAGTTAATACTAATCAATTAAAGTCTTATGATTAATTGATTAGACTACGTTAGAATAATTAATTAGATTAGTAGTTAACTAGTAATGAGAATTAGATAAATTAGTTAGACCATATTAATCTAAAATTAAGTTAATGTGAGTGATAAATCTTAATCTGTTGTAGCATACCTAATTACATAAAAACTAAGTTCTGCCATAAGTAAAAAGAGAATTGAAAAGGGTTAAATTTGTTTGTAGTAGCATACCTAGTTACATAAAAACTAAGTTCTGCCATAAGTAAAAAGAGAATTGAAAAGGGTTAAATTTTTTTCAAAGTCACACATTGTCAAGGTTCTTGGACTATTTAGACACACACATTATTTCCACTAAACTTGAGAGTGGAATCCAAACTCAAAGTTACTCGCATCCCACATAGCAAAGTTGCTTGATGCCTTGAACACTCTGATGTTTTGAACTAACTTCTGGAAGTGAGATCCAAACATAACTGAGTTTTCGCATTAGAGACCCTCTTATAATCTTTTATGACAGTCACTCTCACTACTGGACTATAATGTGGGCAAACGATTACAAGCGCATCAAACTTTGCAAAGTGCAAGAATCAATTTATATTTTTCTAATTCTTGCCACGACTTTCAGGAATGTGAAGCATACAGCAATTGATAATTCACCTTGCTTAAACATGTCAATTTCATCTTGCATGTAAAAAATCTAAAGATATCACCTTGGTAGTATCTTTCACATTGGCCATCCATACCATCATGGGCTACATTTACGAGAACTAGAAATTCAAAAGATTCAGTTGCTTTCTTCTACGTAAGTTAAAAAAATAGAAAAAAGAATGTCAAACTTAACCACTATGAATCTAGTCAGATGTTCGAAATAGTTTACATGTACAAAACCAAAAAATTACAGAACAGAGAGCTTATATGAATTTTGGACAACACTAGAATATGATATTCTATGATAAATGCAGGCACTCAATGATGGGTGTCCTCTTCATCATGCTCAATCTCTTCTGCATCCTCGAATCGTTGATCATTGATTTGAAGCTGCAATGAATTAGACCAAAACTAAATATATGCAAGCATAGGAGAAAAGGTTATTATACAAACAGGTATAAAACACAGTTTTCCCAATGGTTTAGAGATGAACATGAGAAAATGCAAAACAATGTAAATTCAAGGCATGAATTCATTTAAACCTAAAAAATCACAATATATATGATAGGAATACTGCCAACACAGGTTGTACATGTATCATGAATATGTGGATCAACAAAATCCAAAAATATATATACACATATATATAGGCATATCAAGTGAGAAAACTTATGTTATGTGAAAGTGAGAGGAATCAATCTTAACCATTGGATCAAAATGTAAGTTTGAGATTAAAACCCATGTGAAAAATAGTCATGACTCTCTTCTTTACCCCTTTCTCACCCGAAGCTGTGACCTTACTTTTCATGGAGATGCAAATAAATAGACTTGGGATAGAGTGGTAGTCTAGTACTTGGATTTTGAAATCATCAAGTATGGAAGTTGGCAGAGGTAGTGCATTTTTTTAAAACCAAACCATGGGTCTTGGGTCATATATGTATTCCCCTTATTCTCACATAAAAAATTCTTTTGTCACTAGATAAGTCCTCTCTCTCTCTCTCTCTATATATATATATATATATATATATATGTTAGTGTAAAATAGTTTTACACTAACACTTCAATGGTATTCCACCAAGTCACCCCACTTCAATGGTATGACACGAAAAATTAGATAATTCCCATTGGATGTCAGTGTAAAACTAATTTACAGTGACAACATATATCCATTAAAATCTATATTTCATGATAAAATATACGCTTCAACCAAGTGAGAGAAATAATTATAATGAGAGATGAGAGGGACAATTAATATCCATTAGATTAATTTAGATTCAATAAGTGTTTCTGATTTAATTACTACGACCGGCGCATCTTTCGGTAGTCACGCACTTCTCGCATTCTCTCATCTGTGTCGTTCAAAACACTCTGCCATTGTTTTCCTGGTTTGTTAAAACTCAACCACAAAATTTGTAAAAATATAATGGAAACGCATGTACAATACTACTATGTTTGTCTATTAAAGTTAACGGTGATTGAATTTTCAAAAGAAAATAAATACAGCATAATTCAATAGGATAAAAGAAAAGTTTGTAACTATTTCTCAAAACATGGTGTTTTTGTTTTTAAATTTTTTCTCAAACCTCGTTCAAGTTTATCTTCATAATCATGCCAAGTTAAATTTTTTTTTCAACCTTTGTTAGTCTGAAATTAAATCAAGTATATTTTCCATTAAACAGCTTATGAATCAACCTTTTTTTGAATTAAAATTATATCAAACAGCTTATGTCTGTTTGCTCTAGTGTGGAAGAAGACAACTTTGGAATAGGGATATCATTGTGTGTAGAAGTCAAGCGAGCAATGAGTATGCAACAAAAGAGAGGCTGTTGGATTGACAAAAAACAATGCGGGTACAGTTTTTAAACGAAAATCAAACCCCACGTCCCACCATTTAAACCAAAATCACAGCCATGTATTTAATCTAATGGATATTAATTGTCCCTCTCATCTCTCATTATAATTAGAGTCTAATGACCATAAACTGACGGCATAAAATAATTTTACACTATCTCCAATGGAAACCAATCATCTTGCCATGTATGCATGTTTAATAACCAACTTCTAAAAATAACTACCCTTTCCTCAAATCTTATTGGAGGACAATGTAAAACTAGTTTACACTGACGGTGTATTTCCTTTTTTCTCTTATAATGATCCCTCTCACTTGACATGTCCCCTATATATATATTTCTTCAAAATGGAAGGTGCTTTACACCACCATCTTCTCTTAATATATTTTTTTCGTCAATTAACTAACTCAGAAAATAATATTCTAGTTTGGGATTTCTGAAATCTTAGATGCATCACTCGCTAATCATAGATCTTGAAAAAACTTTTAAAAAAATAAAATATAATAAATAGAATTACACACTATCTTGTGTTCCATCAGAAGACATTCAAATTAATCATAAATTGGATCTTATCAAATAAGCATTAAATTGGCAGAAAGATATGGGGCTGATTAGTGATAATTGAACCATATCCTCTCCCTTCTTCAACACACACTACACCCAAGCACAAACAATTACAACAAGGTGGCTTGTGAAGAGCTTATTTTGGATCATCTTATAACTAATTGTGTAAGTTTTTTCTTTTACATAAGTATTTTATAGAGCTCATGAAATTAGATCATGATATATTCATAAGCAGTTTCTGCTTAAGATAGCTTATACGGAGCATATGTGGAATCATTCTCTCTCTGATTGTAAAAACGGCTTTTAGATAAGCAGGTATACGATAAACACTCATTTAATAAACGCTTAATTGTGTTGTTTACATTTGTGCAATAAAAACTTATGGAATGTGCCCTTAAAACCCATAGGAAATATCTGGCTATCTTGTTTTTATGGCTGTTGAATATGAAAACTATTGAGAGACATTGAAAACCCGTGTGTTTCAACTACACAGCGGAAGTTCTTTTTATATAGATAAAAAGGAATACAAATAGACAGAAATACTAATCGGGCCAGAATACTTACAGCCCATCTAATCTAATTATTTACATTCTAATATAATATTTTAACATTCTCCCTCAAGCTGGAGCATATAAATCAAATGCACCCAGCTTGTTACAAATATAACTAATTCTAGGACCTCGCAATGACTTTGTAAAAACATCTGCCAACTGATCATTGGAATTGACAAAGCTGGTGATGATGTCACCCGATTCAATCTTTTCTCTAATAAAATGACAGTCGATCTCAATATGCTTGGTCCTCTCATGAAATACAGGATTTGAGGCAATGTGCAGTGTAGCTTGATTATCACATATTAGTGTCATTGTGTTGGCCTCTTCAAATTGAAGTTATTTCAGTAACTGTTTCAACCAGATGAGTTCACATGTTACTAGTGCCATGGCCCTGTATTCTGCCTCAGCGCTAGATCTTGCAACAACATTTTGTTTCTTACTCTTCCAAGATATTAAATTTCCTCCAACAAGTACACAATACCCGGAAGTGGATCTTCTATCTGTGGGTGAGCCTGCCCAATCGGCATCTGAGTAGTCAACTATCTGAGTATGTCCTCTATCTTCATAAATGAGGCCTTTTCCAGGTGCACTTTTGATGTATTTCAGAATTCGAATTACAGCATCCATATGTTCTTGGCAAGGAGAATTTAAGAACTGACTTACCACACTGACAGCGAAGGAAATGTCCAGACGAGTAACTGTGAGATAATTTAATTTCCCAACCAATCTCCTATATCTTCCTGAATCTGATAGAGGCTCCCCTTGATTAGGTAGGAGTTTGACATTTGGATCTATAGGAGTATCAACTGGCTTGGCATTTAACAGACCTGTTTCTTCAAGAATATCCATAGCATATTTTCTTTGTGAAATTACAAGGCCATCCTTGGATTGGGCTACCTCAATACCCAAAAAATAACGAAGTTTACCAAAGTCTTTAGTCTGAAATTGATTTGAGAGATGTTGTTTCAACTGGAGTATTCCTTGCTGATCACTACCAGTTATAACAATGTCATCCACATAAACAATAAGATATATGCATCCCTGGGCTGAGTGACGATAAAATACAGAGTGATCGGCTTCACTACGAATCATACCAAACTCTTGTACTACCGAGCTAAATCTGCCAAACCAAGCTCTAGGAGACTGTTTAAGACCATAAAGAGAATTGTGCAGCCGACAAACCATGGTGGAAGACTCCCCCTGAGCAACAAACCCTGGTGGTTGCTCCATATAAACTTCCTCTTCAAGATCACCGTGCAAAAAGGCATTTTTAATGTCAAGTTGATGGAGAGGCCAATGTCGAATTGCTGCAATGGAGAAAAACAGTCTAACAGATGCCATTTTGGCAACAGGTGAGAATGTATCGCTGTAATCCAACCCAAAAATCTGAGTATATCCCTTGGCTACCAACCGAGCCTTAAATCGATCAATCTTACCATCAGGGCCAACCTTCACTGTATAGAGCCAACGACACCCGACTAAAGACTTCCCATGAGGTAAAGGAACCAGTTCCCAAGTACCACTGCTTTGTAGAGCACACATCTCATCAAGCATTGCTTGCCTCCACTCAGGGTGGGATAATGCTTCACCTGTAGTTTTAGGAATAGAAACAGAAGACAAAGAGGACAAGCAAGTGTAATGCAAAGGAGAAAGACGATGATAACACAAATCAATATAATGAGGAGATGGATTACGAGTTGTGCGAATATCCTTACGAAGAACAATGGGAAGGTCATGCTCAGGTGGCAGGGCCGGATCCGGAGGTGGCGTCGTAGGAGAGTCTGGAATGGGAACAGGAACAGGCACAACAGAGGGTAGACGACGACGCTGATATGTTTGTAGTGGTCGTGGAGGTTGGGGGGCAGACTCGATAGGTTCGACAGGAGTAAGAGTGGGTGGAATAGGGATAACTATCTGAGGAGGTTCGGGATTAATGTCCTGATGGGGCTCAGTAGCTATATGGGTAGATTTAAAATATGGTACAGACTCGAAAAAGGTAACATCGACTAATGTAACGTAGCGGTGTAGTGTAGGAGAATAACAACGATAGCCCTTTTGGGACCGATGATAACCGAGAAAGACACGCTTGAGTGATCGAGGTGACAATTTGTCCAAACCAGGAGATAAATTGTGGACAAAACACGTGGACCCAAAGACACGAGGTGGTAGTGGGTGAAGAGGGGAATGGGGAAAGAGGACCGAATGAGGGATATTGCCATCAAGGACAGAAGACGGCATACGATTGATAAGGTAGCATGCTGTTATGACTGCATCCCCCCAAAAACGGAAAGGAACATTGCCATGGATAAGCAAGGTTCGTGTGGTTTCAATGAGATGCCGATTTTTGCGTTCAGCTACCCCATTTTGTTAGGGTGTATGAGGACATGATGTTTGGTGTAGAATACCATTGGAAGCCATAAAACTTTGAAACTGATGGGACAAATATTCTCGAGCATTATCACTTCTTAAGGTACGAATAGAAACCCCAAATTGAGTTTTAATTTCTTGATAAAATTGCTCAAAAATGGAAAACAGTTCAGCTCTATTTTTCATTAAAAATAACCACGTACACCGAGAGTAATCATCAATAAAAGTAACAAAATACCTAGACTCTAAAGTAGACACAGTACGAGAGGGACCCTAAACATCAGAGTGAACTAAAGCAAAGGGAGATGATACTCTTTTATTGACTCGATCAGGAAAATTACTACGGGTGTGTTTCCCTAACTGACACGACTCACAATGTAAAGTAGACAACTTAGACAAACTAGGCACCAGTTTCTGCAGTTTGGTAAGACTTGGGTGTCCTAGCTGAGCATGGATAGTATGAGGGGACTCTGTTGCAGAGCACGTCTTGGAAGATGTAGAAAGGTAATAGAGGCATTGAGACTCACATCCGACGCCAATCGTCCGTCCCGAACTCCGGTCCTGCAAGGTAACATTATCATTAGTGAAAGTAATAATACAGTCATGGAACCGAGTCAATCGACTAACTGAAAGTAAATTAAAAGGGCATCCAGGTACATAGAGAACAGATGCAACTGAAATGGAAGGGAGAATTTGGACAGTGCCAACTCCTTGAGACCGAGTTTGAGTACCATTGGCAGAAGTTATAGTAGGTAAAAAACCAGATGTAGAGAGTGAAGAAAAGAGACCTTTATTACCAGTGACATGATCAGACGCACCAAAATCAAGAACCCAAGGGCCAAGGGAAGATGAGTGAGACAGGTAAACAGATGAGTTACCAGTATGTGCAACCGAAGTAGGAGAACTAGAGTTCGGATGACTCTGAACCCATCGAAGGAAATCTTCATAATTTGCCGGGGAGCCTTGTGGAGATGGTGTAGTCTGAACAGTGGCAGAAGGATCAAGCTGAGTTGCATTTATCGAAGACGGAGGCTTACCATGCAACTTCCAACAGCGATCAATAGTGTGTCCAAGCCGATGACAATGCTCACATTTGGGACGAGGCTTAGAGTTGGATGGTCCTCCACGAGAGCGATTCTGATTATGTCCCTGAGATGCAAGGGCAGCAGTGTCACCTGGAGCTGAAGTCATAGAATGCTCAACTGGATGCTTTGCTGGTACTCGAAGGAGGATCGCTGAGGTAGTAGACATATCCGGAACAATAACAGACCCCAGAATTTGATCACGAGTTGCAGAGTACTCCTGGGATAGGCCATAGAGTGCAAGGAGCATGAAGAAGGTGTTGCGTTGTTCCAACTCTTTCTTTCGTTCATTGGGATTGCTTGCAGCAGGAGGGAGAAGCTCATTAAAATCATGAAGTGCACTATGAACGGTGCCTAGATATGAAGAAATCGAGCCATCTATTGTCTTCGGAGTAATGATATTCAGCAAGCGGTGACAAACTCCATAGAGACGTTGAGTGTCGTTAGTATAGAGTGCCTTTGCTTGACTCCAAACTGATTCACACGTGAGATGTGGACGGAAAATCGGTTTGACATCTGGATGAAGTGTAGACTTAATGACACTACACTGCTGAGCATCTATCTATTTCCATTTGGATGTTTCCGTCGCAACCACCTTTTCAGGATTTTGAGTGAGATGGTCCTCGTAACCTTGACCAAGCATCCATAGTTTGATGTCGGCAGCCCAACTATCATAATTTGACCCATTCAATTTTTCGACAGAGAGAGGAGAAGTGATGTAGTTGGTGAAAATGCTCTTTGTTTCAGACTGAGACGTCATGATCAATAAAGAGTGCCGGAAAACGCGTCGAAACCGGGAAAACAGGGGCTGTTTGAACTGGAACTCGTATATCCGTAACTCGAAACTCAAAACTGAGGGCGGATGGAAGCAGGAGGCCGAGGCGAGTGCCACGGAAGAAGCGGCGCCGTGAACGGCTGCCGGACGCGCTGTCACGCGCGGCTATTGCTGGCGGCGCGAGGATCTCACGCGCGTGAGGGCAGGTGGCGCGTGGAGGCGCGTGAGGGCGCGTGGAGGTGTTTCTGGTGGCGCGTCTGAAGGGGTAGGCCGATCTGGGGTGTGCGACACTGTTGGCGTGGTGGTTCGTCGAAAAAAATCGTCGGAGACAGCAACAACAGTGACGGCAGTGGCGGCGGTGCGTGGACGGATGGATAACAAATTTTGGAATCAGTGTATCAAAGGCAGGGAGGAGGAAACTGGAGTTGAGAACACGGTTTGCCGAAAAAAATATTCACCGGAGACAGTAGGTCCACCGGGTAGTTGACGATCAGGGTTATCTCTCAACAGGCTCTAGATACCATGTTGAATTTGAAAACTATTGAGAGACATATTGAAAACCCGTGTGTTTCAACTACACAGCGGAAGTTCTTTTTATATAGATAAAAAGGAATACAAATAGACAGAAATACTAATCGGGTCAGAATACTTACAGCCCATCTAATCTAATTATTTACATTCTAATATAATATTTTAACAATGGCCATGCCAATCAGCACAGATGGAATCATGGAAAAACAAATTTTGCATAACTCAATGGGATCAACAGATCAAGACAAATGAAATAAAATTATAAAAGTAAAAAACTACCAAACTTACAAAAGAGCACAACAAAGAATTGGTTTAGACAAATAAACCAGGCAAACACATAGGGACACATATCATAATAATGAACATTTTCAAAGTGGTCTCAAGGAATATGCAGAAAATTAAACAGCACAAACTTACAAAAGAATATGCATAAAGTTAAACAGCACAAAAGCGCATTAAGGTAAAACATAAGACTGCCCAGATACATCCAGGTTGGTTGTAGTCAAAGAATGATGCATTTATTGCATTCAGCAAATCAGAACCATTAGAAAAAGATTAGACAGCTCACATTACAAGTTCCAACCTCAACTAAACAGATTCAAAACACAAACTTGGAATTTGAGTCACCCAATCTTTCATTTAATCGATTCTTATTTACTAACGGCAATGAATGCCCCATTTTTTGATTAAATCCAGGCCAGTAAATAGATACCAGATATTTAATTACAAGGTAGAACACCGTACCTCAAGTATGGTACGAGCAACGTCATGATGTCCATTTGAATGACCAAGAGTGTTGGTTGGATTATGAGACATATAATCTTCTTCCTCTGAAAAAAGATTAGATTTAACAATAATATACCAACTAAAACAGACCATAAAAAGAACAATCCAATGAATGATTAGGAATTAAACTAAAGCCTAAAATCACACATGCCTGCTTCATCATCTTCCATTTGATCAGCACTGAAAATCCAATCATGTTCTTCTTCTTGCTCCTCTAAAAAGAACAAAACCGGCGTAAATAACTCATAAAGATGAGGGAAAACAAAGAGAGTATTTGTATGAAAACGAAAAAATAACACTGACCAGCATTTGGATCTGGATTAAGCTCTGCGCACTCACAGAATACTTGAAACAGAGTATCCACTGGAAACAATGAGAACAGATGGTGAACAGCATGTTATAAAATCATGTGTACAGCAATAGCTTTCTATCCCATTCTGTTGGGTTTCTGATTAGTCAGTGATTTACTCGTCAGTCACTGTTAGTTAGTTTTGTATAAATAATAACTCTTGTATTGTATCCTCTCATTTCAGTATTTTTTAATATAAAACCTCGCTCCAATAGGGTTTATCTCACACACACAGACTCTTTGGCTTTCAATCCTCATACATGACATCATGTACGTAATTGTGGAATAAAAATAAGAACAAGAATATCATACACTGAGTTGGATCAGATGGAATGAGCCTCATCTCTCTGATATTGGATAAATCATGAACCTGATTAGATTCTGAATCCGAGTTGTCTGAATTGATTTCCTCATCTGCCTCCGTTTCAATCTAAACCAAGTAATGAGAATGATAAAATTGAAAGAGAAAGATAGAGGGAGTAAATACACAAATTGTTCCACACAAAAAACACATAGATCTATTGATTTTTGAGAATAGTCCCTTAATTTCAAATTAAGGTCAAATTAGCATTTTTACTTTTTAGAATAATAATATTAAGAATAAACCATCATTTTGGTCCCCGAACTATCACTCTCCAATTTGGTCCCTAAACTTTAGAAATATAATAAATAGTCCCTAGACTATTATTGCTCGTCACTGTAGTCCATCAGTTGCTTTAAAAGTATCATAGAGGATGATAGTTCAGGACTAATGGATTAATAATAGTTCAGGGATTACTTATTATATTTCTATAGTTCAGGGACTAAATTAGAGAGAGAATAGACCAAATTGATGGTTTATTCTCATAGTTATAAACATTTCAAAACTAACTATTTTGGCAAGAAATCACAGTTATTATCCCAGACGTTCATACTTACAATCAACTATGGGACTTACGGTGCTTCGGTAGCATCTTAAAACTCTTCGCCCCTCCTCAAGAATATATTATGCGGGGGAGAACAAACCACAGTCCTCCCCACACAACAAACTCAGCAGTGCTCAACCAAGTGAGCCACACTAATTCACATTTTAAGACTAATTTAACCTAACCAACATTCCAGATTTTTAAGTAGCACATTGATCATTTTCATTTTGTCAAACACTAAACAGGTCTCCATGTTTTTTGTCACATCAATTATCAGTGTCAGTGTTGTGTGCCGAGTCTCTGCCAGTATTATACCTACCTGAGTATAGAGACAAGGAGTGGGGTAAGCCTCGGGGTCTCTGGAAACGGCATGGAGAGAAATAGATAAGAAATCAACGGCGTATCCTTTAGATTTGTCCACATCACTAACCCATATCACTTGCCTGCAAGATCAATATCAATATAAATAATAACGTAAGTAACTGCAAGAGAATGATGATATTGTAAGTGAGAATGAATGTATAATAAGAATCATATACTTGGTAGTGATATAAAGAGTGCCAGGGGACTCGCGAGGAAGATTGGAGAGAGCTATGTCGACACCAGGTTGGACGCGCATCAATTCTTCACCATTCTCACTGTCAATTACTGGCTCTCCGCTTATCTCTCTTAACCCTAATGCCATTTTCTTCTCTTTCTCTTGCTCTCTGTTTATTCAAAATCTATGCTTCGAGTAGGACTACTGTTTCTTCTAGTCTAGGGTTTTTCGGGGGTTTTGATTTGGAGCGTTAAAATTGTGATCCTTCAAATGGAATAGGAAATGATGAAGACATTTTTTTCTTCTAGTTATAACCACTTTATTAAATGACTAAATTGTCCTTATAACTTAATCAAGTCTGCAACCTGATCCAAATCACATTCCTTCTCTTACTTATCCAATTTTCTCCTCCATCATCCTCTTTCTCCCATTTATGTCTCTATCTTTTGCGATCAAACTGATCCAAAAAAAAGTGCAATTAATAAAAAAAATAAAAAATTGTACAAAATAAAATATTATTAGATGTCGTTAGATTTTCTTTTGTAAAAATCTAACCAAAGAAAATAGTTGATGCGAAAATATCTATTACTTTGAATCTTCTTCTGTAAAAATTAAATATTATTAGATGTGTTTGAATATCCTTTTGATGCATTTTCACGAAAGAATATCCAAATACATCAAACAATATTCGATTTTGTATGGTTTTCAGTTTTTTAATCGATTGAGTACTTTTGCGTTAAAAACACATTCAGAGCAAGTGTACTTTATTGCAGAAATAGTATAAAAATTATCGTATCCATAGAAATTAATTAACAAGTACTAAATTAATTAAGATTATTTCTAATCATGTGGTTCACATTATTTTTTCTTTTTCCATGTGGTGAATGAGTTTTAGAAGGTGGTGAAATTCTAATTTCATCTTCATACATTGTTGTGCTAGGATTCTACAAAATAAGATATTTTTCCAAAGGGTCTTGCATCTTGTAGTCACTAAAATCATTAGTAACAGTCACAATGTCAAAATAAGAAGAAATAAAATGAGAGAAATTTTCAAAGGAATTTAAAGGTTTAAAAACATCTTCTTTCTTACCACACTCTAAAGTCACATTGCGTTTTTCAACCTCAACTATAGCATCACCAATGGTTAATATAGTCTTTTCCAAAATGATTCAAGTCTCTTGTTTTTTGTTTTTATAACCATAACATAGGGTCTTCTTGATTCTCCTCAAAAGTCTTATCTTTCTCTTTCAATAGAGATTTGTCCCTCATATTCAAATTCTTCATTCAACTCATCAGTCTTGAGAGTGATAGTTTCAGTTTCATTTAAGTTTGGCTCAATTTGATTGGTAGATGCATATTGAGGCTTTGAGATAACTCATGAAGTATATTTTGCATCAAGTTTGTAAGTCTCTCCCCATGCAAGGTGGTATGTAAGCAATGTTCCACTTGGAGGAGTAGGGATCATATTAATCCTTATCATATCTCATAGTAATTCCAAGAATTTCTTATTTAGAAGTCTTGACTATCATTTACAAAAAGAGGATCAACTACAAAAAGCTACAAGGAGCGGATGAGCGTGCACACATAACAACAACAAAATCTAAAACTAATAACAACTAAATATTTAAATAAACAATTTTTTTTGCTTTTTAATAAAATAAAGTGCAAAAAAAATTGAAATGATAATAATAACAAAGAAAAATGAGATATTTTAAAATAAAAAATTAATAATAGTAACAACGAAAATTAAAACAAATAGATTTATTTATTTATTTTGAATAAAATAATTACAGTTAAACTAAATAAAAGAAATGTCTAAAGTAATAAAAATATTTTTCACTTAAGATTGTTAAATTAATCTCCGATAACAACGTCAAAAACTTGTTGTGTTAAAAACACTCAGAGCAAGTATCGCAGAAATAGTATAAAAGATAATTGTATCCACGTGGATTAATTAACAAATACTAAACTAATTAAAATTATTTATTATTTAAATTGACAATAATGTTTGAGTTGTTGCGATAATGAAATAACTAATAACAAGAAATTACTAATTAAAGTGTAAAATTGGAGATCAATAGTGAGAAGCATAGAGTCATACTTCCAGTTGTAACTTTGATTATCCTTGATTATAGTTCTATTTGAAATCCTTTCTTTTGATTCAATTACCAATCCCTTTACTAGGATTATTAACTTGTTTGGTAATTCGTAATTAATATTTTTTTTCCTAAATTAACCGTTTGTTTGGTTATACAAAGAATTTAAATTCAAGAAAAACATATAGCATAAAAAGTTGAATGATTTCAAGACTAAAATTAAGTTTGGTCATGCAATAATTTATAGTTTCAATTATCTTATAGAATCATCAATTAATTGCAGTAAGATCGCTAACAACTAATTGATTAAGAACATGCAAAGGGTGATCAATCATAACATGTGCTTAGAGCAATAGAAAAATTTAATTGAACCATAAAAAGTAATTAAAATAAAACTAGAATAGATATCTAAGACTTAGTAAAAATGTATCTTAATTACAAGATTAACCAACGACCCTAGAAGAGAGTTTAGAAACTCATTATTTGTAAATAAAATAAAATAAAAAATGATGGTGTCATCAACTTAAAGAGAAGAATAAAAACTACTGAATAAAATAATTTTTACTCACTATAATTTGAGACACTCTACTCCAACTCCAAGCCTTCAAAATCTCTTTTTGCTTCCTCTTCCTCCTTACAACTCCTTCCTTTTATATGTTATATGCGACTCATTTTTTCCCTATATGAGTTTCTTAATTCTCCGCGCCGCTATTTTCTCAGCAACCAATGCTTCCCAATTTAGACTAATTCATATCTCAGTCAAATCGGTATAACAACTATCAATACATAATAATATATTAATATGTAATACATATAATATAATGATGGAACATAGAGTATGCTAATGTGTGAATTTAAAAATTATTGAAGTCCCACATTGGAAAACTCTCATATTTTGAGTAATTTTCAACTCTATAAATACTAAACTCCCATATTGGATAGAAAACATATGTGGGTTTGCTTCCATCACTATATAATGAGTTTCAAACTCGTGTGAAAAGTACACCAAAGTTGGATGCATTTCCCAACTTTCTCATTTTTTTTTATTATTTTGCTCGACTTATTTTCGAGCCACTTCTCCCATTTCTTTCTGTCCCTTCAATTTTTTAGAACCACTTTGTATCGTAGTCCCTTTGATTTTCAGAGCGGTTGTTATGCTAAGTCCCTTCAATTTTTAAAGAGGTTGTTATGCCCTAGTTTCGATTTTTAGAACGACGGTTGTTAAGCCGTAATTTCGTCGATTTTTGAGTGGTTCTAATACCACTATCCTTTTAGAGTCGTAGTCTTTTTTGATTTATGAGTGGTCATAGTACCATATTACGAGTGGCAGCCATTAGATTGTCGTATTGAGGGTTTAATTCTAGAACGAATTTCTACGATGCAGTAAAATTCCGATACAGTGAATCTGAACTATTTTATCCTGGAGACTTCGTGGTTGATAGTTTGCATTACACAATTTGGGCAGTACCGCAAAACGTCTTAAAGAGAGCGACCTAGTCCGTGACTCAACCCGATAATATTTCCGGTGGCATAAATTGTGATTTTTTAAACAGTTTTCGAAATTCAAAAACAACAATTTAAAGACGTTTCTTTCTGCCATGTCAATCGAAGAGATTACCGGATTTGGTTATGTTGCCTCTGATTTCAATAAAATGTTTCAGTTTGTATCAAACAAAAAAGGATAAGAAAGCTAAAGAATCAACCCAATGGACATGTTTATGATCTCTATGACTACTATAGTTCCAACAATATTGCTAGAGATGTTTGGGATGCTCTGAAGAAGAAATATGATACCGAGAAAGCTGAGGCTAAAAAGTATGTTGTGAGCCGCTACCTAGAGAATCAGATGACCGATGACTGGAGGCTTACTCCCGTAAAATTCAAAAGATAACTCATGAGATCATCTATTAAGGTATGTCGCTCATGACATATTTAAATTAAATGTTGAAATTTAATATGTCTCCTTATGTTTGAATGTTGAAATCAATAAAATGTCTACTTCTGCTTACATGTTGTGTGATTTTAATTTTTGACATGCTAGACTCTATGATGTTAACACATCTGATTTCAAACTTAAGTAACTTATGTTTAATTCCCAAGTTATCTTTAAATGATTTTGAAAAATATGAATTTTGTAGTCAAGCTAAAATAACAAAGAGTTTACATAAATCTGTAGTTAGAGAATCTGAGTCTTTAGATTTATTACACTATGATATATGTGAGTTTGATGGGACGTTAACAATAAATGAAAAATAAAAGTGAAACGGTTGACAAGTTAAGAATCTTTGTAACTCAAATTGAAAATCAATTTAGTAGAAAGATTAAGAGGTTCCAAGTATGATTCTAGTTTGTTTAATGAGCTTTATAAATTGCAGAGAATTATACATGGAACAACAACACCATAATTGCTTGAAGTGAATGGTAAAGTTGAAAAAAGAAAGAATAGAACTCTTATTGAACTAGTTGTTACTAGTATGCTTAACTCTTGTGCTGCATCTCATTGGTGTGCAAAATATATATTACTTATTTGCTATGTTTTGAATAGAGTTCCTAAATCTAAAAACAAAACATCTCATTGTGAGATAGTGAAGAAAAGACAATCGAACTTGTTTTATTTTCGAACTTGGGGATGTCTGGCTTATGTTAGAATCTCTAATCCCAAGCGAATTAAACTCGCTATTAGAGCATATAAATGTATATTCATTAGGTATGCAGTAAACAGTGAAGCGTATAGGGTTTTTGACCTAAATGCGAAAGTGATCATAGAGTCAAATGATGTTGACTTATATGAAAATAAATTCCCTTTCAAATCAAGAAATAGTGGGGGCGGCGAACCAATTCATGTTCTCGTGACAAGAAGCACTGAAAGCAGCAAACAAGGCGAAATAGAAACTCGAAGAAGTAAGACAGTCAGAGTTGCTAAAGATTATGGACTCTATTATACGGCCTATACTTTAGAAGAGGATCCTGTAAATCTTTAAGAAGCTTTGTCATCTCTGGATGCAGATTTATTGCAAGAAGCAATAAATGATGAAATGGATCCTCTAGAGTCTAACATGACGTGACTTTTGTAGACTTGCCTCATGGTTGCAAATCAACAGATTGTAAATGAATATTGAAAAAGAAACTAAAACCCAATAGAATAATTGATAAATACAAGGCTCACCTTGTAGTCAAAGGTTTTAGACAAATAGAAAATATAGATGTCTTCGACACTTTTTCACCGGTCACTAGAATAACATCCATTAGGGTACTCATTTCACTAGCAGTTATTCATAATTTGGTGATACACCAAATGGATGTCAAAACAACTTTTTTAAATGGTGACCTGGAAGAAGAAATCTATATGGAACAACCAGAAGGTTTTGTAATTCAAAGACAAGAAGACAAGGTCTGTAAGTTAGATAAATCTCTGTATAGTTTAAACAAACTCCTAAGAAATGACATGAAAAGTTTGATAGCTTGATTATATCGAATGCGTTTAACGTTAATGAAAGTGAGATATGTATTTATTACAAATCTGAAAATGACATTTGCACTATCATATGTCTCTATGTAGATGACTTACTGATATTTGGATCAAACATTCATGCTGTAAATATTGTGAAATCATTGATGTGTAACAATTTTTATATGAAAGACCTCAGAAAAATGAGTGTAATCCTTAGAATCAAGATTACTAGGTCAGAAAATGAAATTTCTTTGAATCAGTCTCACTATGTTGAAAAAGATCCTAAAGAAATACAAACACTTTGACCGTAAACCTGCTTGCACACCATATGATCCAAGTGTGAAAATTTTCAAGAACACTGGTGAATGTGTTAGAATAATTGAATATGCGAGCATCATTGGCAGCATTAGGTATGCCACTGACTGTACTAGACCTGACATTGCCTACGTCGTGGAACTATTGTGCAGGTTTACTAGTAGACCTAGTATGGAGCATTGGCATGCTATCGAAAGAGTCATGAGATACCTAAAAAAGGACAATGAGTCTTAGATTACATTATCAAAGATTTTCTGCCCTCCTTGAAAGATGCAGTGATGTTGATTGGAACATTTAATCAAATGACTCCAAAGAAACCAGTGGCTATATTTTAGTATTGCTAGTGGTTTTGTATCTTGGAAATCGAAAAACAAACGATATTGGCTCAGTTCACTATGGAGTCTGAAATGATAGCACTAGCTACTACTAGTGAAGAAGCGAGTTGGTTGGGATGCTTGCTAGTTGAGATACCATTATGGGAAAAACATATGACATATGTGTTGATCCATTGCGATAGTACCGCAACAATTGCAAATATTGAGAATCATTATTACAACAGTAAGAGATGAAACATACGTCGTAAGCACAACACTGCTAGAGAGTTACTTTCTAAATGAGCTGTTATAGTGGATCATGTACGTATTGATGAGAATTTAGAAGATCCTTTGACGAAAGAGTTAACTAGCGAGAAAGTCCTAAATATATCCAAAAGGATGAGACTAATGCTTATAGAGTCACTCATGATGGTAACCCGACCTAAAAGACTAGAGATCCCAATAATTAGGTTTAATGGGTAATAACAAGTCGTGAAGTGATATGAGATGAACATGCTATTATAAATTAGAAAAGCATGATTCCTGAAGCGATGACAAGATGAAATGATAGAAACTCTTAATGTGATCTATACTCCATGTGGAGTGGAGTACCTAGCTACAGGAGTACTCTTGATAGATTCACCTATGTGAATACGGAAGTGTGCTGCTTCCTACGGGATTTTGAGGCAGAATTCCTAGAGCGTTCCCTATATTGGGATAAACGTGCAGGGCAATTAATGCACGGGCTTTTGAGAATACACCATTGTTAAGACAAACTCTCAAATTAAGTTTTGATGAAAATAAACATAGGTTAATTAAGAATGATAATTATGATTCTAAATGTTATATTAATTTAACTTGTGCTTTTGAGTGGATAAATTCAAAGATAGGAATCAAACAAAGCAAAGAAATCAGATAAAAACTGAACATAATATTTTGGACAAAATCTGTAAAAATGGAGAATGCTCTTCAGGATCAAGATTGATCATCACAGCCTCAAGATCAATCAATTTCCACTAGTTCAAAGAAAGTTTAGCCTCTGAATTTTACACATATATCATCACCACAAGGCAAGGAACAAACTGAGATGATCAGATTCAAAGAAACTAATCTAATCACAAAGAGAAAAGGTCATGAATCAAGCAAGTTGGAACAAGCTTGAACTTTCTCCAGCTTGACTGTCAAGAGAGTTAAACAATCTTGAATTGTACAAGACATCCAGATTAATCAAGAAGACATCCAGAATGATCAAGACTGAACCTCCAGATTGATCATCAATCTCCAAAAAGTTAAAAAACCAGAACTCCAAATTGATTATCAATCTCCAAAATTTTGCAGAAGTTCATCATCATTCTCCAAGATGTTTTTGACAGAATCAAAACTCCAGTTCGAAGCAAATACATCAACTAATATATCTGAAGTATAAAGGACCATTAAACAAAAGAGAAATATGATTAAGAGCAAAGAAATCAGCCCAGTCAAACAGATTTCGTAAAGTGTTCAAAGGCTGGAATATTTTTATTCACATATATTAGTTTTGGCAAAAACTGACAAAGCACTACCAACAACTCTTTTGACCATTATTAAATGCTTTAAAACGCCTATAAAAGGAAGGCCAATACTCAGAAAACTTTAAAACTTCAAGTGCTCAGAAAATCCATCAATCACATACACTTACATACTTGAAAGCTTCTCATTTGCAAGAGAATCAGTTCTAAAACTACCTTGATATATCCAGATTGTTTTACTGAGTTCTTTTGAAAAGAATCTATTCTCAAACACGAGTTGAGTATAATCAGATTCAACAATTCTCTTTAAATCATTATTGTGTAAACTCAAAACTGTAAGAGTTGTTTATAGTTTGAGTAGTTTTGTAAGAATCCTTTTATGGTTAAAAGGTGAACTGTAAAATCCTCTCAAGATTGTTAGGTGACTTGATTGAATCCTTTATGGGTGGAAATGAATTGCTATTACAGATCAAGGTTGATCTTAATTGTGTAAAACCAAGATCGTTCTTCGTTTGAACACTTAGTAAAAATCGCACAGTTGTGAGGAATAGACGCAACCCGAGTTTGATGAACCATGATATATCGTTGTGTGGTATCTCTTCCTTATCTCTATTTACATTCAGTCATTTTAATTATCAAGTTAAATAGAGAAGCTAAAACTGTGATTTCAACTAACCAAGAATGTTCTTTGTTTTCTTTTTCCAGAACCAAGAACGTTCTCCGTTTTTTGGTTTTCATAACCAAGATCATTCTTGAGTTATTTTCTTAAGATTTTAACAGGAAATTTTTAATAGGTGAATTTACAATTCAAACCCCTTCCTTGTAAATTGACATTGCTACCTCGACCATATGAAAAGGTTGTGTATGAGTTTGATGTCAGAGATAGAGTTCAAGACTACGAGTTACTCTTGCTGAATCTGAATCTTACTTACTATGCAAAGGTTCAAGTCATGAGACACTTTTGTTTATGCACGATCTTATAGAAGTGTTTGACGCTATTTCAAAAACATTTTTTTAAATTCAAGTGGGGGATTGTTGGAACTTAGAGTATGTTAATGTGTGAATTTAAAAATTGTAGGAGTCCCATATTGGAAAACTCTCATATTTTGAGTAGTTTTCAACTCTATAAATACTAAAGTCCCACATTGAATAAAAAAACATATGTGGGTTTGCTTCCAAAAGTAAGGGTCATCTCCAAATAGCAAACACAAAGCAAATAGACATGCATATATAGTTATTATAGAAAATATAACTAAATCATATACTTCATTTAACAATTAAAATCACAAAGCCCGAGGATATAAATCAAGCAGAATACACAAAATCCTATTTGTTAGGTTATATGTCAATGCATGATTCCGGAAAATTCACCACCCTTTAGAGCAAAGAGTCCCACCATTGGACAATGTCCCACCGTTGGGCAAATGCTCTTCAGAATTTCATGTTCAGTACCCCACCGTTGAGTATTTTTCTGAATCACGTTGCCTTTGCAATGAACTGTCGTCACGTACTCGTGACTAAGTTCAAGCCACCAATGCATGCATGAATGTCATCACCTTAGCTAGTAACAAAATATATCACTCGATTAGAGCGTCCAAAGCCATTCAACTTTGTCCTAAACCAACCTGGTTTAGACGTAAAGTCATCACCTTGAATAATCATCCAATACCAATCAAAATATACAAATTGCTTAACCTCATAATATCATTCGTAGATATGTAGTTCATATAACACACATATTTTGAAGTTAACTCACAATTAGAACCAATACATAACATCACATTGCATTTATATAGCACATAATTCAAGTAGGAAAGCGAATGGAGTGATGCCCTTACCTTTTCAAGCGTTGTACTTAAAATTATTAAATATCGTCTTTTCTTTGACAGGGTTCTACACCTTCACAAAATAGTCGCTCACTTAGTGTCAAAATTTATGTAGTCCTACTCCTACTTAAGAATCTGAGGTGACTAAAGGTTCACATGAAAAAAAATTTAACTAAAACATTTAAATCTTGTATTTAAATAAACAACATAAAGTAATTATTAAATAATTTCCCAAAGGTATAAAGTTTATATAGTTTAATCCTTCAAGTAAATAAAAATACAATAAGAAAATAAATTTCCATTACTTAGCCCAAAAAAATAGATTAGCCTATGTTATAATGGAGATGTGAAAAATATTTCTAGCATTAATAATTGCATGGAAATGAACGGGCCTAAAAGGTTCTTTCATTTTTTTCTTCCAATTCATAACTGTAGAAAATCTTAGTTCCTGAACAAACTTGGAAAATAAAAAGGGAACCTAAATGATTTAATTAAACTTATTTAAAGCAAAGATTTCTCAAAGGTAAAAGAAGATAAATTCTGTATTGCTCCTACCTTAAATGTTGATATAAAAAAAGTTAATAATTTAAACATGTCTTGATGTTGATAGTTTAAAAATAATAAATCTCAGATACACAAGTGTTCCCAAATCCCCTGGTTCTTTAATTCAATTTTACTGGGAATATCAAATTTCAGAATCATCTCCCATGAACTACATCAAAATTATATTTAATACATCATAACAACTCCAAATTATCAAATCAGATTTACAAGCTACCTTAAAATAATTAGATGTGAAGAGCCAAACCAAATGTAACTTGTCATGAAAACAGATTTTGTATACTTGTCTCTTTCTTTCCTAGAATGTCATATAACCAACTCGATGATGTGCACCCAAACATGTTAGGCATTAACAGCTAAATCATATACATGTCCAAAGCAGCTTAAGATATTGTCTGAATCTATAGAAACAAAATTTAAACAAAACGAAATTACAAACTTAAAAACATGCCAAGCAATTAACTTTTATCACTCGAGGTCATAAATAAAATGAGAATCGAACTAAGCATTAAGTCATATTATAAGTCATCCCACCAAAACAATATTCGTCAATACTTCAGGCTCAACATTTCCTTATATCACTAGAAAACGAGCTCTTCTCAACATAAGTGCTGCTTATCTAATCTAACTATTAGTTATTAATTAGACGAAAGTTTGTAGTGATAGAATCACGCACAAAGGTGATAATAGATTCAGAAAATCATAGAACTCGCATAAAAATAACCTGATTCATCGTAAGCTTTAAACAAATAGTACTTACTTGATAACGATAATCCGCAAAATTGACCTCTACTTCTCTTCCTAAGGCTTTATTTTTCTTTTCTTTTTCCTATAATTTTCTCCCAAATGTCAGATTGAAGTTTTGAGAGAGTACGAGAGAATGGAGGAGGCGCTGAGTTGTTTTGGTAGGGTTAAGGGAAACTCTTGTTATAGTCTTAGTTGCAACTGGGCTGAGTGGTTCCACTCCAAACTAAATTTTTAATATAATATAGTATGATGTTACTAATTCTATTAATTGCACCTTCTATAATCATACACATACATTTGCATTAAAATAAAATTTATCATATTGCAAATAACACCACCAACCTCAACTATTTCTATGCATTGGCAGATTAAAAATCACAACATTTAATTTCATGGAATGAAACATAAATAGCAACGACACCTAAATTAGAATGGCATGATACTTTCAATTAGTTAGAAAACCACTAGTAGTAACAATCACTAGCAAAATAGTTCACATTTAAGAAAAATAAAATATTTTTAATATATAAGCAAAACCATAATAAAATATTTAAATATGAGAATAAAAATAGAACAAAATATAGGGGTCTTACAGATTTTGTGGTTGATAGTCTGCCTCGCATAATTTGGGCATTGTCGCGAAACCTCTTAAAGAGAGTGACCTAGTTTGCGACTCAACTCAGTAATATTTTCAGTGGCATAAATTGTGATTTTTAAAATAGTTTTCGAAACTCAAAAACAACATATAATACTATATATATACATGTTATGTATTATAGTATGCATTCTTTTCATCTCTTCATCTTCTCTGCGTAACAAAAAAGTAAATTAATTTAGAAATTGATATCATTGAGAAGAGGTTGGTGACACACATTTAAAGAAGACATTGATTGAATCATATTTACCACCACTGCATAATCTAATTCAAAAATAGTCGATTCAAGATTATGGAGTTTCACTAGTTTTGTTCTAAGTCTAAGAGCTCAAAGCTTAGCTCAAACAATAGAACATGAATCAATTCTACTATGAAAAGCTTTAATATATCTTCTATCTAGACCCGTAAATAATTTCCCTACAAGCATAGTTACCAGTGGAAGATTTAAAGGAGCCATCTACGTTAACTTTAAACCTACTATTCGAAGGATGAGTCCAAGCAATCACAATTTCATCATAACTAGCTAATCGAGAATGAGAAATTTCCTGAAGATTAATTGTATCAATGGAACGAGCTTGGTTAATGATTTGAAATCATAAGGAATTTCCCATAGCAGAGGAACGAGCAAACACCATACTATTCTGGTCTTTTCAAATATCATACACCGCCACACCAAAAAAAGAAGTCAAATTCACTTGAACGTTCTCAATGTTTTATTTAAAAAGAAAAAACTTTTACCAAAGAAATCCGAATGTTACATCACTCACTAACTTAGACGTTGGAGTGCTTGCAACATGTACCCCACTGTGCCGGAGAACCAATTAAAGCTATCGTACACCTCTAGCAACTACAGTGATTTAATCTCAGATCTGTTACATTAAAAAAGAATCAATTTTCGTTTTTGCACCCATGTTCAATATATGATTGTTCTAGGATTCACTTTAGAATTCTATCCATACATACTATGCCTCTAATTTATTTACGGTTGCAAAGCTCACAACTGGGATATCATTGTACTCAATTATAACACGAATAATTTGGTGGACTAACATAACATATTGCCTATCAAGGATCGGTACTTAAAATCATATGAGATAGTGATTTATTTGGTGTATGTTTAACGAGTTCAACTTTGAGGGACACATTATTTTCCCTTATTTTTATTGAACGGTCGTTAATCAAATCAATTTCTCAATGTTGAGAATGACGATAATCATAACTTTTACTTTCAAGACACAACAACTGTGTGGTCGTTGGAGTGTTAAATAATTTTTAAGTATTATTTCACAATAGACCAATTATCAAAGTGACCCATCTTAAAATTTGCTCATCAAACTAGAAAACTAAAGTTATAAAAAGCCACTCATGAGTTAGCAATGCTGCAAGATTGATGTTAAGTATTACATTAAACATAATTTTAGAGTAAAAAAAAACATCTAAAAACAAATCACTTTATTTCAAACTCAATCTAAACACTCAGAGTAATTTAGAGCTTCTTCATCTTGATGTAGAGTTCCGCAGTTATAGCGTGAATGGCGATCTGGATCTCTAAATAGAACAAACATAATTGCAAGGAGTACAACTCTGACCATCAATGATTTTGTATCAAGTTTCTTCCCAACAAGAAAAGTATGTAAAGAGAGCCAAAAGATTCTCATTTTTCTTTCTTTAACATATTTGTCAAATGCTTCCTCAATAACATTGTGCTCTATTATCACCTTTGTTGTATTATGCATCTTTTGGGCTAGACATCTAGCAAGAACGATTGCATCTTCAATGGAGGCTGAGCCACCCTGTGCAATGAATGGACCAGTGGCATGCATTGCGTCACCAGCAACTACAATTGTACCTTTCTTGAAGTTGTTAAGTAGCAAATCCCATGGTGGTCGATACTTCAAGTCATATGTGAGATGCAAAGAGTTCAACTTGCATCTACGTATCATGTCTATTGTAAGTATTGGGAAACCCTCCATTGATTCTATTAATGATTGTTTAATAAGAGGCAGATCTTTCGAAATTATTGAATCTGCTTTTGTAGGTTCAACGTCAGTTCCCAAACATTAAATAGTATAACAGATTTCATAGTACCTCCATTTCAATATTTGGTAACTTTAGCATTTTATGTTTGTTTCAAAATAACATATGCTTTAGAAATTCAATATATAATGATAGAGCGCAATATAACAAACACTAGACGTTCATCCACTTGAAGGTATGTGAGGTAGCTTTTAGTTTGACATTGGTTTTCACTGTGGAAATAAGAGTTTCCAAACATATGTTTAGAAACTTTTAATATATATGACATTTAATATAAAAAAATGTAAACTATATTAATTGATTAAAATATAAATATTCTACACTAGTTTATGAGGTTTATTTAATGACAAATTGAGACATTTAAAAATGAGATGTAGAGGATAACTACTTTCAACTTTAGTAACCGTTGATAACTTAATTTTTCTTAGTAGTATATACGGGCCGACCCATAGTATGTTAGGTTATGCCACAACACAGGGTCTAAAAATATCAGATATATATTGTTAATGTTCACAAATTATTAGATATGTTTTAATAATCTAGTGACAAAATGTGATGTTTTCACGTATAAGGTCTTGGGATCGATTCCAACACATGTACAAGTTAATGTTATTTACGAATTAATTAAATGATGATTTTTTTTGAATTTTTAATACTTCTTTTTTATTAGAAACTCAATTTTTAAGATTAAAATATAGTTTTTAGATTGTTTAAAGCTGTTGAGTATATATTAATACGTGAAATATGATCAAATATATGTAGAGTTTACTAGGGGTGGGGAGTTGAAATTAATAACCTTGAGAAGTGCTGGGTCTTGTTACAAACCAGTAAACAAGCTTGGGAGTGACTGGGATCCTTCCAAGTTGGACTTGACCTCTACTAATCAGAGCAAACTCATTAGCAAATTGATGACCATTTGGGTACTTTGTGAAGCCTCGAGCAACACATGTTGAGAAACGCAAGAGCTTCCTTTGGTGTAGCCCAACCATATTTGCAATGGTAGAATTCACTCCATCACATCCAATTACAACCTGATATACCAACTAACGTAGATTTTATTAATTGCAGTGACATCGATTACTTTGAATAAATCTTGATTTTACTTGTGCCACGGGGTTGCCACAATAATCATCTTTGAATAAATATGTTAAAAATGTTTTTCGGATACTTGTAAAGAAACTAAATGTGCAAATATATTTTTTTAAATTGTGTATTCAATATCTTAAAATTTTAAAAATTATTTTTTTATTTTGATGTTTTAATGGAGTGACTCAATTGTAAATATATCTGCAATAGTTTTTTTGTCAATAATTGTAAGTTCTGAATTTATCAACAAAAATTACATTCGAAGATTAAACTAAATTTAATTTTCATGCAGTATAAAATATTTTACATAATTGGCACATCATAATTAATTGATTTTAGAAGTAATTATAACAAAAATCAAATATTATTAATGATTTAATAGTTGTAATTCATCGAGATATATATATATATATATCTTCACACATTAATTAAGTTGTTCACTCATTTACTAATTATAATTATTATAAAGATGGAATTAGGAAAGATGCACATACCTTGGCTTGAAGGATAGTTCCATTGCTAAGCATAAGGTGTGGATACCTTGTTATTGGATCTAATTCTATGGAAAGTACTTCACAACCAGTCCTTATAGTTTCCATAGGCAAACAATTGGCTATGGCTTTGATCAAATCAGTGCGCTTTAAGCACCGAAATTCTTGATTTATCCTATTTAATTAACCAAATCATGTCTACATGTTTTCTATTCTAGTTAACTTAATAGAGAGGTTAATGTGCTATGCGAACTCACCCAAATGCTAATTCCTTTGGCTCCTTCTCGCTAAGTGATGTGAACATTCCCCTAAATAAAGTACATTCACTTATCATCACCCAAATATAAGATGATGATAATGATGATGCTATTGAAATTTATTTATCCTTTACATGACCATTGTTTATGCATTGTAAAAATAGATAAGACTTTCTAATATTTTCAAAAGTAGTCTATTTCCACCTTATTGTGTTACCTTTGTATTGCAATGGCAGTTTGTCTAAGTGTTGAACCAACACCAAGCTGATCAAGTGCATGCCAACCATTAGCTTGAACGATTATAGCTGCTCCTGTAGCACGTAACTTCTCTGATTTTTCTAACACCAAACTTCTGATTCTCTTCCTGCAAAGTTAATGAAAATGGAATCTCATTTTTATGACATCAAAGTTTTATACATAAATTTGGATTGCATAAAACCTATGAAGGGCGAGGGCTGTTGCAAGGCCGCATATACCACCTCCAACAATCACAATCTCATTTTCTACCGTTCTCTTCATATTCTTGGTGTTTTCTGGTAGAAATTAAATATTTTCAAGAAAATAAAATGTGTATATTCTAATGACTTCTATGGTACAAAATCCCAAAATTGAATCAAATGTATATATAAGAAATAACAAATTCATCTCGCCAACCAACCGTGTTCTTTGCATGATCTTTGATAAATAGAATAATAAATCATTAATTCATTTTTTAACTCATCAATTTTTCATTAGTTTTTGAGTTGTTAGAGCATACTTTACATACAAGTTATGGAACAGTTAAATGCATATATGCATATGCATATCGCAAAAAATATTAAATGCAAGTGTTTAACATGTTTCAGTTTTTCTATATAAGAAATCATATTTAATTATTTATTCAATTTAAAAGAGTATATTGAAAACAAAAACATTAAAATTTGTTAAAAGAAATGATGAATATGTGAATAAATTCATAAAATCAAAATTAACAATATAAAACGATAAAATATCTATAAAACTTACAAAATTAAAGTGACTTAATATCTATGCTTATATAAATTCTCATTTTTTTTATATTTCTCCTCCGTATATGACATTACTTGGATTTCTTTAATATTCTCCTTCTCCGTTGCTCTCTTAATATATCACAAGTAAGATTGTTGTATTTTTATTACTTCTTATTTTTACGGATTTATGTTTTTATTCTTAACACACGTTGAATTGATATTTTAAAAATTTCTTACCAAATAAACTTTTTTAATTTGAAATTCTTAAATAATAATGCAAGAGTATGGTAAAACAAAATATATTTTTGAATCAAATTCATCAATTTTCTTTAATTCTAATTTTGTATTTTGCAACTCGATAAAAAGAACCAAGAAAAAAAAATTTAGAACCTAAACGAATATTCACTGGATTTGTGGAATGTATAATATAGTTATGAATATAATTGTATAAAAAACGTATAAATAGGCTCCACAACACACATATCATAATCTTTTTCTATTTTTTTATTTAAATATTATAATATATTTTGTAAGATAGATGCGACCACGTGTGTTATATTAACTCATATATTGCCGACAAATTATCGATTCATCATATTTTGCAACCAATTACCTTTAATACAATAAATCCTTGTTTGCAATTTTATTTGTAAATAAAATTAATAACTCCCTACTATTTTGTATTTTGCAACTAAAAATGACAGGTATATAATATACTCAAATTTTATGTGTTTCCAAATAAAATAAACGAACATACATTTATTTATATTATAAATAATATAAATATTAGGAATAAAATCCGGACTCTTTATATTAGAAGATACAAATATTGTTTATGCATTTTATTCTTAACATTTGTTTAATTTATAATATAAATAAATTCATTTTTATTTATTTTTTTTCTAAAAAAAAACAAAATTTGATCATATCATTAACACATAAAAGATAACATGCTAAAATTGAGTATATCATAAATACGTAGAAGATAATATGCTAATTTTTTTTTGAATGTATTACATTGTTTAAACAAACAACTCTAATTTATATTTTAATAAATAAAATTGATCAAAAAATAAGAGGAAGTCAAGTACAAAATAGAAGGGAGTTGCAAATTTTACATACAAATAAAATTGACAGCAAAGTTAGTTCGTTGCAACTTAAGGTAGAGTTGCTCATTTATTTGTCATAGATGGTAAAATAGAATAAAGTTGTTAAAGTATTATATCATGTTCTTTTCTTTGACATATCTTATCAAACGCATTAACTTTGATGTATTTTTTAATTTAATTTTGATGTATTTTTTATATTTTGTTTGATTTTATTAATATAATTTAACTTTTTATTATATTTTATTTATTAATTTTAACATTTATTTAAAAATAAAAAAAATATAGCAAATGACCATCCATAAGACATTTTTTCTATATCGATAATTAAAATCAAAACTTCAAAGTCAAGATTAAAAATTTCGCAAGAGAAGCACGGAACAGAAAAAAAGAAAACAATATAAATTTCATGTATTGACATTGATAGCATTTAGTGTACAAACAACAAATTTCCATTAATAATATATGTAATAATAAACAGAATATCGGTTGCGGGAAATATGTCATTCATGATTTTTGGTGATGTACTTGGCCTATCTAATGAGTTCTTCAATTGTATTTTTGGCTTAGTGAAACATTCCAATACATTTTTATTATCAAATGGTTGAAAAAGGATTCATTAGGTAGATTTTAGAATGAGGGCAAGATTGATGATCCACTATACATAGCAACGAAACAATCATTTCAGTATGATACAATACAGTCAAGTAGATCAAATTTCTATTACGGTAGTCGTTCTAAAACAGCTGCATAAATGTTAACATTATTTGTATCTTGCATGTTAAGGTTCCAAGTCATCCAACCAGAGGATTTGATGCAAATTGATTGTTCGTACAACGATCCCTTTTCTCGTTGTTCCATAGAGTTAATTTGAAAAATAGTTTACTTTAATTTGAAACAAAGTATTATATTTTCTTATTTCTTGATTGGCAAAGGTGAAAAAAAGAAGAAAAAAAAAAGTAAGCAATTAATCAAGCAAAAAGAAAAAAAGATAATATTTTGGTTTGAAAGACGCGAGAATGGCAAAAAAGAGAAAATTAGTTTTTGTACCCCTAATTAGTGTTGTAGCCCCCAAAATGTTAAAAATCTAATATTGCCGACATAGATCACCACACTCAATAAGTTTGAAATTTCCGGTATTGAAAATTAACTACCGGAATTTTCGAATTTTCGGGAACAACTCCCGGAAATTTCAAAAATAAAATTTCCGGTATGTATTTTGTGTACCGGAAATTTCAATGAATTTGAAAATTCTGGAAAAAAACTTAAAAACTCCGAACTCACTTTTTCTAGAAATTTCAGAAAGAGAGGTATAAGAAAGGTTGTTGGATTTTACTAAATTTTGAGGGTTATTTAAGTAATTTTACTTAAAAAAATTTAAAATGGAGGTACAACACTAAATGGGAGTACAAAAACTAATTTTCTAAAAAAGAAAGTGAGAAGAGCTGTAAAAAAAACATTTTAAAATTGGTTAATATTTCAAAAGTTTTTAGAAACATAAAGTGGAAAAAAAATTTACTGCACACGCTTAGATTAGGTTGTAATGGGTTTGGCCCAATACTTATTTTTATACAATTGTCCCACATATTTCAATTTGGGAATATTGAAGACTTATACAATGTTTGGTTGCACTTTTCATTACTGTACGTAGCTGATGTGAAATCAATTCATACTTGACAAGGATAAGAGTATTTGTTTGTCTAAATAATTTTATGCCATTTTCTTTGGGATAAGAGTATTTGTTTGTCTAAATAATTTTATGCCATTTTCTTTGGGTATAATTTTATCTCTTGAACTGTAGTATATGCGTGAGTTATGAACCATGTTGATGGAACTATGTTTTCTTTTTTATTGAACATAGTTATGCGTATGTTGTTATTTTTTGGTTAATATTGTGAACTTTTATTTTAAAATCTATATTATTTTCCAATTTTGCAGTTTGGATTAAAATTTCAATTTTATTAGTTATACTTTCATTATTGCCCGTTACATCCCATCAATTATCTAAAAAAATTAATACCTCAAATGCCCTATCATTATTTTGTCTCTTTTTTATCTTCAAAATCCTTATTATATCTCTTTCTCTCTTCGTCGCCACAATCCATCTCTTATCTCACACCCATGTATCATACTTATTCATATCTCACGCCCCAAGTAGATTAAATGTCAAAGCAATTTGCACAAGTGATTCCCCACCAAGATATGTAATCTTATTGAGTTGCGTTTAAAGTTCGTATTTTGTTTTTAAAATCTGGAAATTTTACGTGAACTTAGTTCACATACGTTGTAAAAAATAATTGTACGCAAATTAAGTTCACATATACATACGTAATATGTATTCACGTACGACTTGTAATTTAAGAATTTACAAGCGTTACACAAATTAAGTTCACGCACACATACATGAATTCAGTTTACGTGAACTTAAACATTTTGAAGTTCAAAATCAAAATATGTAAAACTAATGTACGTGAATTATATTTGTGTTTGCGTATGTGAACTGAGATTGCATATGTTACATGAATTGATTTCACGTAGGTTACGTGAACTCAATTTGCATAGGCAACTTTTATGATGTTTTAATTAATTCTTATTACATGCAGATAAATACAACAAGAGGAAGACAATATTGACGAAATGTATGACAATTTGGAACCTAATTTTGGCACAACGAACGACAATATGGAATCTGAGAATGGCGCAATGAATGACAATGTTGAACCTGATATTGTGGATTTGACTAATATATTTATCACCAATATGATGTTTGATAGACGAGATGATTTATTGAGATGGACTAGAAATGTTGGATGGGAAATGGGATTGCTGTTGTCATATTTAGATCTAAAACCGCCACAGCACGACTAGAAATAAAGACAAAGTCAATTCTTGATTGTGAAAGAAACGACAAATATTGACCTTGAAATAATCTTAAACTGTGAGGAGTATTTTCATTAAAAAAATGTGAATGTGCATTTAAATTGAGAAGGACACCATCAAATGTAGGTGTATGAGTGGTATTTGCATGTAGCATGTGGTCTATAACCAAGAGTTGACAAAAAATTGATTGATCATTCTTTTCTTGGCTGATTGTTTCATGAAGAGAAATATGTACTTGATGATATGACTAAGAACATGGTCAAACCAAGAAACATATTGATGACATTAAATGATCTTGATATTGAAAGTTTCACCACAATCAAACAGGTTTACAATGCACATCAAAAATATCGTTCATTGCTTAGATGTAACCAAACTGAGATGCAACATCTAATGACATTGATGGAATGTGATAACCAAGAGGTTGCAAAAAATTGATTGATCATTCTTTTCTTGGCTGATTATTTCATGAAGAGAAAGATGTACTTGGTGATATGACTAAGAACATGATCAAACCAAGAAACATATTGATGACATTAAAGAATCATAATGTCAAAAGTTTCACCACAATCAAACAGGTTTACAATGCACGTCAAACATATCGTTCATTACTTAGATGTAACAAAACAAAAAATGCAACATCTAATGACACTAAAAACATTTTGGTGTTACGACAACGTTTAATTTTTTATGGTAAAAAAACCGTTCTCGTAGAGTCAAATAGAGAACGATTTTTATATTTCGTGTTGTTGAACAATAAATTTTATAACTTCTACAACAACAGTTCAGAACTGTTCTTTGCTGTTTACTGATATATTTACGCAACACTAAATAACCATTCTTGTTTAATTTTTAATAAAACCGTTCTAATAGCCGAAACCTTATTGAAAGAAAAAAACTTTCTCAAATATTTCATTTCCGCGCATGCTTTAAAATTGTCCACCAAAATCGATTTTCAACCTATCTTCGCGTAAGCCTCCCTGCGCAAACTCTATTAGCAAACTCTATCATTCTCGCGCAAAACAATCTTTGCGTAACCCCCTCTTCTCTCTCTCTCTCTCTCAAGAGGAAAAACATCGATTAGGGTTTCTGTATGGATTACGGTTTTCTGGTGACTTCCCCCTTTTATTGCAACTCTGCATCGATTACGGTTTCTGTATCGCTCAACCTCTACATCGATTAGGGTTTTGGTATGTATTTTCATCCTTGCGCTGTTATCGCTCAACCTCTGCATTGATTAGGGTTTTTGCTTTTGCATTACTCTAAAAGTAACTATATAATCATCTTCAAATGATTGATTTTGGTTTGGCTTTTTATGCTATTTCCTGTTTCTTAATCAATAAAATTTTGTGGATTCTAAAATATGAGAAATTCATCTCTCTAATCTTAGAGACACTTTGAAAAACTTAAAGCATCAATGATGGATATATGGTTATTTGCATTGATTGTTCATATAACTTGAGATATTGGTTGTTTATTTAAATCTCTCTGCACTATATTAATTGGTGAGAAGAACCATCATACTTAGAACATTAGTATCCTTAATGTGCGTATGAAGTGTTAGCAAAATGTCCTAAGTAAGTATTAGTGTTTAGACTTGAGTTAGCAGAGGTACTTTATTATGCATGACTTATATGGAATTTCATTACTAAGTATTAGTGTTTGCAGAAATTTTTCTTATTTATTCCACCAATTCTAATTTTATTGTTGTCTTCTCTGTTACCAACTCATTAAATTAATTAATTAAATTTAATTTAATTTCTTCACCATGGTACATTAGATGTAATTGTAAGGGGATTATTTATGGGAGGTAGAAGTAGAATTATATGATAGTTAGCATTCTCTTGTCTTTGCCTGCTAGTTGGTAGTTGTTAGTTTGTTAAAATGTTCAATTATTCTCACTTTGTTTTTGGTTTGATGATGAGTTTTCTACCTATGTTTACTTGGACAAATACTCAATTTCACTTACTCTTTCACCCTTGTTTTTTTTTTTTTTT
>JBBPBP010009779.1:52393810-52408168 GCA_037974735.1 Cicer chorassanicum | reverse complement strand
TTTTTTTTTGTTTTTTTGTTTTTTGTTTTGGTTTTTTTTTAAGAAGAATTACTATTGTAATCTTTATTTGGATCTCATATTGTCGTCTGCCTTGCACTCTAAACAACCTCTAATATAAAATCGAGGTATGGTATAGGTTTTACTTTCCAGTACACGATAATCATAAAATGCATTCGAGAAAGAAGGTTAAATTATAAAGATGATAAAAGTATATATCAATATATTGAGGTTCAAAATTCTTCGTAAAAAAAAGAATATACATAAGATAAAACAAAAGGAATGGGTGGAAGACCCGACTTGGTTACTAGTAATTCAAAGGTAGACTGTACTAACTTCTCATGCCAAAGTCCGATCGATACTGTTGGTCTTGCCCTTTTGAGTATATATTCTTTGTTTTTGTTGTTGTTGTTGTTTTTCTTCTTCTCCTAGGTTGCCCTTTCGGGTTTTCAACCCAGTAGGTGTTTATTATATTTTTTGTACCCTAATTTTTGCCTAGGTCGCCTTTTAGGTTTTCGACCCAGCACGTATTTATTATATATTTTTTTTGTACCCTAATTTTTGCCTAGGTCGCATTTTCAGCTTTTCAACCTAACGAGTATTCTTTTTTGTATGCTAATTTTTGCCTAGGTTGCCCTTTTAGGTTTTCAACCTAACGGGTATTCATTATTTTTTTTGTACTCTAATTTTTGCCTAGGTCGCCTTTTCAGGTTTTCAAACTAGCGGGTATTCATTATTATTTTTGTACCCTAATTTTTGCCTAGGATGCTTTTCAGGTTTTCAACCTAGCGGGTATTCATTATTTTAAGTATGATACTTTTTTACGGCATCTGAGTTTACAGGGAGGACTAAATCTTTTCCATCCATATTCGTGAGGATCAAAGCTCCACCTGAGAAAGCTTTCTTCATGACGTATGGGCCCTCATAGTTAGGGGTCAATTTCCCACGATAATCCTTTTGAATGGGTAAGATCTTTTTTAGCACCAAGTCTCCCTCCCGGAATCCTCGAGGACATACTTTTTTCTCGTACGCTCTTTTCAATTTTTTCTGATATAATTGCCCATGGCATAAGGCCGCCAACCTTTTTTCTTCAATTAAATTTAATTGATCGAAACGGGTTTGTACCCATTCTGACTCCTCTAGTTTGACTTCCATTAATACTCTTAGTGGGGGGATTTCTACTTCAATGGGTAGCACAGCCTCCATCCCATATACTAGGGAAAAAGGGGTTGCCCAGTTGAAGTGCGTATCGAAGTGCGATACGTGTGTAGTGCAAACGGCAACATCTCATGCCTATCTTTGTATGTTACAACCATTTTCTGAACAATTTTTTTAAATGTTTTTATTTGCTGCTTCAACTGCACAATTCATTTTTGGTTTGTACGGGGACGAGTTTGTGGTGTTGAATTTTAAAGTGGTACACAATTCATCCATCATTTTGTTATTCAGATTTGTGAAATTTTCGGTAATGATCTTACTTGGTAGGCCATAACGACATATTAACTCCCTTTTTATGAATTTGACTACCGCATTTTTGGTTACATTGGCGTACGAAGCGGCCTCTACCCATTTGGTAAAGTAATCGATTGCCACCAAGATGAAGCAATGTCCATTTGATGCTTTCGGTTCAATCATTTTGATGACGTCTATGCCCCACATTGAGAACGGCCAGGACGCTGAAAAGGGTGTTTAGAAGCATTGGTGGGGGTGGATATTATCAGCATATATTTGACACTTAAGGCATTTCTTTACATAATTAAAATAATATTTTTCTAGGGTGAGCCAGTAATACCCGGCCCGAAGAATCTTTCTAGACATGGCGTGTCCGTTCATATGGATCCCATAAGAGCCATCGTGGACATCTTGTAGAATTTCTTTCGCCTCATTCACATCATAACATCTAAAGAGTACCATATCATGATTCCTCTTATACAAAATATTTTCATTCATGAAAAAGCTCGCGGCTAACCGTCTCAGAGTTCTTTTCTCATTCTCCGATATTCCGGAAGGATATTCTCTATTTATAAGATAATGTTTGATGTCGTGATACCACAGTTTCCCGTTAGTTTCTTCTTCCATTAAGTGGCAGTAGGCAAGATGATCTCGACTCTCCAATTTATTGGATGGGATTTCATCGTTTCAACTTATTCGGAACATCGAGGATAAAGTAGCCAAAGCATCAACCAATTGATTGTTTTTTTGAGCGACACGATGAAAGGTGATTTTGTCAAATTGTGAAGATAATTCCTTTATGTAGGTAAAATAAGGTATTAACTTCTTTTCTTGAGTTTCCAAGATGATTAATGACTTTTGCTTTTGATTTTAAAGCAGCCAAAATTCCTATGGCACAACCTTCATATTCTGCTATATTATTGGTACAATCAAAACACAAGCACACTGTGATAGGCATGGGCTGGTTTTTAGGAGATATTAAGACAACCTCAATATCATGCCCCATTACCTTTGAGGCCCCGTCGAACAATAGGGTCCATTTTCCATTATCACATTCTTCAAACAAAACCATGATGCTTTCATTCGGGAATTTACATTGCATTGACTGATAATCATCCCTAGGTTGATTAGCTAGATAATATGTCAAGGCACTCCCTTTGATGGCTTTCTAAGTAACATAGGTAATATCGTATTCTGATAACATCACCTGCCAACGAGCAATTCACCCTGTGAGAGCAGACTTTTCAAAAATGTACTTGATTGGATCCATCTTGGATATCAAGCAGGTCGTATGGCAAACCATGTATTGCCTTAAGCGATGGGCCTCCCAAGCTAAGGCACAACAAGTATGTTCTAACATCTATAAATTTTTTACTCAAATAGAAAATGACGCTCCTTCTTTGCTGTTTCATTGTGTTGCCCCAACATACATTCCATGGATCTATCGAGGACTGTAAGATACATAATCAACAGTCGGTTCGGAACTAGGGGAACTAAAATTGGAGGCTTCTGCACGTACTGTCGGATTTTCTCAAATGCATTTTGGCATTCCTCATAACTATTTGATTTTTCCGTAAAAGTTTAAAGATTGGTTCACAAGTGGCGGTTTGTTGTGATATAAATTTGGAAATATAATTTAGTATATGAAAAAAACGTGAACTTTTCTTTCTATACTTGGGGGAAGCATTTCTAAAATGGCATGAACCTTATCGGGGTCAATTTGTATTCCTTTCTGACTAACCACAAATCCCAATAATTTGTCCGACCTCACGCCGAAAGTGCACTTGAAAGGATTAAGCTTTAGCTTAAACTTTCTAAGCCTTTCGAAAAGTCTTTTTAGATCATGTCATCTATATAAACTTCTAACTCTTTATGAACTATGCCATGGAATAGGGTTACCATAACTCTTTGGTAGGTTGTCCCAACATTCTTCAGACCAAAATGCATTACTTTTTCACAAGATGTTCCCCAAGGGGTGATGAAAGTCATTTTTTTCCATATCTTCGGCTGCCATCTTAATTTGATTATACCCAGAGAAAACATTCAAAAAAAGAGAAGAGCCAATTGTAGGCCACATTGTCAACCAGAATATCGATGTGAGGTAATGGGGAATCATCTTGGGATTTAAATTAGAGGGTGCAGGTTAATCATCCCAACTTTAAATTAAAGTGTGTGGGTCAGTAGACCTGACTTTAAATTTATGTACTATTGAAAATATGAAATGTCATGAATGCATTTGATGAATGAACATTTTCCTTCATTTTCATCTCTCTTTTTTTTTTTTTAATTTTTTCAATCAACTTTTTTACAATTTTTTATTTATTTCTTTCACCTCCTTACGAACATGATCCTTGGATTCATGGATGAAGAATATGCACAACTTCAAATAAATAGTGGAAATTGTCCTTTTGATCTTTAAAGAGATTTTTGTTACATCTTCGACTTGATCTCTAGTTACCACTACCTTATGTGTAAAGACATCATACTAGTTTTGGCCTCTTGACATTCACATATCTTGTGCCCCAACATATGATTATCATAAAAATGCATTTTGACAAAAAGATTCATAACTCAAGAAATTAGTTTAGACGATGATATTTAGTGAAAAAATCTATGGTACAAAAAAGAATGATTCATAAGAAGAGAAGAAAATTAGGTGATCTCATATGGGTAAATGACCCAATTTATTAGTAGTATTTCATAAAAGAAGTGTGTTAATAAATCATAACATAATGTGAATAACGTTATTAACCCAGTTTGGAGGATATGATTTGCCTCAATTTATCTTCGAAACCTTTCAGAATATATTGCTTTGACTTTGATCTGTGTAAGCCATATTATTTGCTCATTTTCTTTTATTCTCAAGCTAGTGAACTTCTTCATTCCCCTTTTTTTTGTGGGCATAATTTTTTCCTAGGTCGCCCATCTGGGTTTTTTGACCTAACAGGTCTTCATTCATTTTCGTCTAGGCCGCATCTTCAAGTTTTTGACCTAGCAAGTCTTTATTCGAATTTGTATCCTAACTTTTTCCTAGGTTGTCCTTTTGGATTTTTAACCAAGTGGGTCTTTACTCATTTTTGTACCCTAATTTTTGCCTAGGTTGCCCTTTCAGGTTTTCAACCTAACGGGTATTTATTATTTTTTTGTACCCTAATTTTTGCCTAGGTCGTCCTTTTGGATTTTCAACCTAGCGGGTCTTCATTTAGATGTAATACTTTTTGAAGCATCAATGTGTGCAAGTAGTGATAAGTCTTCTCGATCCATATTGGGGTGGATCAGAGCCACACTTAAATGTATTTTTTTTTATGGTACTTGGGCTCATATAGTTGGGAGTCCACTTGTCATGCTAGTCCTTTTAGATATGTGAAATCTTCTTGAGCGCCAATTCTTTCTTTTGAAGCTCTGAAGTTCATATGTTCTTCTTTTAAAATCTTTTGAAATAATTGTCCTTGACATGAGGTAGTCAAAAATTTTCTTGAATTGAATTCCGTTGGCCAACACAGATCATTACTCTTGATAAGGGGAATTTTTTTGAATGGGTCGCACTGCCTTTATTCTATATAATAAGGAACAAAGGGGTGCCCCAGTTATAGTCTGATACGCAGGGAGGGTATTCCACAGTTACGAGGTAATATTTGGTACGAGAACTTTCCATCTAGCTTTTCTTATACGTTTGATAGTAAGCAGGATAGTCGTGACTTTCATTCTTGTGAGTGACTATTCTTCATCATGACTTACATTGAACATTGAAGATAAAACAACTAGAATACCAACAACTTTATAGGCCTCTCTCTTCTTTTTTTTTTTTTTTTTTGCGCTCTCAAAATGTCCTCCTCTTCTACTCTTACTATCGATTATTTATAGGCCTTTCGGGTGTAGGTTACAAAAGACAAGGGAATAATTGCCAATTGATCACCATTTTATTACTATTAATCTTTTTCTTTTTTGTTTCTTTTCTTTCAATTGATTATCGTTATACCGATTTTTATGACCATCAATCCATTTCTTTTCAGTTTCTTTCATTCAATTATGTATCTTTATTTATTTGTTATTATTTTTTTATTTATTTTTTATAATTTTTTTTAGATATTTATATATATATATTTTAAATTTTTTAGAAAAGAGTCTAAACAGGAATTACAGGCAAAAAACTGGGAACATATGTGATTGTTTAAAGTTTAACGCCCTATTTATTTATTTTTATTTTTATTTTTCTATACATTTATTATTATTATTTCCCTTTTTTTTTATTAAAAAGTAAAAAAATAAATAAATAAAAAGCGGATAAAATTAGGTGTCAACAATCATCTTCTTGTTTGATTTCTTTTGAGTCCTCATCTGGAATTTCTTAAGATGTTTTCAAAGCTATTGCTTTGTCCTTTTTGATTGGTCTATCTTCTTGTAGTAGCACTTCATGTGCTCGTAATGTTCCAATCTTCCTCCAGTCCGAGTACGTCAAGATTCTTGGTCGGGCTTATGGTTGTCACCATTGGTCTCCATACTATTGGAAGACACCTCATGATCTTTCTCACTCTATCTTGTACTGAGTATGATTTCCCTAAGGAGCGCATTTCATTTACAATGGTTGTGAATCTAGAGTACATCTCATCCATGGTTTCTCTTTCATTCATTTCAAAGAGTTCAAACTTTCTTATGCCTATGTCAATCCTTGTTTCTTTCACTTGGCTTGTTCCTTCGTGATGAGTTTGTAATGTGTCCCATACCTCTTTAGCAGTTTTGCATTCATCAACTATTTCTCTTTCTTCCCTACTTATAACACAAGATAAAAGTAATTGAGCTTTTGAGTTTAGAAGTACCTTAGATTTTTCTTTTGTTGTCCAATCTGCTTCTTTCTTTTCAGCAGAGGTTGAATCATTTTTGGTCGAATCTTGGTATGAAATCTCCATCTGTAATGATGTGTCACATTCTTGTATCTTGAGATTTTAGGAACAACTGCAATTTGCTTTTCCAGAAATAGTAGTCTGTGCCATCAACGTAAGATGGTCTGTATATGACCCTCCTTCAACAATGTACATATCTTTTGACATTTTTCTTCTAAATCTTTTTCTCTAACACTTTTTAGGTGTTCAACTTTAGAGATCGAGCTCTTATGCCAATTGAAGTAGCAATGCCAATTTACAAGAAAAGGGGTTTGAATTGTAAATTCACCCTTTTAAAAATTCCTGTTAAAAACTTAAGAAAACAACTCAAGATTGATCTTAGTTGTGAAAACAGAAAACGGAGAACGTTCTTGGTTTTAACCAGAAAATGGAGAACGTTTTTGGTTAATTAAAATCAGTAATTCAGTTTATGTGTTTAACTTGTTAATCAATCAGACTGAAAGTAAATAGATAAGGGAAGAGATACCAAACAAGGATATATATCCTGGTTCACCTAACTTGAGCTACGTCCAGTCCTCACAACTGTGAGATTTTCCACTAAGTGTTCAAAACAAAGAACCTTCTTGGTTTTACAGCACCTAGCTCAAATCAACCTTGATCTGTTACAAAGTTAATACCTTTCCACCCAGAAAGGAGTTCAATCATGTCATCTATCAACCTTAATAGAATTTCCTACAATCTACCCAAACTATACTAAACTCTTATAGTTTGAATTTTACAATAATGATGAGATTGTTTTGTTAGAATCTGAGATGTCTCAACTTTTGTTTGAAATCTGATTCTTTGACAGAGAAATACATGAGAATGATTCTAGGAATCGAATGGGAAAAATCAAAACTGATTCAATGTTTGTGAGTGAGAGAAATTCAAGTATGATTGAAATGAGTAAGGAATTTTCTTAGTACTTGAAGCTCTGATTTTTTGTTGAGCATTGGCCTTCCTTTTATAGGCTTTTAGGACATTTAATAATGGTCAAAAGAGTTGTTGGTAGTGCTCTGTTAGTTTTGACTAAAACCAATATATATGAATAAAAATATTCCAGTATTTGAACACTTTATGAAATATGTTTGACTTGATGTTTTTCTTCTTTCTTGATCATATTTCTTTTGTGTTTAATGATCCTTTATACCTCATATATCTTTGTTGATGATATTGCTTCGATATGGAGATTTGATTTTGCCAAAACAGCTTGGAGAATGATGGCAGTATGTTGGAGAATGATGTTGAAAATTCAAGAGATTGATGATCATTCTAGAGACTGATCTGATCATTCTGGAGACAGATCTGATCATTCTTGAGATTGATGATCATTCTAGAGACTATAGAGAACTTTTTGTAGATTGATGTTATCATTCTGGAGATTGATATTTAACATGTTGGAGAATGATGTTAGCATGCTGGAGATTAATGTTAACATGTTGGAGAATGATGTTAGCATGTTGGAGATTAATGTTAACATGCTGGAGAATGATTAGAATGTTGTCAAGAATGTTCTTCGTTCTTGACAGTCAAGCTGGAGAAGGTTCAGATCTTTTTGGTCTTGCTAATTCGTGATCTTTTCTCTTTATGATTCGAGTAGTTTCTTTGAATCTGATCATCTCAGTTTATTCCTTGCCAAGTGCTGATGACAGAGATGTAAAATCCAGAGGCTAAAACTTCGTTTAACTAGTGGAGATTGATTGATTTTGAAGTTGTGATGATCATTCTTGAAACTGGAGTACATTCTTCGTTTTCCAGATTTTGTTAAGAATGTTCTCCATTCTTGTCTGTTCAATTTCTTGCCTTTTTATGCTGATTTTTTTGCTTTGTTTAAATCTTATCTTTAAATTAATACACTTAAAAGCGCAAGTTAAATTAACATAACATTTAGAATCATGATTAACATTCTTAATTAACTTTTTGTCTATTTTCATCAAAACATTAAATTGAGATTTTGTCTCAACATATACCAATTCAAATCACGTAACCTATCATTCATTTTAACATTCCCAAACTCAATTCCCGTATTCTTACGCAAACTGAGTTTACGTAGTTCTCTAACCCATTTCAAAAAACTTCATTTCCTGTTTCTATTCAAATATTCATATACTCAATATCACTAAAATCTACTCAAACAACAAAGGCAATGCAAAAGATAAGCCCTACGATGATTACTAAAATCCTATATATATGAAATTTGATTCGAACATTTGATTACTAAAACTTACACAAAGTTATGAAACTAAGAAAGAGACAATAAATGGTCCAAACATGTGAAATCAATTATTGTAGTACTTCAATTTTGTCCGACCAATTAAAAAAATTTCTATAAATAAGTCGTAATATGTTTAATTTTAATATTTGCCATAATTATTATTTTCCTAAAAAAAGTAAAATAAAAAAGAAAAAGAAAATAAAAGTGAAATTAAAAATCTAACTCAATTGTTGAGTCCATATTTACATGAGTGTTCACATTATATTTACCAAAAAAAAAAACAATAAAACAAAATTATGATTAAAAAATTACAAAAAATTAAAACAAATATAAAAAAAAGCTAAACAGAAGTAGTAGTAGCAGTTCGCCCCTCCCTCTATCTTTTCAGTCTCCTTGCTTTCTCATTTTTTCTTATTATAGCTACAATTTTTTCATGTATACAAGCAATCAAAAAGTGCCCTTTTCTAGCTTTGTTAAACTTTAGCTTAACAAATTCAATTTTTCTGCAAAAAGAAACAATAAACCAAAAATTAATTTTGTCTCACGGACACAACGATTCATCATTTTAGTTTATAAATTAAAAACAAAAATAAAATAAAGGAACCTTTTTTAGACTAGTAAAAATAAAAATAGTAAGTGTTTGAAATTCTAAAATATGAAATGAATTGCAGAAGAATACACTAATTCAAAACAAGAGTAAATATCAATTAGAGCAAATAAAAGAAGTGTAATTGTGATACCATAAACTCAAAATAACATATATAATAATTTATATTAATTTTTTTGAGCAAAATTCGCAACGGATAAAGAAAATATGTTTCCAAGAAAATAAAAACTTTTATAGCTAATTTAGCAAATCACGTTTCTCAAAAATAAAAAAGAATGCTTTAAACCTTTTTCCTCCTATAAAACAGGGCAATCTCCATAAGCTTGATTTAACTAGAATTTCTTAATTTAATTCTAAAAACTTACTAGTACTTACAAGATTTTGATATAAAAAGTATTTTCTAATTAAATAAGTAAAAGTAAAAATACAAATTATAACTCTTATTCCCGGTATCACCTATCAGAGCGGAGTTTCTCCCAAACTTGAACTTCAAGACTTATTGACCTGTAATAACTACGATTTCGCAAACGCATGACCAAGCCAGTCAAATACAAACAACGAAGGAGGTGAGTTTTGAAATCATGTTTGTTGAAGTTGTGGGATTTTAGAGAAAAGGAGGAGAGAAAATAATAAGGGTTTGAATATTATTGATAATAGTTTAATGCTGAATTGACTTACAAAAGACTCAATACTAATCTCTATTTATAGAGAAACATAGACTTAATCCTAAATCAGGAACAAATCATAATAATAATGAGAGATATTACAAGATATCTCTATGATTATAAATTGATGATAGTAAATAACTCAAGATACTCTAATATAATATAAAAGATATTATAAGATATTTTCTAATATTCTAACACTCCCCCTCAAGCTAAAGCTCAAGCTTACTGAGCTTTAGCTTGTTACAAGAATATAATGTTTTGTTCTGCAAAATAATAAAAAGGATGGAAAGGCAACTCAGGGATGCAGGTGAAGTCGGAGAGAATTGCTATAAATATAGCTTAGCCAGATAGCCGGAATGATCATCAGCATGAGAGACATTCATGGCAAGCAATTGAACAAAGCAAGGTCCGTCCTTCTAAAAAACTGCATTTGGAAGCTTCAAACCAATAATATTAGAGACTTAAAATATTTAAACTAGAATATGCTTCAAGGAGAGAGCAGCATGCTTCAGGGTGAGAAAGGCAAGGCCAGTACATCTGGGACAAAGATGGGGCCAGTGCATCTGGGACAAATTGCCAAAATAAAGTGAGTAATGAAAATAAAAGACATCGTCAGAATAACCATCAACGAAAGAAGAAGTCATCACTAATATGATTCATCTCTGGGAAAAGGGTCACCACCGGAATAATTGTCGGTGGGAATAAAAACCACTGTTATAATCTATTAGTAAGAACTAAATTGCATGACAAACACAAATGAAGAAGCAACGCGACTCTAATGAAACCATGATCGATCAACGGAATAAGAAAATGCATCAAAAATAGGAGAGATAACGACTATTTGAACAGTGACACATATTTTCATTGATCAAAATTGGAGAGTAAGGGCAGATCTGAAACCATCGAAGTGAGAATAATCGTGCACCAAGAAGAATCCCATCAAAAAAGAGAAACTATGATTATATTCCCTAACTGTTGGGAACTCAGAAGCGGAATATTGGCAAACAGTTCAAGGAGGATCGAAATAGGCTCTAGATACCATGTTGAAGTTGTGGATTTTAGAGAAAAGGAGGAGAGAAAATAATAAGGGTTTGAATATTATTGATAATAGTTTAATGCTGACTTGACTTACAAAAGACTTAATACTAATCTCTATTTATAGAGAAACATAGACTTAATCCTAAATCATGAACAAATCATAATAATAATGAGAGATATTATAAGATATCTCTATGATTATAAATTGATCATAGTAAATAACTCAAGATACTCTAATATAATATAAAAGATATTATAAGATATTTTCTAATATTCTAACAATGTTGATAGTGTAATATAGGTAAGAAGAACACGCAGACAATCATAATAGACCGTATCATAACACATCATATAATATCATATTATAATATCAAAATCACTCAAGTAAAATTAATACACCGTCACATCATCCAAGGAAAATTATTATCACTTTTGAAACACATTAATCACAACAAACACAATACACAAAAAAAAAAAAGCAATATTATGTATGAGCTTAGATTCTACTCAATAATTTGGTACCATTATAACTATGAAGTACTTGGTTAGGAGGCTTGATACTATGCCACCATCATGGCACCACTGCCCTTTCTCTACTTTCATCATGAGGTTATGTTTCCGTAGCCATGACACGACCTCCAGATCACAGTCACAAAGACTGTCGCGACATCCACAAACAACACCATCCACCCTTCTTAAACTGAACGCGTGCGTTTTGTTTCTGGTTTTGTCTTCATGATGACTTAAGTTTTGGGGTTAGAAAGATCTAAATCTAAGTTTATATTTCATTTAACACATTTATCCTATTTTCATATTTTTAATTAAAAAACACGGGCTACTGTATTTCAAGCATTTGGGCCTTTGATTCATTTTGTTTTAGTTTTTTGTGAGTTTATTTAATTCTTTTTAGTTTTCTTCTTTTATTTAAGTCTTGGGATAAATACAGCCAACATCATTCTTAGGTCTATTCTTATTATTTTTAATAAAAATCCACTTTACTTAAAATCAATTTTTGTAAAAAGATTAGTTGCGATGTTACATTTTGCCAATCTTAGTCTTAAGACATCTGAGTTGTGACAACTTGGTGATTTTAAACTCCAAAATAATAATAATCTTAAAATAAGATTGACCGAGATGTAACATTTTGTTAGTCTTAATTTAAGATATCTTAATTGTGACAATTTGGTGATCTTAGGTTTCAAAAAGCAAAACAAAAATCTTAACAAGAAAATAAGATTGAGATGCAACATTTATTTAGTTTTAGTTTAAGATATCTTAGTAGTGACAATTTGGTGATCTTAAGCTTCAAAAACAAAACAAAAATCTTAACAAGAAAATAAGATTGACTGAGATGCTACATCTTGTCAATTCTAGTTTAAGACGCGTGAGTTGCAAAAACTTTGTTATCTTAAACATTCTCAACCAAATTCAAATAAACAAAAAAACTAAGTCTTCGCAAACAATTTCTTACTCAATATCTTTTTCATTCATCAAACCGGCAATATCTTTTGTTTTACCACATAAAATTTCTGCAAGAAAACACATTTATTTAAAAGCAATCAACACATCCATATTTTCTACCAAGAACTATGTAGCTTTGATTTCTCTATCGCACTTAGAGATACGTAGGAGCAAGATCACACTTTTGTCAAACACAATAACAAATTTTTTCTTTTTATTTTTAGCCAACTTTTGTTCCAAAATTATGTTCATAAAAACACAATTTATATCTGCATTTAATAATAAGGAGAAATCAGTATATTTAAGTAAACATAAATTGCGCACAATTAATTATAGGTAACCGTTTTTAACGGATGGTGCAAAATTCTTTTCTTAATTGATTCTCAAACCCAAAATTTGGTTTCAATGACCATTTTTCTTTTATAAAGGTTTTTCAATATTTTCCCTATGTTAAATTAATTTTGATGGTGGCTCCTTTGTATTGTGAGAAACACTCGAAATTTTAGGCTGCGATAGTGATGAATCTGGAAATGGATGCAAAATGACGGTAAAATATGATGAGAGGGATACAAAATGGATGAAATGAGATAAGTAAAGAGGGGAGAGAAGATGTTCATGTGAAGATGGGAAGGAACAAAAATGAATGGTAAGAGTTATAAAATTGAGTTGATTGTGAGGGAATTTTGTAATTTCAAATATATAATGGGTGTAGCTAGCAATAATGGGGTGTGACTAGCCAAATTGTTAAAATTTTAATATGAAACACAAATCTAGCAATTTTGTTAAATGTAACGAGTAATATATTTTAAATATTATAAGAATATAAATTTAAATAATTATTTAACATGATAAAAATATATAAACTTTTACTATTATTATTTTTAAAAAAGAATTGGGGGAATGAGAAATTTTAGAGTTAATAGTTATTTTACAACTATCACATAAATGATTTGAGCTAGCACTGGTTGACAAAATTTTAGATTTAAATTCATATATTAAAACTCATTTTGTAATTACACGTGCAAAAGCAATTCGAATACAAATTGCCTAAACAACATGAATTAATAAAAATTCTATTTATGTTTATGTATTGATACATGAATTAATTTACATTAAACTCACTTTTAACAAAAATCAATTCTGATAAAATCAATTTTCATCACCCGCAAAATTAAACATACATTTTATCTATGTTTGGAGCACCTAGAATAGATTTTAGACGTGTAAAATTGATTTTGAAATGTTTGGTTATTCTCGAGTAGAAATGATTCTAGCTTGAAACTAAAATTTATAGCTTTTAAATCTAAACATAATTTTTACACTGAAATTTAGTGTTCGGTTCACTTTATCTAAACATAAATCATTTACATTCAACTCAATTTTAAATAAAAATAATTTTTCATTCAAAATTAATTTTTGTCTCCGCATATCTATACCAATTTTTGTCAATTTTTGTAATTCAAATAAGCTTACAACAACCGGGATACAACTTAGAGCCTCACAATGAAAATCAAATTTGCATTTATCAAAACACTCCTAAATTTATATCAACCAATCATCCTCTATCAGAATTAATTGAGTGCCACTTCCATAACATAATCAATCTAACTGATATTCTCGTTGATTTGAAATATCGATTGCACATCCAACCAACCACTTAATCTAATACGAAATCTTAGAGAAATTTGAACATTCAAAGAATAAAAGAATAAATGGTGAGTTGTTTCTTCACCTCCACACTCTCCAATACAAATTTGTTCTTCATTATCAATTACACCCCGCTTGAATATATTTGGTTTTTGATAGAATACGGCCCTGCCAAGTCTTTTTTACAATCCACATATTATGTACCACTCTCAAGTCTCATTAATCTTTTATATGCCAATTTAACTCAATAAACTCTGATCTCCTGTTGGGAATAATTAGTTAAACCCAAGACCCAATGAATGATGTAATCAATTTTAGATTAAATAAAGTATTTAATTTCATTATTTTATTAAATAATTAGTTTGATATGTCTTTGATTAAAATAATATATTT
>JBBPBP010009779.1:52368961-52392689 GCA_037974735.1 Cicer chorassanicum | reverse complement strand
TTAAAGTGTAACTATTGGAAAGGAGAAAGAAAATCATTTTTTTTACTGAATTAATTAACCCATGTTAATTGCTCGAATAGTTATGGGAAAACTAGTTATACATCCATTCGCATGAATTAATTGTTTTTTTAGAGATGATGGCCAGTTGAAAAAAAAACCGTTTTTCAATAACTATCATATATTAATTGCTAATAGAGGAGCTGCATTTGTAAATAGACATGAAATACTCTTCTTAGACTTTTTTTTTGTTGGGAAGTACAAAATACTCGATTGTCTTGTTCCACTCTTCAAAGTTGATAATAAAAATTAATCTCGCGGAATACATGTAGAGTTTTTGTATGATTAGAGAAATTTTGTATCATTTAAAAACTGATAGTCAAGTATACTATTCGATTAAAATATAATTTAGATGCAAAATATATTCGACTAAAATATAATTTAGATGCAAAATAGATCAGTTTTTTTTGTTGTCATAAGTGTTATGAGCACAATTTTTTTTCATCACGTACATCAACCAATTCGCTTATGGAAGAGAGAGTAATCAAAATATGAACCTAAAATGGTTTTCGTGATTTTACATGATAACGAGGTCTATTATAATTAATCTAATCTTCAACGTATAATGTATCATGATAATAACTTTTAAAATTATTAATTTATACTTCACACATCTTTAAAAATGTAATAGAGATGATATGAATAAAAATGTTGTATATAAAAGTAACGATCATCGAAATAAAAATAAATTGTTAATCTATTTATGCATCTTTAAAAATTATGTTGGTAGAATAATAATGACTAACATGATTTTAATTATGTAGAATTGAATTTTGTGAAAAATAAAAGAATTTTAACAAATAAAAACACATGCATTGATAATATTAGAGAGTGTGTTGTAATAATTTATTTTAATGATTGTTTAAAATTATTGAGTCATTTGAAATCTTATAAATCCATAAAATCTTTTCAAATCCTATAAATTTATATGATAAAAATCCTTTAAAATTCAAATTACAAATCTTGATAGTCTTTTAAAATTTTAAAAGTAATTAAAAACTTGCAATTCTTTTAAAATCCACAAGACATTTTTTATGTTAGGCTTGTGGTAGATATTGATTCACTTGAACTGTCCAACCTAGGATATGGATAATAGAAATTATCTCATTAAGAAGAGGTTGCAGATGGTGGATGGAAGTGTACCAATTTGGTATCATAGTGGCGACATGAAAAGAGTCGGTTTTATAAGTGACATGAGTAAATTGCATATCTCTAGCCCTTTTCATTCCTAGATAAGCCCCCCAAAGCTCCACGAGTAACGCATTTCCAACTCCGTGATTACATAAAAAATCCTTTCAAAAATTTACCTAAATGGCCTTTGAGAAGGCCGCCACACGTTGATCAGATGTGGACATAAGACCTATTAGTATTTATTTTCATATATCCCTCAGAAGAATTTTTCCAATGAATGTTTTGCCTTTGAATCTGCTCATCTCGAGACGCTAGAGGATAATTAATCTCCTTTTCAATATGATATGCCAAGTAGGTCGTTACTGAAGTAAGGTGGGTACCAAGTTTGGTTTCTCTAGTAAACACCGATTTGTTACGGTCTTTCTATAGAGACCAAACAAAGACCTTAAAAAACTTTATGTAGTGATCATTTTCTATAGAGACCTTAAACAAAGACCTTAAAAAACTTTCTATAGAGACCTTAAACAAAGACCTTAAAAAACATAAAGGACGAGGATAAAAAACTTGGCCCAATTGTCTTCTATGATGAATTGATTTCAATAATGTTGAACATCCTTGCAACCCTGCAACATATGCATATTTGTTTAAGGATGAGACTGACACCTAGGGCATGTGTTGTCTTTTGTCATGTGTCGGTGAACTCTAACTTCAATTGTAAGGAGAGAACCGTGTGCTACCTTACAAAGAGTTGCACGTATATGAGTTGGACCTTTCTAATTCCAAACCTGTTCAAACAAAGACTTAATATTAGTAGTGTCATGTTTAAACTACAAATTAAATTATAAGCTGACTTAAGACTAAAATTTCCATCATTTGAAAGGCTCTGATTGGGCATATCATTCTTTCCATTTATAGGAACCTTTAAATTAACAAGTAGGATAATAATAAATCTCGGGAGATGACTACTTCTCATATCCTAATTCCGATCATTATTAATTTCATAGTTAGAGACAAAGTAATCATTTTCTCCAAGAGGGATGGATGTCACGTACTACTCATCAGCCACAAGAATAAGTTAAAATAGTTAGGGTCATTCCTAGGGCTTTTCAACCTTAGGAGATTTGTTAGGGCCTTTTAGCCCTCACTATGTAAATGTGTTTGAATTTTCAAGGGACACAACCTTAGCTAAATAGTCAAGTTATTTTGTTAGAGTGAAAGCCTAAGGAAAATATAGGCATTTGGATTTTGTGAGGGTCATAACCCTAGAAGATACTACATTAAAACTTCGTTATGAAGGTGCAAACACGAGAAAGGGAGTTGAATTGTATTTGACAAAGCTGACAACTTTTTGCTAATTTGATGAAGGTTGGTTGGTTTTTATGAATTACTTAGATAAGAAGCAATCAGGTTCAGAGGCAACAAACAATGAAAGCATAAATGATTGGACACATAGATTGAGGAACTAACCACCTTGATCCTACAAGCCAAGTATTCTCCTAACAACCTGACAACCCCAGATTGAAGAATGAACTAAACCATTATCGGGTTGGATACAAAAGATTGGAACTTGAGTAGTTACTTCTAACAAAGCTGATAATAATAATAACTCACACTCTAAGAAAAAAACACTTAAAAAATATTTCAAACTTGAACAAATGTTTCTCTCTTTGAACTCTAAGATGAATTTAAAATTTTGAGCTTATGAGTTCTTCTACTTTTTCTGATTTTCGATGATCTTCTTCTTCAGCCTTGAGTATCTATTTATAGATAAAATTAGAGTTTCAAGTTAGTCCTTATTTAATTTTGAATTGTATCTTCATTCCTAGTGTGGTCAACAATGATGTTATTCAAAAATAATTCTAAACAAGATGCTTTTTGATAATATGTTCTTTAGCCACTTCTTGATTTCTTAATCCAATTTGAGCAGTTCTTCTAGATTGATTTATTCGTATTTTGTTCAGATTGAGTTTGTAAATTCTTTATATTGATTCTGTTCGTATTTTGTTCAGATTGATATTGTTGTATTTTGTTGTAGATAAATCTTGATCAAATCTTGACCATAACTTCTTTTCAACTTGGTCAAAGATTTTCATCAATTATAAATCTGAATCAAATCTTATTTAAGATTTTCTTCAATTATAAATCTAAGTCAAATCTTATTTTAGATTTTCTTCAATTATAAATATGAATCAAATTTTATTTTAGATTTTCTTCAATTATAAATCTGAATCAAATCTTATTTTAGATTTTCTTCAATTAAAAATTTGAATCAAATCTTATTTTAGATTTTTTTTTTTCAAAAACCCGAATCTTTTTTCATACTTTGTGAAGTCAAATATATTATTCTTATAAAATAATTTTGTTATTATCAAAACTCTAAGTATAAAACCAATTTGGTTCCAACAATTTATGGCTAAAGCCCTCAGACAAAATAAAGGTAGACTTTTTTTATTCAAAATTTCACATTACCTAAGGCTAAAGCCCTCGATAATATACTTTTGCATTTGTCGATGGTCGAAGCCCTCACTGATTGACACAGGAAACAAATTTCCAAGGGCTAATGACCTTAGTGATTGACTCATAAAATTTCTTAGGGCTAAAGCCCTCACCCACAATTGCTCTCTTTTCGTTACAGCCTCTTCCTCCTCTTCTTCTCTCCTCGGTTCTCTTTTTTTTTTTCTTTCTTCCCCATTTCCAACTTCTTATTCTTTTGTCTTCTATTTTCTTCTCTTCTAATTTACGAGCACCATATTTTACATCTCTTCTCTATTCTTCTTCATTTTTGAGTTGTTCTGGGTATATAATTTATTAATTTTTTATTTATTTTATATTATGTTGTTTTTGTTATTATATATTCAAAATGTATATTAATAATGTTATGTGTGAAATGTGATTTGTATATTTGCTTTTTATTTTTATTTTTATTTCTATGTTATTTTTCATATTATAAGATGTGTTTGATATTAAAATGTGAAAATTAAATTTTAGTTGTTTGATTTTGATTTGTTATTTAAATTTGTACTAAAAAAATGTATATTGTATTTATTGTGAATTTTTATGAACATATATATATATAAATAATTTTAAAAAAAATTATTGAGCAATTTTTTTTATATTTTAAATATGTTTGTATATTTGTTATGTATTTTAATTTTTTAAAATATGTTAATTTGTATAAATATTAATATATTATTATTTTAGGTCATTAAATTAATTATAACAATATTTAATATTGTTATGCTTAAATAATGTTTTATTATTTTGCTTTATTTTCAAGTTTATTTATATCTTATTAATCATTTGAAATAATTTAATTATAATTTAAATGTAAATAATATTGCAAATAATTTAAATAATTAAAAAAGATTATTTTTATCTAACTCTCATAACCTGCCCCCAAAGTTTGTCTTGCTCGGCTACCATATGCCATGCTAGTTTGGACATATAAGCTTGATTGAGCATTCAGGGATTTCTAAACCCGAGTCCACCTTCTTCCATAGGACGACATATTTTTGTCCACGACACTAATTGGCATTTGCAACGCTGGTTGGTGGATCTCCAAATAAAATCTCTGCACATTTTTCCAGCTTTGTCATAAATGGAGGCTGGAATCTGTGTTGTTTGCATAACATAACTTAGAATACAAGACAAAGAAGATTGAGCCAAAGTTATCCTTCCTGCAAAAGACAATTGGTTAACTTTCCACATAGTAAGTTTCTTCTTCATTTTATCTAAACTAAAATTGAAAGAGTTTCGAGTTATGATTTCGTGAATCATAGGAGCACCCAAATAAAAGGTTGGAACAAAACTATAATGCGCAGCGGGTAAGGAGAAGAAGAAAGAAAATGATTTGCAGAAAGAATTGATATGTCAGTCCTGGATTGATCTTCTTGTTAATCCAAGATCGATCCTGGATCAATCTTCACTCAGAAATTTTATTATTCACTTGTTTTCATAAATGCACATACAAGTTGTTAGTTATATAGGCCTGTTATATTATGATGCAAGGCAACTAACTAACTAACTAACTATAACAACCCTCTAAACATGACAGTTATGGATTAAACTCAACACTTCCCCTTAAATATTAACTGTTGCACACTTATAACCCCAAGCTTCTTTCTCAAAAACTCAAATCTGTCAAGCTTCAAGGCCTTGGTAAAACCATCTGCTAGCTGCACTTCAGTAGGGCAATATTTCACTTCAATCATTCCATTGTTCACTTGCTCTCTAATGAAATGGAACCTTGTATCAATGTGTTTACTTCTGCCATGTGAGATTGGATTTTTAGCAAGGCTGATTGCTGACTTGTTATCAATTCTGAGTTTAAGAGGCTTCATCACTTCACACCTTAGTTCCTTCATCACTGAATCCAGCCATATTGCTTGACAAGTTGCAAATGTTCCTGCAATATATTCTGCCTCGCAAGATGAAAGTGCAGTCATTGGTTGCTTCTTTGTACACCAAGATATAGCTGCCTCATTGAACTTGAAAACATAACCAGATGTACTCCTTATATCTGTGATGTCTCCACACCAATCAATATTAGAATATCCAATGAGTTCACTTCCTTCACCTTGGCTGCCATTAGGGAATAGCAGACCAAACTCCTTTGTGTCTTTTACATACCTAAGTATCCTTTTAGCAGCTATCAAGTGAGTCTTCCTTGGATCATTCATGAATTTGCTAATTACACAGACTGAGTAGCATATGTCAGGCCTGCTGTTGCACAAATATCGCAGTGAACCAACCATTTGTCTGAACATTGTTGGATCAACCCTTACTTCCTCACTGCACTCATCAATCTTTGAGCTTGTCTCTGTTGGATTTGAAACTGAATTGCAGCTATTCATTTCAAATTTTTTCAGCAATTCTCCTATATACTTCTGCTGATGCATTATTGTTCCTGTTTTCAACTTCAGAAATTGCATTCCTAGGAAGAATGAGAGTTCACCTAGATCAGTCATTTCGAATTCAGATTTCAGCTTGTCTTTCACCCTTTCAATCTCTGATGCTTTGCTTCCAGTAATGAGCAAATCATCCACATATAAACAGATTATCATTGTTTCTTCTGCACTTGAACTCTGCACATATACACCAAACTCTACTGCACACTTTGTGAAGCCTATCTGAATTAGAAACTGATCGATCCTCTTATTCTAGGCTCTAGGGGCCTGCTTCAAACCATACAAGGCTTTATGGAGTCTATGCACCATGTTTTCCTTGCCTTGTATTTCAAATCCAGGGGGCTGTGACACAAACACAATCTCTTCAAGTGGACCATTTAGAAAGGCTGATTTTACATCCAAATGGTAGACTGACCACCTTCTCTTGCAAGCTAGAGCCACCACTAATCTTATAGTCTCAAGCCTTGCAACTAGAGCAAACACTTCATTGTAATCAATACCATGTTTTTGTAAAAATCATCTAGCTACCAGCCTGGCCTTATGTTTTGAAATTTTCCCATCAGGATTAATCTTCAGTTTGAAGACCCACTTTACATCAATCTTCTTTTTCCTGTCTGGCAAGTTAACTAGCTCCCTTGTTTGATTCTTCTCAATTGATTGGAGTTCTTCCATCATAGCTTTCCTCCATACATCTATCTTCAATGCTTCTTCATAATTGAGAGGTTCAGAGTCTGCCAACAATGCTAAGTGAATGATATCACCTTCATCATTTACTGCATTATCAAAGATTAATTCACAATCATTTAGCCTGCTTGGAATTTGTCTGATTCTTTAAGGTCTCACCTGCATCATTATTGATCACTTCTTCATCCTCTGATTCATCACTGGAATCAGGATAAATGCAGCCTTGTTGATTATCTTCGTTGTACACTGGTTCCTCTTCCCATTTCCACTTCTCAGCCTCATTCACAATTGCATCCCTACTGATATGCACCTTTTGAGTTACAGGATTATAAAGCTTATAGGCACCTGTGGAATGATAGCCTATAAGTATCATAATATCACTCTTATCTTCAAGTTTGCTTCTCCTAACATCTGGTACATGCTTATAGCACAATGAGCCAAAAACCTTGAAATGCTTCACATTCGGCTTTCTGCCACACCAAGCTTCCTCTAGAACCTTCTGATTCAACTTCTTTGTAGGGCATTTGTTTAAGATATAAGCAGCTGCAGTGACTGCTTCACCCCAGAAATTGTGTGGTAGGTTTTTCTGCTTGATCATGCTTCTTGCCATATTCAATAGAGTTATGTTTCTTCTCTCAGCAAGTCCATTGTGCTGAGGTGTATATGGAGCTGTCACTTCATGAACCATACCTTGATTGACATAAAAATCTTCAAATTCTTTTGAGGTGTATTCTCCTCCACCATCAGTTCTCAAGATCTTAAATGATTGGTCGCTTTCTTTTTCAATTAAGCTCTTGAGTTTCCTGAATACCTATAATGCTTCACTCTTAAGCTTGATTGTATACAGCCACATCATTCTTGTAAATTCATCAACAAAAGTGATGAAGTATCTGCTTCCCCCCAATGAAGATACTTCAAAAAGACCACATATGCCAGAGTGGACCACTTGCAGTGTTGCATTAGCTCTTTTAGGTGCTTCAGATACAAATGGGAACCTGCTTTGCTTACTCTTCACACATACTTCACAAATAGTTTTTCTGACATTCAGCTTTGGCAGCCCATACACCAGTTCTTTGGAATTCAAATCACTAAGAATTCTAAAGTTTAGATGACCATACCTCTTGTGCCAAAAGCCTTCAATATCTTCACTAACTGCTGTAGACATACACATCATTTTCTCACTTGAAATGTTGCATCTGTAGGTTCTATTTTGTGACATGTTTGATTTGAGCACCAACTTCTTCTTTGCATCAATTGAGAATCCCTTCTCCACCAATTGACCAATGCTCATGAGATTACACTTCATTTCAGGAACATACATCACATCTGATATAATGATTCTTCTGCCATCATTGCTTTTGATCACTATATTTCCACTACCTTCAGCCATCAGGTTTCTACTGTCAGCCAGTTTTATGCTTGTTTTCTTGCTAGCATCAAAACTCGTCAACCATTCTCTATGTGATGTCATGTGGTTTCAGCAACTGGAGTCAAGAAACCACTCTTCATTCTTGATCTTCTCATCACTAGTAGTAGCCATCATCAACACTGTACTGGAATCATCTCCATGAACCAGATTTGCTTCTTCATCATCCTTTTGATCTTTCTTGAACCAACATTCATCTGCAAAGTGCCCATACTTCTCACAGTTGAAGCATTGTACCTTACTTTTGTCAAAATCCTTCTTCTTGTTCTGACTTTTGCCAAAAACCCCTTTCTTTGAAGATTCAGCTTTGTTTTCAAGCTTGTTCTTACCATTGTTGGACCAATTTGCTCTTCTCTTTCCCTTTTTCTTGAAATCCTTCTGATTTCCCTCCTTCTTGGTAGTTTGAACTTGAAATGCTTGTTGAACTGATCTTTCAGAATTTCTATCAAACACCAGGAGCTCATATGCTTCCAATGAATTTTGCAGCTCTTCAATTTTCATAGTCTTCACATCCTTTTCTTCATGAATGGCTACCACTATGAAATCGAATTTTGGACTTAAGGATCTCATCACCTTTTCTACTACCATCTGATCTGTAATGTTCTCCCCACAAGTTCTCATTTGATTGACTATGGCAGTTAATTTTGAGAAGTAATCACTTACTTTCTGATCTTCTTCTATCTGCATCATCTCATACTTTCTTCTATAGGATTGTAGCTTCACTTGCTTCACCTTTTCTCTACCAGTGTGATAATTTTCTAAGATGTCCCATGCTTCTTTGGATCTTGTAGCTTTCGAAATCTTCTCAAAATGCTGGTTGTCAACATTCTGCTGAATGTAGAACAAGGCTTTGCAGTCATTCTTCTAGGCTAATGAATGCATTCCTCTGTGCATCAGTTGGATTCTCTACCAAGTCCTCATAGCCATCTTGCACAATTTCACTCACTTCTTGTGCTCTAAATAAAGATTTCATCAATGCACTCCATCGATCCCAGTTCTTGCCATCAAGAACCAGAATATGTGATCCAAAACCATTGTTATTCATTATGCCTATCAAGAATCTATCACTCTATGTTTCCCTTGATTGTTCCCCTCACTTTTCACTCGTGTTTCCCTTGATTTTAACCCAGCTCTAGATGCCAATTGTTGGAACAAAACTATAATGCGCAGCGAGTAAGAAGAAGAAGAAAGAAAATAATTTGTAGAAAGAATTGATCTGTCAGTCCAGGATTGATCTTCTTGTTAATCCAATATCGATCCTGGATCAATCTTAACTCAGAAATTTTATTATTCACTTGTTTTCATAAATGCACATACAAGTTGTTAGTTATATAGGCCTGTTATATTATGATGCAAGACAACTAACTAACTATAACAACCCTCTAAACATGACAGTTATGGATTAAACTCAACATAAACTACAAGATCTAGGGTTTGATCAATGCTAAGGCTTTGAAACCGTGTACTTATGTTCTTCGAAAAAAACACCTTGGACTTGTTGAAGTTTATTTTTTTACCCAAAATTCTTCCATCACTTCTTGTATAACCCGTACTTGATCCAAGTTAGCCTCCACAATCAAGACCATATCACCCACAAAGAAAATATGGGATAACTTAGGACCTCCTACTCTACCAAGGGATAAAGGTTACCAAGTGCCTTTATTAATTTTATCCTTAATTCTGTGACTCAATCTTTTTAATGCGAGAATAAAAAGATAAGGTGATAAACGGTTTACCTGTCTTAGGCCTCTAGAAGAACTGAAGGAGGTTGTCTGATCTCCATTTCATTTAATACTCAGAGAGGTTGAAGAAATGCAATTGTGAACAAACTCTCAAATAAATTTCAATGACATTTTTGCTATCCTGCAAATATGCGAGACAAAAATGATTGACCAGTACAATTTCAAAAATAAATTAGCGATTTCCTGAAAACTGTCACATTGATAGTGATAAAAGTAGTAAGGCGATGACCGCAAGAATAGTTATTTGAAATGAGTATAAAAGCCCAAATAAAAATAAAGGTGGACTTAAGGTAATTACTCCAAGGACAAATTATAAGGAAACAATTCAAATGCAATCATATTAAAAATAAAAAGCCATACATATTTTTCTTATCTAAAAATATATACTTGTTTTGTAAAACAGTAATCAACCTCTAAATTTTTTGCAGTCATTCTCAAAAAGTAATCATGAATATTTCTTGCTGCACCACATTTCAATTATCAACAAATAAAGGAAATTGTCTTTAGATCGTTAGCTGTGAGAGAGAAATAAATAAATAGAGTGATGACAGAATTATTGGGCCTAAGACTAGTGAAAGGCCCAAACATGTTGTGTGGAGAACGTATGTCCGCAAGGGTAAAAAAGAGAAGAATAATTCTATTTATGACAGGGTAGAGAAACTATCTAAATTCTAGGGATTTTAGTTACGCATAGGGGAATAAATTGAGGAGGGTAGTGGATCATTGTTCATGGATAATTATTGTTATCATTGAATTAGGAGAATACTATTTTCTTTGGAGGAGCTATGCTCTGGGCTATACATTGTATCAGAATTTTCCATAAATCCATAAATTTCCATTTCATCTATCATTTTACTGTTCATAGATTCCTATTTTTCTGTGACTCTATCATTGGTCTAACATGCCACCAAAGTTGTCAGATCAAATGGAAGTAGTTGAAGCAAGACTCTCAGCGGTGGAATACTCTATTTTCCAGGAGTTGAGGGAATTTCGTGAAACTATGATGAGCGAGTTCAAGAGGTTGCTAGAGCAACGACCAATTGGAACGGGGCAACAATATGCGCATTTTGAGGACTCAGTGAAAGAGTATAAGATGGCAATGAAGAATGTTGAGTTACCATCATTTGATGGTGACGATCCTGTAGCCTGGATCACGCGAGCTGAAACGTATTTTCAAGTTCAAGGGACGTCGGATGAGGTGAAAGTTAGATTGGCGAACCAAAGCATGGAGGGAGCAACAATTCAATGATTTAATTTGTTGCGTGAGACAGAGGACGATTTGAATTGGTTGAAGCTGAAATGAACGTTAATTGAAAGATATGGTGGAAGACAAAGTGATAACCGCTTTGAAGAGATGAAAGATTTGCAACAAACGGGAACGGTTGATGAATACATTACCACTTTCGAATATGTGTCGTCACAAGTAGCAAGGCTATTGGAGGAGTAGTACCTTGGGTACTTCATGTGAGGACTCAAGATCCACATTCGCTTGAAGGTGCATACGTTGAATCCACAAACTAGAATACAAGTGATGAACATTGCTCATGATGTTGAAACGGAATTACGTGGGTCTCTGATTTCAATAGGTGGTAGTGTAGGTGGGCTTCGCAGTCGGAAGGGAAGTGGGCCAAGTAGATTGGGGCCCAACGGAAAGAAAGGATCTGGATTTCATTATAACCCGAGTCCGACCTGACCTGAAAGTGGGTTTAATAATAACTTAACCGGGTCAGTGCACAACAAAACTGATTCGACTCAACCTGCATCAAATGCAAACTCAGGCGTTTATCAGAATACAATGAGATCTAAAAACGATGAGGGGAGAAGAGTCAGTGGCGAATGCAACCATAGCCTTAAGCATTTGCCGTATTCGAAACTAACGGAGCAGCGGACACAAGGGTTGTGTTTTCGTTGTGGGGAAAAAAACCATCCTCTTTACCAGTGTGCTGAAAAGCAGATCCATTTGGTGATTTTGGGAGACGACGAGACGGTTAACGAAGAAGGTGAGGTGATTGCCATAGAAGCTATGGAGGATGAGGATGAAGTTCTTGATTGCAATTCCATGGGATTGTTTGATATTACTAAAGCAAGGAAAAAATTAGATAATACTCCTCCAACAACTTTGCGCCTCAAGGGAAGTCTAAAAGAGGTTTCCATCATGGGTTTAATCGATAGTGGCACCATTCACAATTTCGTTTCACCTCGTGTTGCTACTACGTTGGTGTTAACATTGGAACAAGGAAGATCGATGGGAGTAAGGTTGGGAGACGACCACCGTGTGTCCACTAGGGAGAGGTGTAGAAAATTGCAAGTACAATTAGATGATTTTACCACTAATGTTGATGCTTTTGTTTTGGAATTGGGTGATTTGGATATGATTTTGGGGGTGGTTTGGTTGCAAAAATTTGGGAAGGTGATCTTTGATTGGGAGAAAATGACCATCAATTTTCAATGGGAAGGAAAAATGGTGGAACTACATGGTCAGTTCGTTACCACAAAAGACTTGGCCAATTCTATGGCACTTCAAGCACAAACTCAAACACTGTATAGTTTATTGGAAGAAGAATTGGTTCAAACTTCAAATAAAGAATTACATGAGCTAACTCAAGACCAACAGCAAGAGCTTCAGGACTTGTTGGAGAATTTTGAAGGAGTTTTTGAAAAGAATACAGGGATGCCTCCTGAACGAGATATAACTCAAGCAATTGAATTGAAGAAAGATGCAGGTCCTGTGACTGTTAGGCCATATCGTTATCCTCACCACCATAAGGAAGAGATCGAAAAACAAGTTCAGAGCATGCTGACCCAGGTATAATTCGAAGTAGCTCTAGCGCATTTTCTAGTCCTGTCATTTTAGTTAAAAAGAAGGATGGGTCATGGAGGATGTGTGTTGATTATAGAGAATTGAATAAGGTTACAATGTCAGATAAATATCTAATTCCTATAGTTGATGAATTATTGGATGAACTACATGGAACAAAGTATTTCTCAAAACTTAATTTGAAATCCAGTTATCACCAAATAAGGGTGAAAGAAGAGGATGTGCAGAAGACGACATTTCGAATTCATGAAGGGCACTATGAGTTACTAGTAAGTAATGCTGTTTGGATTGACGAACGCACCAGCCACTTTCCAATCCACCATGAACCTGATTTTCAAGCCACACCTTCGTAAGTTTGTCTTGGTATTTTTTTGATGATATCGTAGTATATAGTAAAGGATGGGAAGAACACTTAGCACATATATATCAAGTGATGGAGATTTTACAATACCACTGTTTTGTCATTAATAAAAAAAAAATGTAATTTTGCTAGTAGAAAAGTGGAATATTTGAGTCATGTAATATCAGAACAATGTGTGGTTGTGGATCTAGCTAAGGTTAATAGCATTTTGGAGTGGCCAATCCCTCATAATGTCAAAGGAGTGAGGGGATTTTTGGGGCTGACTAGTTATTACCGGAAATTCATTGTTGGCTATGGAAAGATGGCTAAACCATTTACATAACTAACAAATAAGGAAGGATTTCATTGGGCATCAGAAGAGTTGGAGGCCTTTGAGAATCTTAAAAGGGTTATGGTGCAAGCCTCAATTTTAACACTACCAGATTTTTCACAACCTTTTGTGGTGTACTCCGACCAAAAGAGCTTAAGACGCTTGCTCGAACAACACATCACTACGGCTGATCAGCAGAATTGGATAGCAAAATTATTGGGCTATCACTTCGAAGTGGTGTACAAGCTAGGTTCAGATAATAAAGTTGTTGACGCTCTTTCAATAATGCATGAGGAAGCGGAGTTGAAAGGAATAACTTCTTTTCCCGTATGTACGCAAGAGCAACAAATTCAACAGGAAGTTATGAATGATCCTCAATTGCAGAAGGTGATAACAGAGCTACAACAGGACCCTGCATCCCGGCCAGATTTCCAATTAATCAAAGGGAGACTTTTCTACCGTAACAGACTGGTGTTATCGTCAAATTCGGGTACCTTTATTGTTGAAAGAATTTCACTCATTTCCAACTGGTGGCCAATCGGGTTTTCTACACACATATTGAAGGATGGCAGGAAATCTTTATTGGGTAGGAATGAGAAAGTTAGTTCTGGAATTTGTGCAGAGTTGCGACGTGTGTCAACGTCAAAAGTACATTGCGTCATCTCCTATGGGTTTGTTACAACCCCTCTTAATTCCGGAAAAAATTTGGGATGATATTTCGATGGATTTAATCACTGGTCTCCCAAAATCGAAGGGGTTTGAAGCTATTTTTGTAGTGGTGGATAGATTATCCAAGTATGGACATTTTATTCCCTTAAAACATCTATATACTGCAACGAAGCTGGCTGAAATCTTTATTAAAGAGGTGGTGCGTCTTCATTGGGTGCCACAATCCATTGTCAATGATCGTGATCCATTGTTTGAGTCTATTTTGGAAAGAGTTGTTTCGCTTACAAGGAACGGTGTTGAGTATGAGTTCGTCATATCACCCGGACACTGATGGGCAAATAGAGGCGGTAAATTGGTGCTTAGAAGCATATCTTCGTTGTTTTGCATCGGAGCAACCGAAGGAGTGGTCACAATGGATTCATTGGGCTAAATTGTGGTATAACACCACATTCCATGTGTTTACAAGAACTACACTGTTTGAGACAGTGTATGGAAGAAAATCACCCAATGTGGTTAGATATTTACAAGGAGGAACGAAAGTAGAAGCAGTAGCAACTGAATTGGTTGATCGTTAAACGTTTAAGGAAGAAGGGATCGATGTACAAGTGTTGTTACAATTGCCGATAAATCTTGAAAAAATTCTATTAAATATAAAGGAAGAATCTTTTATTATTTGAATGAGGACTAGATGTACCCTACTTGTGAGGATGAAGTATAGACACCAATATAGATCATTGTCTATTTTCCTCTTTACCTTATCCCATTTAATTTCTAAATTTTACGTTCCCTAACAAGGCCATTATTTTGGTATGCCTACAAATTATGTTAATCCTGTTAGAGGCCCTTCTTATGGTCAGTCAGTATTTGGTGCCAATAATATTTGGATGAATATAACAAGCACAATTGTCGCAACTTCGTTGATACAGGGGGCAAGAAGGTCGTGAGATAGCATTGTCAGTAACGGTAATGGTTGGGGTGTTATATCACACATATAGCAAGATTGAACCAGGCCTTAAGGGTGATAACTCTATACGACGTTAATGCCCAACAAGGGCAAAGATATATAATCCAAGCACCACAACTTTTTATTGAATTGGAGGCTATGTAGGGTTATAATCAGAATATGGCCTTCAGCCAAGGTTGTAGTATGGCGATTTGCAAATTTTATATAGAAATTACGCCAATGTGCATAATCCAAGGTTGGATAGATTGAGGCAAAATATTTCTATCAATCAAGCACAAATAAATGTGAACCAAATCGTAAAAAAGCCTTTAATAGGTTTGGTCTAAATGGTGTGTGTGCAAATCAGAGATACTTTACATCACATTTACCAATTTAGGTTTGATAAACTTAGATCTTAAGAAGAATTAAAATTCTAAAACTTACTATTTTTTATGGTTAAAATGGAGAATCTATCATAGAACACATTGCTAGATACTCAACTGAGTTAGGGGAATTTGTTCATGATGAAGGATTAAAGATGAATATTTATCCTAGTTTATTAAAAAAGAATGCTTTTTCAAGATTCTCTATGATAAGGCCTAAGTCCATATATAATTGGAATCAATTGGAGAAAAATTTCCATGATCAATTCTTCATGGGTGACTTAAAAAGACTCTTTCAAACTTGTTCAATGTTAAAACAAAATACAATGAACCTATCGGTGATTATTTGGCCAAATTTAGACAAATGAAGATAAGGTATTTCGCACAAATCCTAAAACAAAATGGTCGACGACTAGTTTAAAATTACACATACAAAAGAAGTTTGTAAATCAACGTTTAATATATTTAACACAATTGGTAGAGAATGTTTGATAGATAGAACAAACAAGTGACAAAAAGAATCATAAAAAGAACAAATTCTTTAAAAATAAAAGTAAATCATGTTACGCATAAAATGTCTGATGATGATTCTAGTCCTAATAATTGCAAAATAGACTTGACAAAGTTAAAGGCCGGTCCGACTTATACATGTCAAACATTGTTTCATACTAAAAATAAAAAGAAATTTAATCATGTCAAAACTAAAACTTACACATTAGACATCACAAAGACAAATAAATTTTTGACATTTTACTGAAAGTTAAATAGTTATAATCGTTAGATCAGCACAAAATCATAAAATCAGAAGATAGTCAGGGCCACAAGTACGAGATATTTCAAGAATGGTGTTCGTTTCAAGGAGTTAATTCAAAAAAACTTTAATGGAAGGAAGATCGATGTTTGCTGACAAGCCAAAATACGATATGACGATTGATACTGACTCATTCGAACAAGAAATTGTCCATGTTAAAGGTGCATTTTCTCTGTTTGTACGTATGGTGAATATTGGGGCTTTTTTATTGTTCTACCACCAAAACAAAAATAAAGTATCACCACTAATTCCTAATTAAATATCAAACTACCATCTTTTTTTTCAATTTTCTACACTCCCATTGAGAAGTCGGTTTCTCTCCCACCACTTTCTCAACTTATTTTTTTTATTATTTTAAATGAATGAAGAGAAATCAGTTTCCTATATACCGATTTCTCGATGTATTTTTTTTAATTATAAAATTTATTTTTTATTATTTATAAAATCATTTTTATTAGTAGTGCTATTTAGTAGACACATACATAGAGAATTTGATCAATTAATAAAGACACACCCATCCACTGAGAAATAATGCAACACATTATTTTTTGTTAACATCTTTCTTAATAATAAATATACATTTTATTAATCAATAATTATTAATTTAATTAAATAATTAATTTAAGTTTCATTTATTATTAATTTAATTAATTATTATTTTAATTAAATAATTAATTTATGTTTCATTAATTATTAATTTAATTAATTATTATTTTAATTAAATAAATAAATACAATGTTAATTTTACACTTTATAATTATTGAAAAAAAATTAATAAAATGTAGTCTATAAAAATAACAACATTTAATTTAATATTATAATTAAACATACAAATACCAAAAATATCCTGAATGAACAAAAGTTGATGTTGTTATAGACAATTTGAAAACAAAAATATGAAGAAAAAAAATATGTGTGACCGTTGGAATGGATAAACCAAATGAAATGATAGTTCCTTACTTGGAGGAAGTTGGGTTTTTCACCGTTGCAACATTGGAATTTTTGGTATTTGTATGTTTAATTATAATATTAAATTAAATATTATTTTTATAGACTTCATTTTATTATTTTTTTTTAATAATTGTGTACTTTAATTTTGTTTTGGTGGTAGAACAATAAAAAAGTCCTCTCTTGGTCATGAAAATCGATGCTAATTTTCTTCTCCCTGTTGCAGCAAACATCACATTGATGTTTGCTGCACCAGCATAGAGAAGAAAATTAATCCCTTTCACTTTCACTTTAACAACCCCTTTACAAGACGTGTCTTCAATAACTCTTACTCTCATCCTCTCGCCAACAATGTCCAACTTAAAATTACTATTTTTATTATTATTTTAAACAATTTTCAAATTTATTTTTATAGTTAGCATACACTGTAAAAAATTTCAAAATTAATGAATACTGAGAAAGCTATAGGTCACCATGTCACACTATTCCTTACCGAAGCATTTAATTTCACGTGCCGGGTAATGCTTCATGTACATTTTCAATTTACTTCTAGAATTTAAAAAAAAAAAAAATATATATATATATATATATATATATATATATATATATATATAAAGGTCACGGTCACCAATTAACACTCAAAGACCATATACACTACCAAGAATATACAAACTTAAGCTCTCCACCACGTCTAAATCAATTAACCACCAAGATAACCCAAAATCTAATAATACATTATGAGCCACATAAATTAATAATGTGCCACAACGTATAAAACATACAGGATCATTTCCATTAAAAAATAAACGCGGATAATTTTATGCATAAATAACAAAAATGTACGATAAGCGCAATTAAATATAATTATTAAATAAATTATGTCAAAAATATAATTATTAAATAATGCTACCTCATCCTTGTAAAAAAAAATACTATCCATCTTTATACGTAAGACTTTCTTGTAGAAAAAATTTGTACCATTAAAAAAACATTAATTAATTTTTTACAAAGATACACTTAACTAAAACCTAAAAAAATAAATTATTATTATTATAACAATAAAGGTGTAAAGAGTAAAAAGTAGAGTGAAATGGAGCAAAATGTGGTAATTATGTTGACTTTATGAAAGGTCGTTGGTCAAAAAGAGAGAGAAAATATGGATCAGGTACAATTAATTATTTAGAGGAGATGAATTTGGATGGAGCTTTGATGGTCATGGACTCATGGTTGATGAAAAAGGTTGTATATGAAAGAGACATTTCACGTGGAGAGTATATGTTATTATTATGAACATGTGATAAATCTAAAGGTTAAAAACTTATAGTCCATCTTAATAGGTGCAGACTAAACGGATTTATTACTAAAGAATAAAAACATAAATGTATCAGTAACCAACTTTTCAAAGGCAAGTTGTCACTTGAGAAGTGACACTATAAACAGAAAAGAGAATTACAATCAATTTATCTGATCAATTCACATATATTCATTACTTTGAAATACAGGTCATCAAACACTATTATTTTTTATAAAATAATTAAAATAAAGATTATTCTAACAAGTATCTCCAGTGTATTTGTTAAAAAAATGATATAAAAATATTATTTTTTAAGATCTTAAAATATTAAATAAAAAATTTAATTTAATTCTTATAGTTTGACAAATACTCTTAAATATTTGTTATTATTCCCTTAAAATAATTATTAATTGACTAATACAAAAGACCAATATTTATAATAATTTTATTTATAATATCCCAATAACCTTATCCATCAATCCCCCAAATCAATAACTAGTTAAAAAAAATACCCCTAAAATAACAATTAAAATGGCAAAAAGACTTATTTAACATTTCAAAAACCACTCATCGGTCTAAGAATAAATGAATACGTCATGTCATTTAATAAAACATTTATTATTCATTTATTAAGCTGAACTTTGTTCAGAATAGGAATGAGATTTGTGGGGTAGAAGTAAAAGTTAAGGTTGTATGTGTATATTAATTATCGGGTAAAAGTCCACACTTATAAAAGGCCACTAGATCATAATTCTCTCAAGTGAAAGGCCATCTGCGCTAATTCATTTACAAGTCTAAAGATGCTAAAAATTCATTTCAAGGTTGAGATGATGCATATATGTCACAATTTGAGTTGTTTTGCTTTTGAAAAGGATATTTAGAGTTATATATATTGGACTAGGATAAAATCAAGTTCAATCTAAAGATAAGATGAAGAACTACAATATTAATTAAGGGATCTTATCCTAATTTTGTCATTAAAGAGGAATAAATATACAAATCAAAATATTTGGTTTGGTAACTAAATTTTGTATCGAATTGAAAATAATACAAAGTTATAAGTACTATATTACCACCAATTTCTAATTATGTACCAAAATATCATTGTTTTCAAAATTTAAATTTTTAAAAGTGAGAAGTTGCAATGGCTGCAACTGACTTCTCAAAGGATTTTTTTTTTAAAAAAAAAAACTGAGTGAAGGGAAATCGGTGGGGCACAAATACAGGGAGTTTGATCAATTAACGATTGCATGCACACGTACAAGAGAGTGGGTAGTTATAATTTGTAAACGTGAGATAATACCACACATTATTTTTTTTTGTTAACATCTTTCATATTAATAAATATACATTTCATTATTCAATAATTATTATTTTAATTAAATAATTAATTTAAGTTTCATTAATTATTAATTTAAGTAATTATTATTTTAATTAAATTATTAATTTAAGTTTCATTAATTATTAATTTAGGTAATTATTATTTGAATTAATAAATAAATACAATGTTAATTTTGTTTTTAATAATTATCTAATTAAATTTTACTTTTTATAATTATTATAAAATTTAAATAAAATGGAGTCCATAAAAATAACAAAATTTAATTAAAATACAAATACAAAATGAGTGAAAAAAGAAAATAAACACAAATTTTATTACAATATTTTTATTACATCAATCTCCTATATGGTGTCCAATCCCACATCGTTGTGGTCGACGAATACGACGTGGACGATGTGGAGCTGGGTTTTCTTCGTCAATTGGGGCATGTGTCTCCTATACATTTTCACTTAGTAGGTCGACATGCATCGAAGAACTAGGATCTACTTGATTGGGGAATGACGGAACACCAAATGAGTACATGTTATTAATATAACGAGCAGTCGACTCAGGCGTACCTAGGTCTGCACCAAATACGTTATTCACAAAATCTTGGTCGCTTGAATGAAAAGATTGTTGGTGATCATATTGTTGAGTTGACATGAATTGAAATGATTGTTTTGGTGCTCCAAATTGTTGTTGTGTTGGGGTGAAAGAAAATGAATGGCGATGTGGTTCTGGCGCTTCATTTTCAATAGTAACAAGGGGAGTCGGTGGGCGAGGTCTATTACGCCTTTGTCATTGTGATGGTTGGATTGGCTCTTCTGCAACACCACATCGTGGGTCCCTCAGTAGGTGTGGAGTTGATAGGTACAGATTGGAATTGTGTCTAAACCACACCATATACTCCTCTGTTGGTATTGGGTGTCCATGTATCGGTTGGCCGGTAAGACACCGACTTCGACGTTCATTCCAAAATTGAATCCATACAACATGTTTGTCTTTCCAATTTTCCAGATGATTCCCTCTTATATCTTAACAGTGAAGTGTATCAATATTTTCATGATCATCTGGTATTTCTTGGGAAAGTCCAAACTCTAGTTTGACTCTATCTGTTTGATGTCATTCTACAGTTGAGAAACAAATCAAAGTAGTTATGGCAGTCCATATCATTGAATCTTGATATGCTTGTTGTGGTATGACATTTTCAAGACCCCTAGAAGGAATCCATATGAACTAGAGAAAACAAAAGACATATTAGAAAGGCGACACAATTATAAGTAGTATAAATTTTGTTGAACAATGAAATTTTAAACTTGATAATGTGGATCCTTGCTTTCAAACATTATCTTTCAGGCCTTGTTACTGATATTGAAGTGCGACCCTTTATTGAGGATGGCCAAGGAGTTCCTAGCAAAGCTGTCTTCCATCGCCTCTTCTGGAGTTTCCATTCATGTATCAAAGGGTTTGATCATTGTAAGTTAGTTGTTTCAGTTGATGGAACATGGTTGTATGGGAAGTATCGTGGGACCTTACTAATGACAATCGCTCAAGATGGTGATGGCCATACCATTCTTATAGCATACGCCATTATTGAGGGTGAAACATCATATGCATGGTTTTTCTTCCTCAGTCATCTACGAATGTTTGTCACACCTCAGCCCAACCTCTGTTTGATTTCGGATAGCCATGAGTCAATTAAAAGTGTTGTTAGGCGTGTAAACAACAATTGACATCATGTCTTTTGCATTCGATATATATCACAAAACTTCACGAGAACCTTCAAAAATGGCCAAATGAAAACTATTGTATCTAACATGGGTTAATATTTTTTTTTATATATATCTCACACATATTTTTGTTTTCATATTTTTGTTTTCAAATTGTCTATAACAACATCAACTTTTGTTCCTTCAGGATACGCCATGACTCAACCAGGCATCATATACTATAGAAGACAAATCAGTGATTGGAGTCAAGATGTAGTGAAATGGCTCGATGATATTCCAAAGGAACAATGGCTACAAGCATATGATGAAGGTAGACGTTGGAGACACATGACAACTAAACTTTATGAGTGCATGAACAATGTATTAAAGGGGACACACAATCTTCCAATAAGTTCTTTGGTGCAAACAACATACTACAGAGTGACAACAAAATTTGAAGAAAGTGGGACACAAGCCCAAACAATGATGGCATCAGGTTTGATTTACTCAAATACAATCATTCAAAACTTTAACAAGGAACGAGCAATATCGAATTTCCATAAAGTTGTTATTCACAATCGAACTCATAGTATCTTTACAGTTAAAGTGTTGGTTCGTCCACCAAGCGGTTGTCCTATAGGGACATTCAAGGTAGACCTCGACAAACGATTGTGTGATTGTGGTGAATTTCAAGCATTACACTATCCATGTTCACATGTCATCGCCGCTTGTTCATTTATTCACTGTGACTACATGATGTATGTGTCTTCCAAGTATACATTGCAATGTATCTTTGACATTTACAAGGAAGAGTTCCCAGCAATTCCTCTTCAATCATATTGGTCAGAATACAATGGAATAGAATTGTGCCACAATCCAGCCATGAGAAGAGATCCAAAAGGTCGTCAACAGTCTACTCACATTCATACTGAAATGGATCAACGGGAGAAAAATACACACCCCAAGAGATGTGGTTTGTGTCGGAACGAGGGACATAACAAGAATAAATACCCTTATCTGATGCTCCCGATGGAAATCAGTTCATTGTAATAAAATTAGTTCATTTTGTATTTGTATTTTTAATTATAATATTTAATTAAATTTTGTTATTTTTATGGACTCCATTTTATTTAAATTTTTTAATAATTATAAAAAGTAAAATTTAATTAGATAATTATTATGAAAAAATTAACATTGTATTTATTTATTTAATTAAAATAATAATTACTTAAATTAATAATTAAAGAAACTTAAATTAATAATTTAATTAAAATAATAATTACTTAAATTAATAATTAATGAAACTTAAATTAATTATTTAATTAAAATAATAATTATTGAATAATAAAATGTATATTTATTATTATGAAAGATGTTAATAAAAAAAAAAGAATGAGTGACATTATCTCACGTTTAAAATTATACTACCGACTCTCTCGTATTTGAGCATGTCATCGTTAATAGATCAAATATATATTTAATAATTTAAAAAAAAATGTTGGGAAATCGGTTCGAGCCACACCTATTTCCCTTCATTTAATTAAAAAAAACATTTTCCTTTTGAGAAGTTGGCCATTTCAACTTCTCACTTTTAATAATTTAATTTTTGAAAACAATGGTATTTTAGTACATAACTAGAATATGGTGGTAGGATGGTACTTAATTTTGTTTTCAGTGATAAAATAAATAAATAAATAAATAAATAAAAAAGCCTATATTGGTGTAAGAAGGCCTACTATTGTAGGGCTCTGTAACTTCCGTCGTGTCCCTAACGAAATTCATCCTTGGGTTGGTACCAGCCTCCATTCCCAGTTTAATTTGTTGAACTGGCCAATCCGATTTGGTTTTAAAAACATTATGTTCAATTTTACATAATGTTTTAGAATATCAACTAGCAACATAAGTTATTTAAAATGAATATGGTTTTAGCAATGTTTAATTAAAATTTGGATTTAAATTCACTTTTAATTCTTTTATTTTGTCAAAAATAATTTTTTTTTTATATCTTATAAGAGATGGTAAATTTCACCATAATTAATCAATATGTGAGGTTCAGAGTAATAAATTTTAGTTATCTCATTTTTAAATTCTATTTTTTGCTTCCCCTATTAATAAATCTTTTAGATTTGTGTTTACCCCCACTATTTTATATGATGATGCACTTAATTGTTTTATTAATTTTATTTATATATTAAAATATTTGAATTTAAATAT
>JBBPBP010009779.1:52349645-52359895 GCA_037974735.1 Cicer chorassanicum | reverse complement strand
AAACTCTTTTCTAGGTCTTTAGTGGATCTTATAATTGAGATATCTTTTACTATGTCTTAGTTTTTTTTTTTATTTTAGTTTTTTTTTATTACTTTTTATTGTTCAATTAAATTTTCCTATTCCTCTCTCTAATTACGTATGATTGATCATTTTTTGCATGTTTTTAATCAATTAGTTGTTAGTGATCGTGCTGCCATTAACTTGTGGATTAAAAGGATAGTTGAGGCTATAAATTATTATATGATCAAACTTGATTTTAGTCTTCTAATCATTCAACCTTTTAATCCTCTATACTTTTCTTAAATTTAAACTCTTTGCATAACAAACAAGAGGTTAATTTCAATATTTAAAAACCTGGACCGAAGGTCGAACCGGTGAGATCTTCGGGTCATGGTTCAATTGGTTGAACCACGATCGAACTGTTCAATAAATAAATAATAAAATATATATGAAATATATTAAAATATCCAGAACTTCATAACTTATAAAGTAAAAATCTATAAGGTTTATAACAAATACTCAATATGTATGACAAATATATTAAAATTCAAAACAAAGACATATCTTCATAATACAAATTCAAATATCAATTTCATATAGATCAACCGATCAATCACGGGAGCCTTGCAGATTAAATGGAATAAAGTTTTGAGTAAAATAAAAGTTTTTTTGTTAAAAAAACTTTAACAAATAAAAAATCGTTAGTGACCCAATCGAGAGGTTTTTCAAAACTGGGCTCGGTTAGTGACCCGCTTGTCTAACCCAGTTCAACCCGGTTTTCTTGATTTTTCTCTGGTTTTTACTGACTAACGATTTTTTTATGTTGACCCAACCAGACATAGTTTTTAAAACATTGGTTAATTTAAGAAAAATAATATTAATCACGAATAATCAAACAAGTTAATATTTTAGTAAAAAGATCGGTAATTGAATCAAAAGAAAGGAATATGAATATAACTAGAATCAGAGCAAATCAAAGTTACAAGTGAAACCGTGACGCTAAACTTTTCTCCATTGATTTACAACTTTGCATCTTTATTCTTATTCGTTGTTACTTGCTATTTGCTTGTTAATTACACAATCAATTCAATCATTATTATTAGTCTAAATAATAAATAATCTTAATTAGTTTGGTACTTGCAAATTAATCTTTGTGTATACGATAATCTTTATACTACTGCGATAGAATACACTTGCTCTAAATGTGTTTTTAACTCAACAAATAATTCTATTTATAGAGCCACTTATACTGACCTAGTGCACTATAGCTTACGGTGTTTCGTATTTCATTAACTCGTGTTGGTGCATCATGTTTTATTAACTCATGTTGTTGCATCATAAGGGCGTACCATCGAATCAAATAAGTCTCACTTATTTATTTTACCCTCTCATTTATCTGTTCTCGTGTGTGTGATCTTTCATGTTCTCGTAACGTTGATAATAATATTAAACCATCTATTTAATATTACAAAGAATGATTGGTATCTAGCAACACATCACTGCTACCCAAGTGACGAGAATATCTTGTGATTTGACAAAATCTTTTTGTGATGATGACCTCGTGTATAATTACCTTTTTTCCCCTCATATCTATATTGAACCGAGTCATAATATGTGTCACCCTTGTATAGTTAAATATTATATTCCTTGATACCCAAATATACTTAGTATAACAAATAATATCAATATCTCATATTGACTTATTCCATCACAACCTTGCATTTTACAATTATACTCTATCAAGGGCCCCTCATATATTACTTATGTTATGTAGGAGGGGAAAATCTCATGTAAGTCACTTATGTCCCTCTGCATGACTCGTTGAACATCCAGTTAACCGACTTTATAATCGGCTTGTTATAGCCAACATTTGTCGACAATAAAACACATAATTCCTCGTGTAGGAACCATAGTGGCTTCAGGCTAGAGAGTGATATACACCACTATCACTATGATAATAACTTATTACAATAGAATAATATGTCATAAGAAAAAAGAGATTTGAATTGTTACCTTTAAAAATTTAAATCAAGAGCAAATATCTCATGTTGTCACTAGGATAAGAATGTTAGTTTAAAAACAAAAAGAACCTTCTTTATTAGAAGTGTATAATGAAAAATGTAAATGGCAGTGACGTGGTGTGATTAATGTGCAAGAGTAAAAGATTAAGGTAAATAGAATCACACACAAATTTATCTCGGTTCACCTTAACCTTGGGCTACGTCCAATCCTCACACCTTGTGAGATTTTCCATTATTTTGCTGAAAAAATATTTTTTCAGCACAATTTTACAATTTTTTCTTTAGATCACAACTTGATATAATACACCCAATATTATCACAGCCTTAACAAGCTTACACACTCAGTTTAGACAGACTTAATACAACTTCACTCTCAATAATCACAAAGGAAATACTTTGAGAGATTTTTACAAGTATATGAATAAGGGTATGAGTTCTTTGCTTATGAAAACTCAATGACAAATTTGAGAAGCAAATGAAATGTATCAGCACACCAAGAAATATGTAGCTCAAATTTGTAGATCTAAACTTGAAGTGTGTATGATAAAAAGAACCTTGAGATTATCTTGAGAATAAATCAAGTGATTGATAATTTGTAGCTTAACCTCTTGCTCTTCATGTTCATCATCCATTCCTATTTATAGATGAGGAGAGCTTTAGTTAGATGAAGGAGAAAAGAGCTGTTGGACACGAGAATTCATAAAGCAATATTCTTGATGATAATAAAGAATGTTTTTTCAATATTCCTTGTTTAGTGAAATAACATAAAAATGGTACCCATTTATATGTCTCAATTTTAGCATGTAATAATAATAATGTAAATTGATCAATAAAAAGTAAAAACAATTTTGTGAACCATAACTATGTTTCATTAATATCAAACTGGTATAGTACCATAAATGATTTTACATGAACTTTAATTATGATTCAAAAATTTAAAGGTCTTTTGAAAATCAAAAGAAGTAAGAAAACAACAAGGTGCACAAAACATTACTTCTTAAAAACCTAATTCAAATTTTAAAGCATCAACATCCTAATTCTAACTTCGTAAGAATGGCATTTTCTTCCATGTTGTGAATGAAAAGGTTATGTAGAATCGTTAATCACTAATGCCTCAAAGATCTTAGGAATGCCTTTTCAAGTTTTTGAAGTATTTTTCTCAATTTTGGTTCTCTTTTAAGGGCGTGCATTGGCAAATTGGCTTTATGAATAACTTGAGCTCTTAACAGTGTAGAAAGTGTTCAAGGATTCAAAATTATCAGGTAAGGATGGAAGAGAAAAGGAGGAAGGTTGAGTTGGTGGGATAGGAACAATAGCATTAAAGCTATGAGTTTTCACAATTTTTTGAAGTGTGTTAGACCCAAAAAGAGCAGATGAGCTATTGGTAGGGGACACAAAAGCTAGGATAAATTGTGATGCATTTCCTATTACAAATTTTGATGTATCAAGAAGGGGAACATGACCAAATTGAGTGGAGCCCATTGCCATGGTTGTTAGAGTGACTTCAGGCATGAAAGTGTATTCAACAATCATTTAAGAGTTAATTTGATCATTGTCCATTGTATGATCAAAATTAGTAGCATTTTCTGTCATATCAGAAGTAGTCTCATGGAGAACATTCTCTCCCTGATGATAACATTCTATTTCCTCTAGAATTACATTAAGCAATTGTTCAATTTTGGTGACCTGTTGAGATCTCTCAACCTTTTTCTTATTGTAAGTCCCTTGACCATCCTTGGGACTAGCATCTTCAAGAGAGGATGATGCATCTCTCTTTCTTGTTTGCTAAGGATCCTTTTTCATATGGTTTACATTTTTTATGGTGAATTTTGAAAACGAAGTGAGAGAGATTGCAAACATCATATGATGAAGAATCATGTAGGGATAATTCATTTTGACACCATGAAAGAGATGATACACGAGTAAGAGATCATAGTCATATACCTTATTCTTGCTTCTATATCTAGGAACTAAACAATGTCGACACATGTTGTGTAACATTCTGAAAAAAGGATTGAGATTGAAGGAGTTAAGTCTGGTTTCATCCACAGACATTTCCTTGATGACCTCATTTTTGTCAACGTTAGGGGTTTGGTATCAAGAGTCATCATATAATGTAGGTCCTTTAGTGGAGAGTTTCAAAATTTTGACCAAAACATTATGGCTAAGATGTTGGGGAATCAAGGGATATAATTTTTAAAAATTGCATCCTCAAAAGCGAAACAAACCCCTAGCCATGGATCACGCAAGCACAAAATTCACATAAGGTTCATGTATTTACCTCTCGAAGTGAGGAGAATACAAATCACCAACAACATGATCTCATAGTGTCTCTACTTTGTCCACACAAACGGTTGCCTTGGAAATTTGTCGGTGCTAGTTGACAACTACACTAAGAATGATTATATGTTTTTTTAAAGAGGAGGCACAATATATCATATATATAGTTCTCATTTCTACCTTACCGCCACAATGGACTTTGTACCTACAAGCCAAATTCATTTTATTTAATTAAATAATTTTTTAATTAAATTTTTACTTTCCGGTTTAATTGTTTTATCGTGTGACCTATAGGCTCTCAATTAAGTGGAAATAATATAAAATGTAAAATTAATATTAAATACTATACACAATTATGGCATCTAGCAATGCATCATTACTACCCAATTAATGAGAAAATCGGTGATTCGATTTTAACCTTATCGCGACCAATATTTACCGTGCAATAATTCTCCCTTCATCCAAATGTCTTAATTGAACACAAGGAATAAAAAGTGTCATCCTCGTTAGGTCCAATAATTTGTTTCTCGATTCTCGATTATATGTGCAATCACTAATGATCCCAATATCTTATATTAGTCCATTTCAGCGTGGCAACACACATTTCACATATCACTATATCGATAACTCATATTGTTCAGGGGGGATGAATTCTATTTACATCACTCACATCCCTCTACATGGTTTATTGTAGAGCCAATAACCACCGTTTTGATTGTCTTGTTACAAATAATGTTTGATGGCCTTAAAGTATACAACTCTCTAAGTAAGGATCGTAGTGATTTCAAGTCAAAGGACTACTCACTATGGTCACATGAGAATAGTTAATGACACTTGCATAACTATTATGTAACATTCTCATCGAGGATCAATCTAGTTCAAATGTTACTCCTAATATTTATACCTATGTGAAGATTTGATTTCTCATATTCATGATCCATGAGATGTGATCATCAGTCTACTCACATAATAGTCAATATGCATTACTATTGTTCCATTTAACAGTAAAACTTGACTACACATATTTTAAGAATAGTGTCATTATGCTTAATGGAGTTTTGTGATTAAGTCACACTTAATGTTCCATTAAACAAACTAACTATTTTAAGGACTTTATCATGCTTTAAATAAATTCACATAATAAATAAAAGGTCTTATAAAAATAATATTAAATGTCATGATACGAATAATTACCAAGGAAAAACAGTTGGCCTTTACGGATAACTTTAATAATCTCCCACTAGCACTAGAGTCAATCAAACATACTCCTAATACCCATTGATTTGGTGTGACCATCACGCTTCTGTTGAGCAAGTGATTTCATAAGTGGGTCAATAATGTTATCCAAGGTAGGAACTTTGCAAATCTTCACTTATCCTTTATCAATGATTTCTCGAATAAGATGGAAGCGCCAAAGTATATATTTGGATCTTTGGTGAGATCAAGGTTTCATAGCTTGCGTGATTGCACCATTATTATCACAATAAAGGTCAATCAGATCTGCAATGCTAGGAACTATATCTAGTTCAATAATAAACTTTGTGATCCAAACAACCTCCTTTACTGCATTAGAAGCAACAATACTTAGCCTCTGGAGTAGAATCAGCGACTGTCTCCAGCTTCGAACTTTTCCACCTCACAGTGCCACCGTTCAAGCAAAACACATAGGCAGACAACGATCTTGAGTCATCTTGATCAATTTGGAAGCTAGAATCGGTATTAACCATTTACAACGAGGTCTTCCTCACCACCATAGACTAAGAACAAATCCTTAGTCCTTCTAAGATACTTTAGGATGTTTTTAACTACGGTCTAGTGACCATCACCAAGATCTTATTGGTACCTGCTCATCATGCTCAATGCATACAAGACATCTGGTCTAGTACATATCATAGCATACATGATATATCCTATTTCCGCAACATATGGCATTTTACTCATGCATTCCCTCTCATTCGTTGAAGTAGGGCACTGTCATTTGGACAGGCGTACACTATGTGACATAAACAAGAGTCCTTTCTTGGAGTCATGCATATTGAAGTGCCTAAGCACTTTATCAACATATGTACTTTGACTTATGAGAAGTAGCTTGAGTGGTCTATCTCTATAAATTCTGATTCCTAACACATAGGATGCTTCACCTAAGTCATTCATTGAGAAACAATTCCCTAACCATATTTTCATGTTTTGTAATGTAGGGATATCATTTCCAATGAGCAGTATGTCATCCACACACAAAACCAAAAACACTATTGTGCTCCCACTTGCCTTCTTGTAAACACAAGGTTCATCTTCATTCTTAAGGAATCCAAACTGTCTTACATCTTCATCAAAACTAATATTCTGGCTTCTAGAAGCTTGCTTCAATCCATAAATGGACCTTTGTAGCTTGCATACCATTACATCATCCTTTTGATCTTCAAAACCCTTAGGTTGTGTCATATGCATATCCTCGAGAAGATTCCCGTTTAGGAATGCAATCTTGGCATCCATTTTCCAGATATCATAATCATGGAATGCAACATGAATTTGTTTAAAACCTTTCGCTACTAGCCTTGCCTTATAGGTATTTGCCTTACCATTCATGTTAGTCTTTTTCTTGAAGACACTTGCACCTTATGAATTTTATCCCTTTAACTACATCAACCAAGATCCATACTTGGTTAATTAGTGTACATGGGTTCCATTTCGGATCCCATGGCTTCAAGCCATTTCTCATATTATGGGCCAATCATGGCTTCTTGGTAGTTTGTGGGCTCATCTTGATCCATGAGTAACACGTCAAGCTCCGCCATTGCTTATTTCATTCAGAATCTCTGGCCAGAGTTTTATTTTATCATATAGCTCAAACTCATTACTTAGAGTTGATGGATCCCATCTTGATTAACCATGAATTATACAAGTCTTTAATCGTACCCAATATCCTTTCAACCTATCACCCTAAGGTATTAGGTATTAGGAATTAAAATACAATAAATAACTTGTTAATTACTATGATAGTCACATGTCAAAGAAAAATCATTATATTTCTTCTGGAGAATTTTCTATTAATAGATTAAGATAATATTAACCATTAAAAAATCTTAATTGAGTCACTTCAATAATCATATCAACATATACATCATCTATATATGTATTATGTAGTTTAAAAAAATGAGATATATTAATATTTATTCAATAAAGATCATCACACATATATTGATATATCCATATTATTTATGTTCTACTCACAATAATCATACGATCAAAAACATTTTATATTAAAATAATAAAAGACTTATTTTTCATTATCATAATTCTCTATCATAATAACATGTCTGTAATTTTAATCCAAGGACTTATAAAATTAACTACTTAACTAAATAGTAAATACAATAATGCAATTTATTATTTTGTTAATTCTAAAATTTGGTTACATAATTGATTGGATCTTGCACATATGTTATTATTCCTAATAGAATTCTCTTAAAAGAGCCCCCAAAACACCTCCAAAAAATTTGTGAAATGTAAGGAAAATGACTGTGAGACTTTTTTTCTTAGATGTGAGACTTGATTTTTATATACGAGAATAAATTCTCTCCATGTTTAAATAAGTTTCGGGGCATATAAAATTTTTCGGGTCCATGTCACATGATCATATTTATACTTCCAAATATATGGTTGGCAATGGAAAAAATGGGTAACAGAGGACTGACACTAGGTAACTTATCATTTGTGACCACTCCATTTCATTAATCATATTTTTTTTTTCGTAATTTGATTTAATCATCTACACAATTGATTTAATCTCATTTTTGTTATTGATTAATTTGTTGCGGTGTGCATGTGTACAAAAGTTGAGTTTCCATATATTTATACTATTACTACCATTCGACAAAGTAACTATTAACACACCACCACAATCATATTTACTTCCTAATTTACATTTATTGAATATTCGATTGAACGATTATTAATTAATTAATAAAGTATTCAAATGAAGTGAAATGTTACAAACAATCTTCAATCGGTACAAAAATAATAATAATATAATATGTATGTCTGTTTTGTACCCGTATTTAAATAATTAATGGTCGTTTACACACACCATCTAATGCATGATTACACTTAATTAGTGTTAATTATAAAATGGGGCATTAAAATCATTGTTTTCCATAGCCCCAAATATCCATCTCTCCTCGCAAAGAAAGTTGGTTGATTTGATGATTATTTGCATCTTCAAACCTACTGCCCCCTAATTTTGTTGAGTCTTCATTCACCAATCTATCAAGCATACCCCATTCATTCATTCCATCACCACCACTCCTTGGTGGTTCACACGATCCAACTTCAATGCCAGATTCTGAAACTTGGTATCTCAACCCATCACTCCCACTCTCACAGTCTCTAGGATTTGTCATGAGTTGTTTGACTGTGATGGGTTGTTCTGAATGTAAAGATGATGATGCATATGAGTAGTCAAAATTAACCTCTAGAGGTTTTTGGGCATGAAGAAGAGGTTGACATTGAGATTGGGATTGGAAAAGTGATGAGTAAGAGTTTTGTTGCAAGTGTTGATAGTGAAGACTAAGTTCAGGTTTGTCTAGCTCAAACCCAGCTGAGTGATTTTGCTGTTGTTGGTGATTTAGTAAGTACTGATTTTCTCTATGCATGAAGGAACGAGGATTGGTTCCTGAGGAAATGTTAATGTTCATCTGTTGTTGTTCTTGGTGATTGTGTGTAGACACACCTTCACTCCCAATCTTGAATAAGTTCTTCTTCTTGAACACCCTGCACACCACCCATCCCTCTTCCTACAAATACATTTAGTTGGTATTTAAACTTTGTTAGATTTCTATTAGGAATAGCTACATTCATACAATTAGACATCGATGATTCTTAAACAAAATTGGCATGTGTCGGACAAAATTATTTAGAAAACACACGCACATTTAACTTTCTTTTAAAACTCTTTGTAAATATTTAAATTTATCAATTCAACCGTTCAATGATTTTATATTCAATATTTTACATGTATTTTAAAAAGTATATCATACATTGAATTGAACTTATCTGACAAAATATCAACTAATATTAAAATTTAATAAAAATTTACATATTGAATTGACGAAATTTAATATTTACACATAGCTATTTAGCGGAATAAATCAATCAAAAATTATTTCTGGAGTCGATGGATATTTGTCCAATATGTATATAAATAATAATGCAGATGGAGAAAGAAAGGCATACATTGGTAGGATCATTGGCATCTTCAAGGCGATACTCATGCATAATCCAATCAGTCTTTTGTCCATGAGGTGCTCTGCCTTTGTAGAAGACAAGTGTCTTTCTCATTCCAATCTTTTTGTATGTATTCCTAATGCATTTATCTCTTCCTGTGGCTTTCCAAAACCCTGCATTTGTTGCTCTATTAGTCCTTGAACCTGTTGGGTACTTTCTATCTTTGTGACTGAAGAAGTACCACTCGTTTTGTGGAGTTGACCCAATCTTACATTTTTCTGTGTATCATCAAAACTTTAACCAATAAGCAAACACTACAAATGAACAAAACAATAACATGATGCAATATTTTTATTTTTAAGTACTGAAAATAATGTAAGAATTTCTCTGAAAGAATACTCTCTATTTTAAGATTAATATACATGCAATACATATGACTATATGATTTCCTACGGTTGTGTACTAATTAATTATAAAAAAAAATACATCTTTAATCTTTTAATTTAGTTCAGTTTTTGCTTCTAATCATATCAGTTTTTTTTTTCTCAACTTTTTCTTGCAAGTTACATTCATTTGTCCTCCTCAAAAAAAAAAGTTGCATTCAGTTTGTGTCAATTATTTTTAAATGATACTAAATTACGTACGACATCCTTTAAGATTGATAATTTTTTCAAATTACTTTAATGAAATGATAAGATTTAATTAAAACATTGTAATGAGTTGACC
>JBBPBP010009779.1:52319907-52349459 GCA_037974735.1 Cicer chorassanicum | reverse complement strand
ATATTGTTGCAACATTTAGTATGATTATTATAAGTTAATTTTAAAATTATATGATCTAACATAGAAAAATCTGACAATCTAATTCAATATTTGTGTTCCTTAATTGATGTTTCTATTTTTTGTTGGGTTCAAGATATGGCTCCTCTTAAACAAGAGAAGTTATTACTTTTGTTGATTATTTCTTTTTTACAACACTTTTGGTGATTATAAGATAATGTGTCTAAATAGATTTTCAAATCGTATCTTATCTAATGTGTAGCTCTTGACAAAGATCTTCTTCAATAAGTTAATTAATGATGTTATATTCCACTAAAATACTTGCAATGCAATTTGGATGTCTTTATTTTAATTAAAACAAGATTTTGGTATTTCTTTTTTTAAATTCAGGATTAACTAGTCCATCTGTTTTACAAGTTTGAAGAATTTCTCTGCAATTTAGTTTGGGATTTAATTTTTATGATGTATATATAGTATTCATTAATAATATAAAATTACATTTAATGATGTGACATTGTTGATTTCAGATATATAGGTAGATTTACATTTAAACAATTAATCTCAACAAAATTTTTAATTTACTATTTGTGGTTATTTTCACATTATCAAATACAATTGTGTATTTAACATCATTAATAAAAATGTCACGTCACAAAAATAAACCCCAAACAAAGTTGTAAATAAAAATCACGAAACTTGTAAAAATAGTAAAATAGGAAATTAAAAGTTCATCCAAGCCTTCAAATAATTAAACAACCTTAAACTTGCTCTTTTTACTTTAGAGTCTGGACTGCAATATATAATTGGTTGGAATTTAGTAGGATTTCACTATAAAGCCATTGCGAATTTTTGGCATCATGAACATCTATTTCGGGGTAAAAAGTTAAAAAGATTATGATGTAGTATCTTGTGTGCGATCATTTGGTGATTATGATTACTACACAATAGAATTATCTTTGAAGGTCGTGTGAAAGATTGTACAGGAGTTATTGCTCAAATATAATTAACTTCTTGGAGTTAGTTGTTGGCAAAATCGAATAGTAATTAATAATCATCTTAAATTCTCATACTAGTTAGAGGATCCTACCATGTGTTTATCTAATATGTAACTTTTTTTCTTTATAATTAATATATTTTGATTAGAAAAAAAAAAAACTTAAACTTTTTAAATGAGAAATAAACTTTAACAAATATCTAAAAAACCGAAATTAATATATTTTTTTACAGAAAAAAGAAAATGAATATTGGTAATAAAGATGTTGTGAATCTTAAGGATTATTCAAAGTTTTACTATTAAGTTTTTTTATAATATTAACATGCTTGCAAAAAAATAACTAAAGATCGAAATTAATAAAAAAAAAATTTTACAAAGATTAGAACAAATTTTTTTAAGAAACTAAATATCTATTTAACCATTTATACATACAAGAAAATTGCTACTTTACCTTGCAAGTCCCAAGGTTCCATCTTGTTCAAGTCCACCTCTCTTATAACATCCATATCAAATTTCTGAAAGGAAACCTTCTTCTTCAAGTAGTAATGAAGTAGCTCTTCATCGGTTGGATGAAATCTAAATCCTGGTGGCACACCACCATTATTAGAAGAACCCATCTTATTAATCTCCAAATTCAATATCTCAATTATATAAGAACAATTAATAGCCTTAGCAACAATTAGTTGCACCACCCATATATAGATATATTTATGATCTCTCTCTATATCTCTTTTTCTTTGAAATTTAAAGTTAACAATAAGTTTTTGTACGTGAGATTGCAAGCATAGAACTTATATACCTTCATGGTTGTCAACGCCACCATTCCACACTCTTGGAAAGGGTTGACGGCCGGTGACTACGCCGACGGGAATGGTTAAAGCTAGCTATCGTAAAAAGCAAGTTTACTGAATCAATGTGACTAGTAGTATGATTGTTATTTTTTATTCTTATCTTTTTATTATTTTATGCTTTTTATTCATGTTCTTAAAATTTTTTCATTGGGTTCCCCACAAAGATCACAGGGAGCGTAAGCTGCACTCACTAATCCACGTCCAAAGTGGAAAATTATTCATATAGGAGTGTTGACATAATTTGTTACACTTTTTTAATTTACATTTCAACATAATTTGTTTTCCCACGGGTGATCACATATATTTTACTATACAATCTTTATATGTATATCTCTAATTTTTATATACACAATTAACATATAATTTTCTCTCTATTTCTCTTATCTTATCACATAATCCCCTCAATTTCTTTCTCAATTAAGGTGTTGAAAGGGCATTTAGGTGTATACCAAACATTTTCCTATACTTTATAACCATAACGTTATTTAGAAATAATTCAATATATAAATAATAAGGCCAACATAAATTTCTTTAATTACAGAATCAATAATTATTTTTTAAATATATTGTCAACTTTATCTATTATTGATTCGTACAGGATAGAGATGGATGACCAGCTAGAACTCGAACAAATCTTCGAACTCGATGGTGGAGTAGTACCTACAAACACTTTGGCACTCAAGTAAGTAGTTGTTTGAGGAGAATGATATGTATTTGGAATGATAAAAGTGTACTTTTATTGGTGCTGGAGGTACTATTTATATAGGAGATTGTCCTAACATGGAGGGGGACAAAAGCATTTAATGGTGATCAATGATGGCGGATTCAACAGGATTGCCACCTTGAGGTGTTGGAGTTAGATCTAATCAGGAACTCTAAGATGCCCACTTTGGGGATCAGGTCAACGGGTAAATCTATATTGGGCTCAAACCAGTCTAGCACAGTTGCCCTCCAAGTCGTTGTTGAGGAGAAGAGATAATAACTTGTTTCATAGTTTGCCAGAATTATCAGACGCTGAATTATCAAAGTAAGCTTGCTCTTCATATTCATTAGAGGCGCGTTGAGAGTGCTTTTATCAGAGTCAAACATAGTTTTATCAGATTCTTTAGGGTACTGTCTTGATTTCCTTATTTATCTTCTCTATTCATCAAATGATGTAGCATAAAGTCCTTAAAGTTTATGACAAAGGGTTTGCACATTTAAATAAATTCATTAGCGCAATAAATTGTTCCCAAAAAATAATTTTTGTTATCATCAAAATAATTATATGTCATTGTTTTTCAAACCAACTTGGTTCCAACAGTGATTGTAAGAACCAGATTGGTTCAAATAAAAAATACCTAGTATTGATATTTTGATGATAATAAGGCAATAGAACAATGATCCACTAATAAGTTACTTTCAATGTGCAGGTCGTTTAAAGACATGGCTAGAATTTATGTTGTTGACTATCTGACATGGGTAACATAAATTATTATGACTTGGCGATAAATGTTTATTTGAGAAGCACAGAAAAAAAAATCGTCAACAAATGAATATGTTTACAAAAGAAAAAAAAATATCGTCAACAAATGAACAAATGAATTATATCCTCTGAATCTTATCATCTGAATAAGAACATAAATCACATCTGCAATATTAGAACAAATGGCTCTTGTCCAAGCCTTTATTGAGTAAACATCTAAAGAGATGAGCAAAAGAATCAGATTTGATCAAAGCGCCTAAATATAGATCAAGTGATTAATCATTTTATAAAAAGAAAAGGAGCCAAATATTCCTCTTGTCTAAATTCTTCCGACTCTGAAGATCAAAAAAGATTAAGGAAGCTTAAGTCGCCTCTACTACAATGATCTATAAAATAACAAGTTTCCTCTGCAATCACATTCCATTGGAACAACAATAAATCATCCACAGACACTTTGTTATTGCATCAACAATAATATGTTCCCACTTATGATTGGTCACTTCTTCTATCATTGGATGATGTGACTTAACAACATGAGAATCAAGGTAGATGTCAAATCCTATGAAGAAGAAGTACAACGTTAATTGGAAGCTTACACAGTAAAAAGGTGTAAAGTCAAATAGCTACGTGTACGGTTGCAGCAGGATAAGCCCATCTCCAGCATCTCTCTTTCTCAATGGATATATTTTCAAGAGCTATAAAAATCAAGTTCTTCAAACTGAAATAATTGACGACTATGTCTGACTTGTGACAACTCTATCCAACGAGAATCATGAGAGAAGAGATCTAATACTTTTCTCATAACATTCATATCATATGACATGTCTAAATAATCTAATACAGAGAAAGAAAAAGGCATGTTCATACTTGAAACAATATTTCAAGAAAAAGCTTTGAACATGAGTAAAAGTTGTAATATCCTCATTTATAAGAGTTATTAGTGTAGAACAAGAAACACAAGAAAGAGAAGGTATGAATTGTGTTTTATTTTAAAATGATTTTTTTTTCTTCAGAAAACGATGAAAACAAAGATCAAATAAAAACAGAGTGACACAACCAATTTATCCTAGTTCACAGGGCCGACCCGACATATGTGGAGGCCTAAAGCAAATTTTCTAAATTTTAACTTGACATCACTAAATTAATATAATTGATGTCATGTAAATATTAAATTTAGAAAAGATTTATATGTTTTAATTTTAAAAATATTAAATTTTGTGGCCTTTTTATTAAATAAATTTCTTTTAGGCCTTTTGGTTAAGTATAAATTTTGTTTTTCATGGAGGCTTAAAGCGGTGGCTTTAGTGGCATTACCCTCGGGCTGACACTGCTTGTTCACCAACAACACGGTAGCTACGTCCAGTCCCTTCAACTTGAAGGATTTAATCCACTCATTCACCAATTGAATTACATTTCCACTGAACACCTACTAGTCAAACTGACTGTGTTCAAGTCTTCTCAACCTTCTCGCTTAGTACAGTCCAGCTGTTGAGGGATGTAACCATTATTGGGCAACGTTACAAAAGAATAAGTTTAATGGTTTTTCTGAATAACTCTCATAAAAGGGTGTTTATAATGTCGTACTCTCATAAAATATTTCTCAACACTTAAACAAGATAAAAGATAAAGAGCAAGAGTGTAGAGACTGATGTATAATGCTTATTATGGTACGTTGTTGATTGTACTTTTCAATGAGAGTTGTACATCCTTCTATAGAGATTTTTAGGGTTTTTGGTCATTGTCCTAATTGAAAGAAATCAGCATTTATCATGAAGTTTCATATCAAATCTTCTAAGATTGATTCACCATTAAACCTTGATTAAATAATCCTTGAATTGATTTTGCGAATCTTGATATGGAGACAAAGAGTAAAGGATATTATGTTTATAGTATGTCGCGTAGACCTTCAAGGTGTATAGCAGAGGTTGCGAAAAAGCTGTCTTCTTTAGAGTGTTGACTTATCAAAGTGTTGACTATCATCAGAGTGTTAAGTTATCAAGGAGTTTAATTTTTATAGCGTTGACTATTATCATAATTAGACGATCAAATGCTTGTTACAATTATCATAGGCAGACAATTACTTGGAAAATCACCAAAGGTGTGTTTCAAAGCGTGTTTGCTAGATTTAGAATACGGAAATCAAAAGCTAAGTCTTGGTATTCCTTAATCTTAGATCAAACATTAGAGGATGCAGTGTGAACTCGTATAGAATAATGTGTTCTGAAAACTACACACTAAAATTCTTCAAACCAACTTGGTTCTAATAATTAGATATCTCTGTAAATCAGTCAAGTAAAATTCACAAATTAGTTATGAATGAAATGTGATACTTGAATTGATATAGGATTTGAATTTGTTATATGCTCTCAATGAGAGTAAGAATAATATAAATGACTTTGTATCAAATCAGATACAAACTCAAACCTTTGAAAACTGTCCAATAGTGGTAACAACCTTTAATTAATTTTAAAGGGGTCTTAAGAGATAATTAAACACTCGGTCCCGATTTTTTGAAAGTTGATTGGCTTGGAGAGGTTCTGAATAATACTTGGTTCCTTTACAACACAAAATATGTGTTTCTCCAAGATTGTTGAGATAACAAAAAGGTTCTCTAGAGGTAGCTTGAAGAAGTGGTTAGGACATTGGATAGGTACTATACAAACTCAACTTAAGAGGCAAGGTCTACTAGTATTCTTGACGAATTCAATATTGTACTTCTGGTTTTCTGTTGAGGCATTGTAATATAGGGAACCGGGTGAGGCTTTGCCAAACATTACAAAATGCTTGAAGTTGGTGGTTAAGAACTTCTAACTAGTTTGGTTATATTGGATTAAGACATCGACTGTACTAAGACAAACCTTTCTTGAAAGGGAGGACTAAATGTAGCAACAATTGTTGCGAACTAGTACAAAAATTATTGTGTGTTTTTCTTCTCTATGGTCTCTCTATTTTTACTTTTAGATTCTTTATGTCTTATCTTCTATCAAATTTTTATTTTAACTATAAGCTAAGCTTCTGAGAAAAAATATGTTCTAAACTCACTAATAAGATTTTAAAAATGATTAACACAATTTAATCCAATTTTCTTGTGTTTTCAAGTACCTTCAAACCGCACAAAAGAAAGGGCTCACAAAACCTGGGTGAAAGTGCAATAAGCAAAGGCCAACAAAGGCCAAAATCCTTCAACAATGTTCATAGGCAAATGCCAGAAAAGGTTGAAATTGTTAATATTGTCATAAAAAAGGAACAAGGCCACAAAGGTAGAATTTTTGTAAGCAAAACAAAAACAAAGTGAAAAATTTAAAGAAACACCTAGAAGTTAGTCTTCTCAAAACAACCTGACACCTACAGACTTTTTGAAGAACACAAACACCTTGACTTTACAAGCCAAGTATTCTCAACACAACCTGAAAACCTACAGATTACTTGAGGAACAAATTGGTTTGCTTCTAATAAGTTGATTGTAACAATGACTCTCACACTAGAAAATATTTCTTTTGAGCAAGTATTTCTCTAGACCTTAACCTTATGAACTGTGACTTAGGAAATATTGTGCTTGTCAATTCTCTTAAAGTCGTCTTCAACCTTGAGTATTTATTCATAGAATAGGTTGGGTTTCTCCTTTATCCTTGCAAAATCTGAATCATATCTTTGCAAATAATAAATGTACCTTCTTGTGAGTGTTTCTTCTTTTAAACAATTCTTGATCATATCTTCTTGTAGATTCAGATCAACTCTTCTTGTAAATAATTCATATCTTCTTGTAGATAAATCGTGATCAAATATTATTGTAAATAGTTCATATCGTATTGTAATAAATCTTGATCAGATTTTCTTGTAAATAAATCATATCTTCTTGTGATAATCTTGATCAAATCTTCTTATCAACTTGGTCAAAGATATTCTTCAAATAAAATCTGAATCAAATCTTATTTTAGATTGTCTTAAAAATCGCAAAACTTTTTTCATACTTTTGCTTGATTTGAGTTGGAATGGATTTGGGTTATTCTTGGACCTTCACAAGTTTTTGATTCGGCTAAGTTTTCTTTTCATATTTAATTCTTTCATTTTTAGTCATTGACTTTCCATCAGAAGCATTGACTTTCTTGTTGGAGTGAGATGTTGTGTTTATGGAATAATGATAGTCAGAGGCAGAATTGTGTGACTTAGAATTAGTGGCATTAGGCAAATCACCTTGTTGAAACTTTAGAGTTTGTGCAACATTAGAGGCTGCATATCAGACACAACATTTGGAGTGTATTGCACCATTTGATCAGTGGATTGTTAGTTTTGAATTTATTATTTGAACAATCTCTTCAAGGTTAACTATGCCTGGATATGAACTCTTCGTAGGCATGCTGAGTTTGTGCACATCAAACCCATTCTATATACCCAAACATCACACCCAAGCTTCAAACTCAAACATCAAACCTAGACATCAGAGGAAATCTTCGTAAACCTTCAAAGGCACATTACTTTCAAAGGCATGTATTCAGGAACAGGCGTGTATACTTCGTGTTCTCTGATCTCATCCTCTAGTCACTTCCTCTGGTGACTTTCCTCTAGTCGCTTCCTTTGGTGACTTTCCTCTAGTCGCTTCCTCTGGTTTTCTTCTTCCAATTTTTGCATAGTTAATGAAGCCATTAATCAAAATTTATTTTTCTCATAAAACACTTTTTTTAAAATAAAAACTATAAGTGGAAAACCAACTTGGTTCCAAAAATCTCACCTTTTTTGATGATGACAAAACTGTATTTTTTATAACCATTTTTCTTTTATTACTTGACTCCCCCTAACTTAAGGCTCCCCTTAAGTCCAAGTTATTTTTTCATTATTTCTCCACATTATTATTGTCAAATATTTTTCTCCCCCTTTTGTCATCAGACAAAAAGACTTGGCACAACATCATTCAGGTATAAAGGTAAGGATTATATTTTTTTTCTAATGAAATCAAATCTATCTTCAGCTAGTGGTTTGGTGAATATGTCATCACATTGGTGTGCAGCAATGATCCAATCATTGCTCTATATGTTTTCTAGTCAACCTTCTGGTCTGATTCATCATTTTGAAGTGAACAAGTAGAATGCATTGGTGTAGCCATAGGTTTACATTCATTTTAAATTTCTTGAGAACCTTTTTTTGTATATTTGGTTTGATGGATTTATATTCCTTTTTGACTTTGCTAAATTTGTATCCCTAAGAAGAACGTAAGTTCTCCAATAATACTCATTTGAAATTCAAGCTACATCAACTTAGAAAATTCTTGATGAAGAGTACCCTTAGTAGATCCAAAAATAATGTCATGATCATAAATTTGAATGATAAGAATGTCATCTCCTATTGATTTTCTAAACAAGGTGTCGTCAGCTGTCTTCTTTCAAAATTGTTTTTAAGCAAGAAGTTGCTTAGCCTATCATACCATGTCTTAGGTGCTTGTTATAGACTATACAGTGATTTCCTAAGTTTAAATACATGATGCGAAAATTCAGAATTTTCAAAAGCTGGGGGTTGCTTAATATAGACTTCTTCACTTATATACCCATTTAGAAATGCATTTTTAACATCCATTTAAAATAATGTACTATTATTATAAGCAACAAAAGAGAATAGGATACGAATAGCTTCTAACCTGACCACTAAAGCAAACGTCTCTGTAATTAATGCCTTCATGCTGACTATAGCCTTGTGCAACAAGTCTCGCCTTCTTTTTGACCACTTCTCCTTTTAAATTTAGCTTGTTTTTAAAAATCCACTTGGTTCCAATAATGTTTTTCCTTGGTCAAGGTACTAGATCCCAATCAAAATTCCTTTTAAATTCATTTAACTCTTCTTGCATTGCAAGGATCCATCCATCATCTGTTAGTGGTTCATCAACAGATGTAGGTTCAATTGATGATAATAGACCAAACAAAGTTGTGTCTTTCAGTGGTGATATAGTCTTCAAATGATCATTTGCATTTCCAATTATTAGAGTTTTAGGATAGGATGACTTGTACTTCCATCCAAATCTCCTTTTTGACCTGTCTTGACTGCTCCTGACTTGGTCAGATTCATCTTCTGTAATTTGTCATCTTCTTCTAATTTACTTGTATCCTCTAATTTTTTAGGTTCTTTTGGTTTGATTGTATATTCTTCCTCTGGTTCTAGTAAACCTGCACTATCATCAACTAGCTTTGACTTTTTAAGGTCAAGATGTTTGTCATCAGATTTAACATGCGTTGACTCTTCCACAATATGAGTTTTCGTATTAAACACTCTATAATATTTAGATCTTTCAGAGTATTTAATGAAGGTACACTTTTGTGATCTAGAATCAAACTTGCCAAGGTTTTTTTTAGTGTTTAACATATAACAAGTACAACCACAACTCTTCTTGTAAATAATTCATCTCTTCTTATAGATAAATCTTGATCAAATCTTCTTATAAATAATTCATATCTTCTTGTGATAAACCTTGATCAAATCTTCTTGTAAATAATCTATATTTTAGATTGTCTTCGAAAACATGAATCTTCTTTCATACTCTTGCTTCATTTGAGCTGGAATGGATTAGGGTTGTTTTTGGATCTTCACAAGTTTTTGATTTGGCTAAGTCTTCTTTTCATACTTAATTCTTTCAACTTCAGCCCTAGACTTTCCATTAGAGGCATTGACTTTCTTGTTGGAGTGAGATGTTGTGTTTCTTGAATAATGATAGTTAGAGGAAGAATTGCATGACTTAGAATTAGTGGCATTGGGCAAATCACCTTGTTGAAATTTCAAAGCCAATGCAACATTAGAGGTTTCTAATCAGAGGCAGCATTTGGAGTGTGTTACACCATTTTGATTAGCGGACTATGAGTTTTGAATTTATACCTTGATATGAACTTTTCTCGGCATGTTAAGTTTGTCTAGATCAGAGGCATGCAAGGGCTTTAGAGGCATACTTCAAATCAGTCTTCAAACTTAGTTTCAGATCATTCTTCAGAGGCAATCTTTAAAACCAGTCTTTAGATCGAAACTTCATACACAGACATCAGAGACAATCTTCATAACCTTCAGTGGCACATTACTTTTAGAGGCATATGATCAGAGGCAGATGCGTATACTTTTTGTTCCTCTGATGATCTTGATCGGAGTTGTTAGGTGGATCTTCAAATTCACTTTGAACTAAGTTTGATGCTTCTTTAATTTTATTTCGTTCCTCTAAAGTATTTGGTTCCTCTATAATCTCTGAATCTGCAAAGTCTGCGTCTAGCTTTGACTTTTTATGGTCAAGCTTTTTGTAATCAGACTTGACTTGGATTGATTCCTTAAAGATCAATGTTTCTTTGTTGTATACCCTATAGGTTTTAGACCCTTTAGAGTATCCTAAAAAGACGTACTTTTAAGATCCTAAGTAAAACTTGCCAAGATTGTCTTTGGTGTTCAAGATATAGCAAATACATTCAAACTAATGAAAACACGAAATGTTGGGCTTTATTCCCTTCCACAATTCATAAAGAGTCTTATTGAGAATAGGTCTAATATATATTATATTATGAATGTGACACGCAGTGTTCACTACTTCTGCCCATAAGTTTTTGGCAACGTTCATTTCGTGCATCATGGTGCGTGTCATTTCCTGAAGAGATATTTTTTTTCCTTTCTACAACACCTTTTGGTTGGGGTGTTCTAGGAGAAGAAAAAATATGATGCCATTCTCTTCAAATAAATTTTCAAAAAGCTTGTTTTCAAATTCACCTCCATGATCACTACGAATCATTGTTATACAAAAATCTTTTTCATTTTGCACTTGTTTGCAGAAGGTAGTGAATATTTTATGTGACTCGTCTTTGTGCTTTAGGAACTTTACCCATGTCCATCTAGAATAGTCATCAAAAATATTGAGTCCATACTTTTAACCACTAACAAAGGCAGTCTTTACAGGGCCAAATAGATCAATATGTAAAAGTTCAAGTGGTCTAGATGTGGAAACATCATTTTTAAAAGAGAAAGAATATTTTGTTTGTTTCCCTTTCTAACATGCCTTACAAAGAACATCTGAGTTGTACTTAAGATTAGGAAAGTCTCTGACTAATTCAAGTTTTTTATTTTTATTTTGAGATTAACCTCAAGTTGGCATATCCTAATCTTTTGTGCCATGTCAGTTGTTTGTCGCTTACACACATAAGATACGCGACTTCTTGTTTTTTTAAATCGAATAAATTTATTTTATAAATATTGTTTTTGCTTTGGTCAGTAAAGAGTATGGACCCATATGTTTGACTTATTGCCTTACATGACTTTTGATTGAAGACTAGATCATAACCATTGTCGCTTAATTAACATATGCTCAATAGATTATGCATTAGTCCTTTTAAAAATAAAACATTCTTAGTAGAGGGAAGAGAAACATTACCTATTGTGTTGTGTCCAATGATCTTACCCTTCTGATCACTTCCAAATCCTACGAACCCTCTGTTCTTGAGGGTCAAGTCTTGGAACATAGACTTTTCTAATTTCATGTGTCGTGAGCATCAATTGTCAAGGTACCGTGACTAGTGTTTAACTTTGTTGCTAAGAATATCTATGAGATATATTATTTATTTTTAGGTACCCAAATTTCCATGTTTTCTGTCGATTCTTCAAAGCCTATGTCGCGTTTATTGTTTCTACTGACACCATATATCATAGAAGCTTGTTTACTTTTGTCTATGCCTTTAGCTAGAAACTCTTGAAATGCTATTTCATACTTAACAGAAATGCAGACTTTATCCTCTGAAGAAACATTATGATTTTTGTTGAGAAACTCATTTAGCATATCTATGGGTTCACTACAAGATAAATTAGAGAATACCTCAATTTCTTCATCAACAACTTCAAATTCAGAGTCATCCAAAGTTGCCATAAGACCTTTCTTCTTATTCTTGAAATCTTTCCTTTAGGATTTCCCTTTCTCAAGTTTAGGACATTCTGATTTCAAATGACCTAGTTCCTATCATTCATAGCAATTGAGCTTTCTTTTGTCTAGCTTTTCACTTCCTTCTCTACTATTTTAAGATTGTTTGAAATCACTTTTGGAAAAGAAGTTTTTTTTTTTGTTACACATGCGCGGATTTTTCTTGAGATAACGGATAATTCTTCATCATATGAATCTTCACTCTGATTTTCCCATTCGCTTTGTTCTAAGTCTTCAGTTGCTTGCAGAGCCTTAGAACTTGTCTTCTTTCCTTGGGATTTGAGAGCCAAGGATTTTAACTTTTTTTTAGGCTCATCTTCAACTAGTTCAATCTCATGAGATCTGAGTGAACTCATTAGCTCTTCTAGAGATAGTTTGTTTAGATCCTTCGCTTCTTGAATTACTATTACTTTTGGTCTCCACTTAATGGGAAGGCTTCTGAGGATCTTTTTGACGTGGTCGGTAGTAGTGTAGCTCTTCTTGAGAACCTTCAGTCCAAAAACCAGAGTTTTGATAGAAACAATTTTTCAATGTCTTTATCTTCTTCTATCTGAAAAAGTTCATACTTTTTGATGAGTAGATTAGCTTTAGCTTCTTATACCTATTTGTTTCCTTCGTAGATAAGAACCAGAGCATCAAATATTCTCTTAGTTGTTTCTTTATTGTTGCATTGTTCAAACTCCTTGAAGGTGATAACATTCATCATGATGGTTCTAGATTTATGATGCATTTTGTATTGTTTCTTTTGGTCATGGTCGAGGCTATTTCTCGATATTTCAATACCAGTAGCATCTTTTTGATCTTCATAGTAATCCTCGATATTTCAATACCGGTAGCATCTTTTGAAACTCCTTGTATGTTGTCTATCTTGTGTGTATTTTTCATTGAGGGAAGCACGTCTTTTGTAATGTACAATTAGGATTTATGGTAGTTGTCCATATTGCAAGAAATTAGCATATTCATGAAGTTTCGTATCATATCTTTGTGGAATCGATTTGCTAGTGAAACTTTCCAAAAACTGATCTTGTAATGATTCAGCGTATCTGTTTAAACTTTTGGGAAGTAGAGAGTACGATGATCAGAGAATGTCTTAAGACTTTCAAACAAATAGATGATTCATGATCTGTATTAGAGGATGCGAAATTGCTTTGTCTTCTTTGGAGTGTTAACTTTTTCAGAGTGTTGACTTTTCAAAGCATTGACTTTTTCGTAGCGTTGACTTTTGCAGAGGATGCATAATAATTTAGAATCAGATGATCAGACGCTTGGTGTGTTTATTAGAGGAAGAGGCAATTACTTGTTTGTCACGCTTATCAGAGATAGAGGCATATTGTTTCTTGTCACGCTTATCAGAGGCAGAGGCTGATTGTTTCTTATTACGCTTATGTATCAAAGGCACATGAACAGAATTAATGTTGAGTTCATCAAAGGAAAATAAACTACGGCATTGCTTTGCGTTTTTCAGAGGCATTAGGACGCAACGTTGTTTCTCGTATTAAACTTAGAGAAGCGAAGAGAGGAGAAGTCGTGTTGTATATTTTTCTTTGTCCAATTATCAAAGGATACACGGAGAGTTTATGAACCAAATATTTAATTTCGAACCTGCACATTTAATCACAACGTTAGAGTATTAAATTTCTCACAAACGATTTGGTTATCATCAAAACAAGTGAGGAGCATATTTCTTCAAATCAACTTAAACCCAATAATTACGTCAAAATATTTGTAGGTACACCTCACCAGAAACTACCGCCATACTTCAACAATACTGACTGTTTTCAACTGTCACTGAAGCTTCGCTTTGCATCACCCATGCTATTGAATTGAGATCGTAAGTGTTTTTTATTCTGATATCATTGTTGAACAATATATACATCCACGCGCTTCTCAAAAGACCGTAGACTAACTCTTACAATGAAAATCTTAAATCGGTTAAATAGTTTTCTAAAATTATTAAAACCAGTAAATGATCCCGAGAATTAAAATAAGTATAATTTTATAGGTTGTTTGATTGTTCTTAAAGCAATACTAGGAAAAATAGGTACTAAAGCTTCTTGGGAATTTCGCATTTCATTGGACGGCCAAACTTTATAATACTAATAAAATTATTTCTTGACAATTTTTTATGCAGATTATTGACAATCATATAAACTAACAAATTTTGGGTTCATTCTTAAATGTTATAATAACAGTTGGAGACGCAGTCGCCATAGCTGGGGCATGCACATGAGGGTATGACCATGAAGTACTTTCAAATTACGTTGCTTGATTCAATTATACGCCTTCTTTCTGTATTTTTATTTTTTTTAGTGATTTATTATCCCCTTCCCAATCGGTTATCATGAGTGATGTATTTGTAAAAATTCGTTTTAAAATGAGTGTTATTTTTAGATCTTAATATAGTAATTATGATGATGATAATATATAGTAAAATGAGTGTTCTTTTTAAAATGAGTTTTATTTTTAATTTGTATACTATGATGATGATGATAATATATAGTAAATACACGGATTGTTATCAAGGTTATATAATTTGATTAAATTATCGATCTTTTTTTTCATTTATTTATTATCCTTAGTTTGTAAAAAATAACATAAATTGATACTCAAAAAGAAATGGAGAGATTATTCTTATAAATAGTTAAATATATTTTTAATCTTTAAAATTATTTAGATTTAGTCTATTTTATTTTTAGTCACCGTATTTTTAAAATATGGTGTCTTTGATCTCTAGAGATAGACTAAAAGTATCTTATTTTTATAATAAAAATAAATAAATAAAAATAAATAAAAAAACAAGACTTAAAATATTGATAAAAAATTTGAGATTAAATTTAAAAGGTTTGTAATTTTATAAAGACCACAAATTAACACATTTAACACTATTTTTAATTATTATAAACAAACTTATGTGGTTCATCTTAATAAAAGATTCAGACTTTTAAGATAATATGTTGCAGAGCAGTAATAGATTAAACGTTCCAAACTCCCCAACATAATAATAAGAAACATTTGAATCCTAGCTCTTTCTTATAGATAAAACTTAGTTATCACATGACATCACATATTATGTGTCCCACAGATTTTCCATTCGAGATAATAACTAATAAATAATGGTGAATACTTAATTTATACTTTTTTAGTCAACTTAATTTGTATCTATAACATGGTTAATAATAGAAATATTACATAATGATCAGAGCTGTAGCATACATAATTATGACAATTGACGAGTAATTAATAGAATAATTGATTTTAATTTTTTGTCACTGTTTCAGGTTTAAATTAAAATAGCAGCAAGTTAACGGACAACAAAAAAAATCAAAAGCAACCTAACTACAATTTGTCTAATTAGCTTCCTAACATGCATTGAGTTGCTTACATCATCTACTTCAGGAAAATAATCAGATTAAATTCATGGAAACTTCGATCCCCAAAGTCCATTTGCTTTAATGCTTCTGTCAAAAAATATATATATTGCTTTCATGCATGCATGTTAACATTAAAACCATGCATGTTGTCTAAACTCTTGGCGTAAATTTTAACATTAAAATTTTTTATTATATAGATGCATGCATGCATCTAGGAATTCTTACAATGTTCGAAATATGGTATCTATACCTTAATTTTGAACTCATCTTTGGTATGTGTAAATAGGGGTTTTATTAACAATATTACCAATATTCGTGTTTTGAAATAATCACATCGTAATTTCATGACGGCCATTTACATCGGTGAGCAACCGACATAAAAGAAATGTGCCTTAAAATTTTCATACTTGTTGACAGGGGGTCGTGTACTCATGTTACCCTTAAGGATTTGATTTTTCTCTATAATACCACCTGGGAAAAGTGAATGTACGTAGTGCTAGAGCTTTGAGTAGAACGAGTATTTCATTGTCTTCAAAAGTAATGGCTAGACAACAAGAACCTTGGGAAATGCTGTGGGATTTGTGATGTGAGAAATTCACAAGTGTATGGTTTTTGTTGAGTAGTAAAAATATTGAATTCCCGAATTGTGTCAATAAGTACCAATTAATTATAATTTATTTAAATTAAGGGAACAAATAATTTGGTTAAGAAAAAATGGTAACAACGAAATAGTGAAATAGTAACAACAAAATAAAACAAGTCTCAAACACAAGAAACCACCGAAGATTTTTATGAAGCTTAATTATATGTTTGGTCCATGTAAATTAGCGTTTTTATAGTTTTTGTCTCTGTAACTTTTTTTTGTTTTAAAATTTAACCATGTAACTTCAATTTTATTTTAAAATCTTCTCTCCTATTAGTTACTATTAAAAGTGCAAACTTACAGGGACAAAAATTAAATGAAAACATAGTAACAATGGATTTTTGTATTGGTCGAACTATTACACTATTAAATGTTTCTGACATATTGTTGACCAATACATCACACTTAGAATTATAACTAAACTTGGACTTAAACCAAAATCTGGGTGGCATCTTCAGGAGATACTTGTATGCTATTCATTCACTTTCCTAATTTCCCTCATTATCATTTTCCCATGCTTGAGGATAACTTGCTTTTGCAGCCTTCCACATTAATTCCTTTAATTGCTTTCTTAAATGCCTTTTACTAAAGTTTTTATAGAGGTGTTTAACACAGAATCTCTGTTCAACTCCAGGAAGTAGTTCTTCCTTTATAGGTAACAACCCCTAAATTTGGCAAAAAAAAAAACCAAGATTAATGGATCAAATGTTACAAGTTTAAAATTTAAAGGACCAGATTGTAAGTATTTAGATAAGTTAAATGACATAATTGTTACAAACAGAATAACTTATTTTTACCTTTTGTTGGTCCGAATGAATGTGGAAGTCTTGCATAACCTCTATCCTCCTAAGTCATTGATCAATAGCTCCAAAAACCATTTCATATCTCTGTCATTATTGACATCATAATTAGTAATAGCCTCTTTAAATTCATCCCTTATAGAAAACATGTTATCCAAAACCCACTTGAAATCATCCATCCTCTTTGGCATGACAAATTAGGGGTAATGCTTTTTAATACCTTAAACATCTTATTCATCCAATGAATCTTCTTCAGGCTCCAACTCTTTTGTGTGGTCGTCTTCATCAGATTCCCTTAGTATCCTTTTCTTTCTCTTTTTCCCAACTTGAAGAATATGGCCATCACTTATTACCCAACTTCTTCAGTCACTAACACTTCATCAAGTGTCTCACAAATTTCAACACCATTATTCAAACAAAACTCATCAGTCACTAACACTTCAACATTAAGCAATTCTTCATCATCTAAGTCTTCAAATCTATAGTTCAGGGCACTATATTTACTCTTTTGGTCAGATTAGTCCTCAACACCTTCAACTTCGGCCATATACTTAGTTTGTGCCACAACACCTTCAGGATGGGGCTTAGTAGCTTTAGTTTCATCCTCAACACCAACCATTTCATTTTGATCAACATTCCCATTTTGGCACTCAATACATATACCTATAGCTTAAGCCTTAAACTCATTTTAGGCCTCAATTTCATTTTCTTTCTTAACCTTACCTCAATTAGTGCCTCGACCTCAACTTCAATTTGGGCATCACAAAATAATCCTCCAAAATTTTCAACTTACCCCCAAAATTGTATCACGTCAAAACCTTCAAGCTATCTCATTTCCTTAACTAAACCTATAATTTTAAAATAGCTCCACATGTCATCATCACACTTTCATTCTGACACCAATCCAACATAAGTTCCTTTATCATCCACAAATTCACCACCATGAGGAAGTCAACAACAACAAAATTCTTACCTGTTATAGTCAATAAGCCCCACATTCAATAACCCCCACATTTCAATAAACCTAATGTATTACATCCCACTAATACTTACACATAAACAATCAATATGTCATATGTGAGGGGAATTTCCAAAATATATTTGGAATTCTCTAATAGCTATATTAATGTAGCAAAATTAAATAACTCAGTGTATCACTTGGTCAAGTGGTTGCAATGCTTGGGTTTAATCAAACCAGTGCATCTGTTAAGTTACTAACAATTACAATATTTCTCAAGAGTTGTTTTCTTTCACCAATTGGTATGGGTTCAAGAGTTTTTTTCTTTCACTAATTGGTATGAGTTTCCCTATAAATAGAGATACTTTAGAGGCAGAAAGTAGAACACAAGTTTCATGTCACATGAACTAAATTTCTGTCAAAAATATTTCTAAGTCATTTCTTCTTTTCTCTAGTGCACGAGAGTAAATGAAGGAAATTTATTCTGTAAACTATCATTGATCGATAGGTTTGATGTGAATGTGGAATTCACTTCAAGGATTCCAAAGTATCTTGAAGGGGATTCGCTGGTTAACCCGTTTGCATCCAATATATATATATAGATTGGTGGGGGCGAATCGAACCTAAAGCTTAGTGTGATACACACGCTTTGTAATTTATTTGTGCAACCTTCATCATCATCAATTTCATCATCTTCTTGTTCAAGATTTGCATCATACCCCCAATAAAAGATCAAACAATCTTTAGGTTCGATTATCAAATTTATTTATGATTGCAACTTTTAAAGGAAATGGACTTTCTTGACCATGGTGAAAGGTACATATTTAAGTTATATGAATATATATGATATGTTTGAAGTTCTAAATTCATGTGTGGTTCTCCAAAGTAATTATATTTGTTTATGTTAAATTTAACATGTGGTTAGATTGATATGCATGATTTAGAATATATATATTCAAGTATGTGAATTTGATATGGTTTATGCATGAATTTTGCTTGTTTGGATTTTAAAAATTAATTAAAGTCCTGGAAATAATCACATATGAAAATTCATAGTTGGATACTGAAAGTTATTTAGTGTTAATACATTTACATATTACATTCATGTTTGAAATGCATATATAATAAATTTTCCTTTTCGGATGCATATATAATAATATGGAGATAGGATGTGGAAAATTAATAATATGGAATTAGAGATAATATGTTTTGATGAAATTTTTGTTTATCTATGGTTGATGTTTTTAGACTAAGAACAAGAATTTATGATTGACCGGTGGAAGAAAATGCATTTATAATTTTGGTCTCTTAAATCTTGACAATTATGAATATGTATGATTTAAGATGCAGATTTAACACATTAATTTATATATCAAGTGTATGCCTCAATATAGTAATGCTTTAAGATGCATATATCAAGTGTATGCCTCAATATAGTATTAATATGTATGATTTAAGATGCAAGTATTAATATGTATGATTTAAGATGCATATATCAAGTGTATGCCTCAATATAGTAATGCTTCATGTGAGAAGTTATTAAGTCTAGAATTGATTAACTCATATTATAGGTGCATGATAGTATGAAAGTATTTGTCAATTTCTTGCTTATTTTGATATTGAAAATGATTTGGATCTATTTTGAAATAATTGTAAGTTGACAAATGTTCATGGAAGAAACTAATAAAAAAATCTTAATGATTTTATTCATGATTTTTTTTCTATTGTGATGCTGATTTAGATTTACCATACAACATATTTAAATATGAAACTTGAATTAACAAATAGAATTCATGATGCATGCATTAGTTATAGTATAATTATGAAGAAATGGTTTCTTTAAATTAAATGAAAGGAATGCTTATTTGTTAAGGAGTAGATGACTTACATGTTTGGACTCACCTTATGATATTTGATTATGAGAAATTTTTATGATCATGTTTTGTTAGCTTGTGACAATATATATTTAATGCATTCAATGTATTATATCTTGAACTTTGATATATTGTAAAGAGAGTTATAATTTTAAATTGAGATGCTTATTAAATATAGTAAAAGGTAGAATAACATAAAAGTTTGTTTATGTGATAATTGAGATGCTTATCAATTGTAAGCGATACAATGTGAAGAGATTAAAAGACAAAAGTGTCATGGTTTGGAGATAATTCCTCAACACTATCAAGAATATAAAAGGTAATCCGATGTTTGATGTAAGTCATTACTTATACCAGACCTAATATAAATATATTATTGGAAGATTAAGTCGGTATACAGGCAATCCAGGTAAAGAACATTGGCATGCTATTAATAAAGTATTAAAATATTTGAAAGGAACAATTAACTATAGTTTAATCTATAGTGGATATCCTTCAATTTTGGAAGGATATACATATGTCAGTTTGATAAATTATGTTAAGGATCATGCTTCCACAAGTGGATTGATCTTCAACCTTGGTGGATGTGAAGTTTCTTGGAGTTCAAAGAAACAAACTTGCATTGCCGACACCACCATGACTGCAGAATTTATTGTTCTAGTTGCAGGTAGTAAAGAGGCTGAATGACTAAGAAATTTGTTGTATGAGATACCAATTTGGCCAAAGCCAATGGCACCGGTGTCCATACATTGTGATAGTTAAACCACGCTATCAAAAACATATAGCCAAGTATATTGGTTTTAAGACATAGCTATGTAAAGGATTTAATGGAGTGATATCCATAGTGTTTGTAAAAACTGAAAAGAATCTTGCAGATCCTTTGACAAAAGGTCTGACAAAGAACATGGTGTTGAAGACATCATTAGGGATGTGATACAAGCTCATATCTAAATAACCACCAATGGTGGAACGATCAACTCACACTTGAGTAGCATCAAGTCTTGAGTTCAATGATGAAAGTACACTATTAGAGTGATTGAAGTACTTGACAATAGATACATCCCAAAGGGTAAAAGTACTTAGACCATAAAATAAAAGTGGTAGGATGAGGTCTCCTCTTAATGGACATATAGCATATATTTGCTAGAATGTATAATTATGGGTGCATTTCTAATATAGTCCACCTATATGAGAATGAAGTGGGCCGTTTCATAGAGTTCAACGGCTTGACTCTTAAATTCTCATGAAAAGGATATGAGACACGGGGCCTTATCAAATGTGTCATCTTTATAATTCGACCAATGGTACCGAGATTTCATGTGTGAGTTATGCACACTTGTTCTAATGAATGGTTGGTTCAAAGCTTGTCTACCAATCTATTCGGGGATGAGTGAAAACATAATTTACTAAGTAATGGTTCAAATCGTAAGATACCTTTATCTGAAACCATGAGATTTCCGGAATAACGGACTTAGATATATTTTGAAAATGGTGGGGGATTGTGAGGGGAATTTCCAAAATATATTTGGAATTCTCTAATAGTTATATTAATGTAGCAAAATTAAATAACTTAATGTATTACTTGGTCAAGTGGTTGCAATGCTTGGGTTTAATTCAAACCAATGCATCTGTTAAGTTACCAAAGGTTACAATCTTTCTCAAGAGTTGTTTTATTTCACCAATTGGTATGAGTTCAAGAGTTGTTTTCTTTCACTAATTGGTATGAGTTTCTCTATAAATAGAGATACTTTAGAGGCAGAAAGTAGAACACAAGTTTCATGTCACATGAACTAAATTTCTGTCAAAAATATTTCTAAGTCATTTCTTCTTTTCTCTAGTGCACGAGAGTAAATGAAGGAACTTTATTCTGTAAACTATCATTGATCGATAGGCTTGATATGAATGTGCAATTCACTTCAAGGATTCCAAAGTATCTTGAAGGGGATTCGCTGGTTAACCCGTTTACATCCAATATATAGATTGGTGGGGGCGAATCGAACCTAAAGCTTAGTGTGATACACACGCTTTGGAATTTATTTGTGCAACCTTCATCATCATCAATTTCATCATCTTCTTGTTCAAGATTTGCATCATACCCCCAATAAAAGATCCAACATCATAAACACTAGGAGACCATAGGGACTGCATATCAGAAGAAAAAAAATAACCCTAAAAATAAATTTGCTGAAGTAATGGGAGACCACATGCAAAAAAACAACACTAAAAAATACCACTAACAACATAATAGAAAATAAGAGATTTACAAATTAACCTTCAAAATCCCTCGCCCACATAAATCTGCAAGAACCGTAACGTTTGCTAGGTATTCCAAAGATTTTCAATAAAGGATGGAAGTATTCTTCTAGCAACAATTTTGTATGAACTCTTTTTGTATGAACTCGAACGTTTCATTTTCTACAATTTTTCCAATTCAAAGCTGAATTAACCTAATGATAAAATGTGTTCCACATGGGTTATGTATGTTCATCAAGTAAACTATGTTCTAGCCACGTTGACATAATAGTGTACAATGTGTTTTTTTTAACATAAAGAGTTAATAGGGGTTATAGTGCAAATGTTTTGTATTTTAAAGGATCTAACTATTGTAAAAAACTTATAAACTTGTTACTAAGCATAAAAAACCGCAAGATGTATTTTGCAATTTTTTAATTACCAACTTGCACACAATTTGAAATATTTAATGCACTTTTATCTGGTAATTTGGCAGCTTTCAAAACATTACAAAAAATAGACTTCTCATGTGCATTCATTGAGAAACAAGATTTTTCAAACTCTGCACGACCTCCACCAATCTCCATTGGACGAAGTTTCGTTCCTATTCTCATATCTTGCAAATTATAACAAGCCTTAACATGATCTTTTGTCTTCCAAGATATGTCTAAGAAAGTCCAAATAATAATCACATATATATTTTTTTAATGTACATCACATCCAACTTTTCTTTCGTACTTTAACCTAATAACATAACGTACCTAGGATATTCACTAATAGTCCATAATTTTAAATGTTTGATTTTTTTAGGAATCTTGTGTATCTACTCCCAATTCCTATAAGTTATTTAACTCATCAATCAATGGTTGAAGGTACACATAGATGTTGTTCATTAGTGATTGAATCAACAATGATAACATGGTATACTCAAATTTCATGGACAACTAAGGGGGATAGTTGTATACCACCATCATGGCAAGCCATGTACTATGTGATATACTCATGGTCTTGAATGAATTAAAGTCATCACTCGATAAGCCAAGTCTTACATTACGAGGCTCAAAAGCAAAGTTTGGATGAAATCTATCAAAGTTATTTCATGTTTGGCTATCAGTAAGATGCTTCAATTTCTCATCCTTTGAGAGTTATTCTTCATGCCACCTCATTGCCCCATTTTCTTTGAACACATAAATAGTCTTCGAAGTCAAAGAATCAATGGAAAATGTCTCAAAATATTTGTAGGGACATTATGATCATAATTTCGTTGCAGAGATAACTCACCCTCTACTTGATTGAATACCTTCCTTTGTGAAGTTTTACAAATATTGCAAGAGTTGTTATTCTCACGCATCTTTTCAATATAGCATGCAATCTTTTGGACATGCATGAATTTTTTTTTTTAATCAAGACCATAAATCACTAATCATTGCCTTTGTTTTGTGAAAAGATTCAAGAATGTTTAAATTCGGCATGGCTTCCTTCAGTAATTTTAAAAAGGCAATGAATGATGCATTGTTATAATGAATGATAAAGTAGAGAAGCCTTCACATTCTGGATAGAGTTCATGTTCCTCGTCAATCAAATTGTATAACTTTCTAGAATCCTCATTGGGACCATCCTAGGTATTTTTAAATGTGTCATATAATAAGCCACCAATGTTATAATGTGAGTCCGCTTGATATTTTGTGCTGTTGTCGATTTTCATAGACAATAGCAAATTCTCTCCATAGTTTAGCGAAACATATTCTACAAATCCCGCAACAATTAAATGATCTACAACGCCATCCCTTCTTGTTCAATAACCATTTGCACAATCAGCACAATTAGCACAAGAAAGAGAAATCTAATTAATAAAAAATTATAATTATATAATATAAGTGATTATATATTGTATATCAAACATAAGATCTTATAAATAACACCATATGTTCAAGCCAAACAACACAGATTTTAGAAAGTAAATTATATATAAATAAAAACAAATACAGTACCAGATCAATACCACTTAAACTAGTTGTTGTAGATTCATAACTTCCTTAAGAATCATGTGCTACAAATCAAGCCTATCATGGAAACAAATTCAAAATCACTACAACATTTTGGTGCTACAGGAACGCCTATTTTTCTATGGTAAAAAAACCGTTCTCGTAGAGTTAAATAGACAACGGTTATTATATTTCGTTGCAGTAGAGTATTAAACTTTATTATTTCTATGACAACACATAAAAACCATTCTCGTTGTTTATTAATATAATTACGCAATATTTAGTAACTGTTCTCTTACACAACACATTTGTTGAAATAAAAAACCATTCTCTATGTAAAATTCCCAAATATTTCATTTTCCCTCTCATTAAACCCATTTTTCACTAAAGGAATTTCCCCTCATCCCTCCATGTTGCGTAACCTATTTTCGTTCTTCCCTCCTCTCGCGAAACCCATTTTTGCGAAATCCATCCCCATCTCGCGAAACCCAGCCCCCTCTCGCGACTCCTCTTGCGAAACCCAACCCCCTCTCGCAACTTCTTCCTCTCGCGCGCGTTACGTTTTTCCTCTCGCCTTCTTCCTTCTTCCCCTCTTGCGAAACCCAGCCCTCTCTCGCGTACCCTTTTCTTCCTCGCTCAACCTCCTCTCTACATGAGAAAGGGGAAAAAATTTGCGCAACATTGATTAGAAAGGAAGCTTGTGCGTCATCGATTGGGGTTTTACTTCTTGAGTTGCGACACTTTTTGGTATGTATTTTGAATCTTTGTTGTGTTTTGAGTTTTGAGTACATGTATTTTGGAGATAGTTGAATAAGGGTCAAATGCATGTGATGTGAGCATAATTGCTATATTACTGTGGTAGATGAATAGTAGCATCAAAGCTATTGTTATTAATATTGTTGTTGTAATCATATAGTAATCCTTGTTGTTGTTGTTGCATGTGATGATGATGTTGTTTTGGTTCTAAAATATTATTATGGCATAGAGCATTTGTTGTTCTCTTATGGTTGATTATATTGCTTTGTCTCTTCCTGTTGCTTTCCAAAACCCTGTTGTAGTTGCTCTGTTTGTTCTTGTTCATGTTGGATATTTCTTGTCTTTATGGCTGAAGAAATACCACTCATTATGTGGCCCTGATCCTATCCTACATCTCTCTGCAACAAACCATTCATTAAGCTCATGCAAGTGATTAATTATGAGAAGTATATAAATATGATTAATGATTATGTAGTGTACCTTTGAGATCCCAAGGTTCAAGTTTGTTAAGATCAACTTCTCTGATAACATCAAGATCAATGGCTTCATAAGAAACTTTCTTCCTTAGGTAATAGTAAAGAAGCTTCAATGGCTTCACTAAATAGTGGATTGGTTTGGTTTTGCAAGTTCGTTTGGGTTTGAAATCTTTGTAACCATTGAGTTTGAACTGTTTGTTGGTTTTGATTTTTTTATTCAATCTTGAGAAGCCAAATAAAAAGTACAACCAGATCGTAGAAACTGATTCAGTATGGATTATTGAGTGCTAACTGAATTGGAGTCATCACTTTTGGTGACCCTGTTTCATTCATATATGAATTGTTTATAGCTTCATCTTTTGCTATGATTGTTTCATTTTCACTAGCTGAAATTTGTTCATCTTATCCAAGTTCTTCTGGTTTTTGCACTATTTTGAAGCTTTAGTAATTTACACACAACTCTTTTGTCTGACCATCCAGTTAATCTAGCTGCAAGTGATGAGACTCGTGAAGTTGAATTTGTTAGGAATGATATTCCACCAACGATTATTGTTAATTCTTTACGTGGGTCACCTGAAAAAGAATCTGATGACGATTCTAGTTTTGATGAGACTTTTTTGAACTAGTTTATTATTCATTAATTTTTATTTACTTATAATGAATGTTTTTTGGACTGATTGTTACAATTATTTGAACTTCTGTTTATTTACTTATAATGAATGTCTTTTGACACTTCCTATTGTCCTTGTTACAATTATTTGGACTGCTATATTTAGGATTGCTTGTTACTTATTTGGACTGCTTGTTAAGATTTGGACTGCTATATTTAGATTTGGACTGCTTGTTACTTATTTGGACTGCTGTTTTTAGGACTGCTTGTTAAGATATGGACTGCTTGTTACTTATTTGGACTGCTGTTTTTAGGACTGCTTGTTAAGATTTGGACTGCTTGTTACTTTTTTAGGTATGCTGTTTTAGGAGTATTGTTATAGGACTGCTGTTTTAAGACTGCTATTTTAGGACTGCCTGTTATTTGGACTGCCTGTTATTTGGACTGGTTGTTAATACTTCTGGTGTACTGTTTTAGGACTGCCTGTTATTAGGACTGCTTTTGTAGGACTGCTGTTTTAGGACTGATGTTTTAGGACTGCTTTTGTAGGACTGCCGTTTTAGGAGCATTGTTATAGGACTGTTGTTTTAGGACTGCTATTTTAGGACTGCCTGTTATTTGGACTTGTTGTTAATACTTCTGGTGTACTGTTTTAAGACTGCCTGTTATTTTTTAGGACTGTTGTTTTAGGACTGCTTTTGTAGGACTGCTGTTTTAGGAGCATTGTTATAGGACTGTTGCTTTAGGACTGCTATTTTAGGACTGCCTGTTATTTGGACTGCATGGTTGTTAATACCTCTGGATGTTATTTCTTCTGTTTGATTGCAGGAAAATGAACAAAGGGAATGGTTTTCGGCTTGATATTCAAGCTAAGTCCAGCAATGACTTAATGCGACAATATAGAGTCAAGTTAGAAACTGTTAAATCTGTAAAAGAAAGCAATCAAAAGGTAGACGAATCGAAGCAATCATTTGAAGCTGGGAAGTCAATTCAAACACAACATAAAAAGCCAAACCAAAAGGTAGTTGCAATCCAACCAATTATTGAACCATCTAAGAAAATTGTTGACAAGAACAAAGGGGTTGGTCAAAATAATAATATAAAGAGACAGCTTTGGTCTACAAAGGCTCCTTGTCTTGAAGGTACAATAGAATCACAAGTCTCGGAGAAAATTGGTGACAAAAATAAAAAAATTATGTCAGAATAGTAATCTTAAGAAGCAACTGAACTCTACAATGGCTCCTAAAGTTCAAGTTCCAACGGAATCAAAAGTCTCTAAGAAAATTGAGGAGAAAAACAAAGGACTCCATCAAAACAATAGTCTTAAGAGGCAAGTTAGCTCTACCATGGGAAATCAAGTTCAAGGATCCACGGTACATCAACAAGCCTATAAGAAGAAAAAAACTATTCCAAAATGTCCAGCTATGTCACTTGCCAAATATCTCAACAAGAATAAGGAACAACATGGAGTAGAGGATTCAGGAGATGAAGATATAGAAGAAAATGAAATGGAGGAGGGTATCAACTATGAAAGTGAGGAAAGTGAGGGAACCAATGGTATATATGTTTTTGTTGAGTATATATTGGATATAAAAATTTGCAACTTTTTTTACTTTTTTAATTACTATTATGTGGTTTATTGTCATGATTAATAAAAAAAACGAGGAAAGACTATATGTCAAAAAATTCATTCACGAGAATTCAAAGATAGGCAAGAGATCATCTTGAATGAAGAAGGACAACCGATTGGGCCTGATGAAAAGATAGTTTCTGAACTTAGTAGTTTTTTGGGGACAATCGCAAGAAGTTCAGATTTGTGTCCTCTCACTTTCAATAATTGGAAGAAGGCTTTGATTAGGAGTTGGAAGGATCTAAATATAGATCCTGTGTGGGATTATCTAAATGTACTTACTTTTTAATTTGAATGTATGGGCTAGCATACTTTTATAAATATAGATCCTAATATGTTTCTTTTATTTTTGCAGCAAAAATACAAAATTCCAGAGAAAGGAAGGAAAGTTGTATATGCTATTTTAAATGATGCTTGGAGAAGATACAAATGTTTTCTTAAAAAGGAGCATTTTAGTAAGTACAAAACCACGTGCGAGCAGTTAAAAAATCGTCCTCATGAGGTACCAGAAGAAGACTTTAAGAACTTATTGGAATATTGGAAAGAAGACCACAGTCAAGTAAGATATAATTACTTGTTATATATAGTTGTTGTCACACATTTGTAATTTTATAAAAAAACATATTGTGAATGAATATAGGAAATCAGTCATCAAAATGCCAAAAATATAGTTCAGCTGAAATACAGGCACCGAATGGGGAATAAAGGCTTTGCAGTTATAAGGGAAAAAATGGTATTCTTTTTTCAAACATTGCAAGTGAATATTAAATTATGTTACTTAAATAAAATTCTCATATTCTTTTTTTTTTCTTGGTTTAGTGTCAAAGTAATGAAAATAAAGAGCCTCCCACTCAAGCTGAAATGTTTATTGCTACTCGACAAAGTAATAAAGGAAATGAGTTGGATCAAGAAACCAATCTTGCAATTGTAAGTTTAACATAATGTGTAATTTATTTACTATTATTTATGTATACAATTATTCATTTAATATTATTATTTATGCTAGATAAAGCTTCAAGACTTGATTGAAAAAGATGGTCAGTGATTTTCAGAAGCCTTTTAGAGTGTGTGTGGCAAAGAAAAACCTGGGAGATTTCGTTGTCACAGAAGAACTTCAACACCAACTCTCTTGAGAAGAAATGAAGAAATTGCAAAACTTAAAAGAGAACACGCTGAGGAGATAAAACAGTTTAATGATAAGATACAAGAGATAGAGGAGAAACAACGTAAGGAAATGGAAGCAATGGAAGGAAAATTTCAGCTTATTCTTAAGACAATGTTGAACCCAAACACTGCAGGATTGAATATAGAGGCTTTAGCAGCTTTTTTATCAACTCCAGCTGATGCTAATAGTACTCTACGTTCTTCTACATCAACACATGCTCCTAATAATAATGAAGTAAGACTGAACTATATTACGGTTAGAAATAATATTGTTAGAATTATATTTATAGTATTGTTAGAACTATATTACTATTAGAAATTGTACTGTTAGAACTATAATGATATTATACATTTAACTTTATTTACTGTTAGAAATAGGTACTGTTAGAACTATATTACTTTTATAAATTGCTACATGTATTGCTCTCACATACATGTGTCTTGGTTTGACTTTATAATCACATTTATAGACTTTAACATTTTGTCATTTACTCATGATTTTACTTATTGAATATATTATTTTTATTTTGTAGATGAATGATGGTGATACAAATGAAGAATTTCAACATTTCGAAGCACAAGATGAAGAGATAGATGTTGATACTTAAGTTTTCTGTGTATTTTTTTTTATAGATAAGGATTTTTTTTTGTTATTTTGATTGTCTCCTTATCTCTAGAATTTAAATTAGAGAAATTGAATCACTGCGAATATATATCGTATGAATGATATTTTGTTTGTTTGTTTCACACATTGTTGACATAGACATATCATAAATATGACAATGAACATTAACTATATATATATATATATATATATATATATATA
>JBBPBP010009779.1:52307404-52319729 GCA_037974735.1 Cicer chorassanicum | reverse complement strand
ATGAACATTAACTATATATATATATATATAGTATTACAAAATTTTATACTATTGCAATTGTTATATTTTAAATTTATTATAGTATATTACAATAATTTTGTATTATCGCAATTATTATATTTTTAAATTTATTATGGTATTACAATAATAATGTTTTACTAAATATCTTAAATTATTGTATTTTAGAAAAATAATTTATTTAAAAAAAAAAAGCTTTTGCAACGGTTTTAAAGTGTGGCCGTAACTTAATTGAAAAAGGAACCTACAAGAACGGTTTTAATTTGGCAACATCATAAAACCGTTGTCGTTGTCAATTTGAAAAACCGTTCTCGTAGAGGTATCTACTAGTACGGTTTTTTAAAAGCGTTGTTGTTTCTAAAAAAACCGTTGCGTAAGGCAAAGGCAACGCCTTGGTTCCCCACGGACAGAAAACCGTTCTTATAGATTACGGCAACAGTTTTTTTACGTTAAGCAACGGTTTTCATGCGTTCCAGTAGGACAAAAATGTTGTAGTGAATTAATGACAAATGTTAATGTCAAATGACAATACTAGTCAAAATATAACCATGTAAATTAACTATCAATTCGGTTTAATAGAACACCTCAAATGTTCACTCGAAGTATAAGAATCTATGAAGTCACCGCAATACTTTGCGGCTGCATGTTTATTATTCTAAGAGTGTCTATGAACTTTCATTCTTAGCTTAGGTCATTAAATTAAAAAGGAGCATGGACAAATAGTTTTTATGTGAATTGTATTACATGAAGGTTACAACTTTTAGACTATAAACAAGCTAAATTTTTTATTTATAGTCGTCAAACATCTCCAATAGACCAACTGATAAAAACAGAATGAAAAAAATCTAACACCCCACGAAACAAACACAATAAAAGGAGTCTATTCACTAGTTAAAAAATGACTTGTTAAATCGGTTACGCGTCAAATTTTAAAAATAAGCAACTTAACAAATCATTTGTTGTTAGGTCAGTTAAATCTCAACAGATTTAAGTCTACTTTTTTGCATAACTAAAATTTAGTAACAACCAAATTTTCATACACAATCATAATTTTATACAAAACTCATTTAAATTAAAATAGAGAAAAACGTTTATTTTTAGACTAAGTTATTAAGTTATAAAATGCATCAGACAATATATAAATTATCGGAAACATGTCAATATAGTCAAATACCAAAGAATTTATATGAATGAATAATGTATGTTTAGTTAGAGTAATAATTAAATTGCTAATAGGTAGTATATATATATTATATATCACCTCAAAACATGGTAAAGGTTCACAAAAAAGTATGAAGGAATAATGTACATTTTAGTTAGAGTAATGATTAAATTACTAATATTATCACCTCAAAATATGATAAAGGCTCACAACCTTTTTAGTATGAAATCATAAACACATTTCAAACCTTGAAAGTAACTTACTTGATTATCATTCAAATGAAAAATATCAATATTATTTTCTCCATTGAATTGGTCAATACACTAGTGTAAATTTACCTTTTTTTCTTCTTATAACTTATTTTTAACGTGATCTTGAACATTAGTTGAATCATTTTGATTCTCCTTCTTACAACTACTTTAATTTAATATGTATCACTATTTTTTATTGTTAATGAATTAAATTAAAGTCATATATATCACCTGAGAATGACTATATATATATATATATATATATATATATATATATATATATATATATAGTAATTTTAACCATCATTACACTTATATAGTATGTATAAAATGAGTGAGTTAAAAGAAGAAGAAAAAAAAATATTTGAAGGTTACGAGCACTCGATTAAACTCCCCCAGCAGCGTCGGAGCCAAAGTTGAATTATAAGAGAGAATAATTTTAACGATCAACATTTTAATACTATTTTTTCAAGCTCATAAAAGAGAGTAATACTAAATCTTCTTATACATACACCCCATTTGAATTTACCTATCTAAATTTTCATCTCTTTCTAGTTCAACTTTACTGCTTGTATTCTTGTCTCACACCTATGAACTATTTGACAAGAGTACTAACATAATTTATGAGAAATGATTTGCAATTTAGATATGGATAAATGTATCAACTACGACCACAATACAAAATACTCTGAACTAACTTTAAAGTAAAATTATGAAATAAATTTAAATTGAAGAATAAAGAAACTGACTTAGTAACGACGACACATGGCGATCACATAACCACTTAAAAAAACAACAACATGACGAAGCGAAGAAACGTCCTTGAGCGAGCAAAGAAATAAAAAGGAAAGAAGATGAAGGAATAGAGAGGGAGGAACAAACGTAAGTGTAACAGAACGAACATGAACAAACTTTACAACAAAGAAAGAGGAAGATGTGATATATGTTTTTTTATTATCAAGTTTAAGTCGTTTATTGTTTTAGTCGCATTAAACAAGTTCACGTATTTATAAAATAGGCACACTTCATTTTTGCAAGTATTTTTGAACTTTTATTTTTTAACTTGTTTTATTAAAAAATCGAATATTAAATATTAATTTGTTTATTGTTTTAACCGCATTAAACATTCACATATTTACGTTTATATTAATACTAAATTAATACTAAAGATGTCTCTCGTTTGCCTCATCGGTTAACTCAGACGGGTAACTGCTCTGTGTTAAAAACTTCAGTTTATATCGGTTATCATCACGAAATAAATGGCATCCCCATTAACTCATGCAGCAAGTTACAAGGCACCTAACAAAATATTAAAATTGTAATGTCAATTAACCAATATTAGATAACATAGCAGAATTGCAACAGAATATGTTAGTTAATCTCATTTAATTTTTAAATCAAACACTAAAAATCTCAATCTCATTGAGCAGGATGAATAAAATACCAAAATAGAATGAAGAATAAGAAGGAAGATTATCCTAAAATCTGATATGAAAATCAAAACTTGGGATGAATAACCAAAATCGCAAAAAGAAAACGAATTAGGAACACTAAGCTAAAATCCCAAAATCAAAATAACACCAAATCGTTCAACTTCTCAATCATATCTTTCATTTTCTTTATAACCTAACTAAAAGAGTCATAAAAAAACACTATTTTCATTATATCTATTGTTAATGGTTAAGTTGATAAAAATAAAAATAAAAGAATGAAAGAGAATTGTAATAGAGTTTAAGTTTAATTGTTCGTTTGATACCTCTATTTTTATCAATTTACGAAATTGATCTCATATTTTAAAAATTGATAGTTTTTGTCTTTATTCAAATTTTTAAACTAAAAAAAACGACGATTTAATATATTTTAAAGGATGTGGCATACGATTTCATAATATATAACCGATATTAAATATTCATATGTTATTAATTAAATTACAAAAATAAAATATATATGAAATTAAGAGTAAAATTTTTAAGAGTTTTAGTGATATTTCATGAGTATTAATTATATTATATGTCATTTTATTTAAAATATCGTCATATTTTAGTTAAAAAATCATAATAAAAAAACAAAATAGTCAAATTTTAAAATAAAAAAATGGATTTTATAAATCGTTAAAAATTAAAATACTAAAACCGCTTATTATCGGTTGAAAGTTCAGTTTTACACTTACATCCTTTAAATCCATTGTAATTGTAATATAAGGAATTAGCGGAGACGGTATAAAAAGCCACTGAATAACTGATGGAGGAGTCTAACACAACCATATACAAGCGTTTTGTCGGAGGAATCAACATCAATGTTTTCATCCCAATCCCTAGCTTCTTCAATCGCACGTTTCAACGAATTTCCTTCAATCCATTAAGCTAAGCATTCTTCTTCTCTTCTCTTCCAATTTATTACTATGTTTTATTTCTTACATCTCCATCAGTTTCGTATCGTTAACAGCCACAAAATCATAAATATATTTAAATTCTTAGAATTTCAATGCCTTCTAACAGATCTAGGGATTACACATCAATCTTCACTTGCATTTATCTGATTCGTTTAAATTTAGATCTCAATTTCGTCATAATTGTCCCAATATCGTATAGAGATGACGATTCTTATTAAACACTGATCACCGATTAATTTTACCAACACATCAATGCTTTAATTTAATAATCCGTCTGTTTTATTTAAGGCTTTACACCATAATCTGTCACATATTTTTATTGGTATTTTTGTTACATAGTTCTTAAATCGGCAATTCATATTAAGTTGTTGGTCTAATTCATCCTTATAAAATCAACTTTGTGGGATTTAATTAGCCGTAAAACCTCATGTGAAATCAAAGTTGAATATTATAATTGTCATCTATGGTTAGCAGTTTGACTTAATAATTAATATTACCGAATTCAGAAGCGAAATTGATTGTAATATCGTATTAAAAGCTTGGCAGTTGACCATAGATCAGAAAAGAGTTTATATGATTAGGTTTTTTAGTCTAATTAAACCTCATAAAGCCAATATTGTGACGTTGAATTATGTCCAAAAACCTAAGAATCTCTGCCAAATTAATTTTGAAGAGTTGTATGATAATTATATTTATACTTGATTTGTTGCATTTTCACACTTTACTTTTATATGCACAACAAGGCACAAAACTGAACAGTTTTAATTACATTTATTATTTTCAACAACCATTGGTAACATGCATTTATATGAAAAATCATTTTTAGATAATTTGTCTTGCGATGTCTTTTTATTTCTTATTTCATTTTTAGATGATTATGTTGAACACTATTTGCTCTTTCTCATGCATATCTTGTTGCTTTAAATGCAAATTATTTTTTTAGCTTCATTTCATTGTTGTTTATTTTAACCACTCGTAATTCTTTTTGACGACAGAAACTGCAAGTATTTGATAATGGAGAAAAAGGACTGCACACTAACAATGTAAACCAATTTTACACTATCAGTTAATATGAGTCATTGATTGTATGGTTATACCACATAATTGTAACTTCCATCAATCAATAATCAAATAATCAGTCGTTCATGTTAAATGTCAGTGTAAAGCTGTTTACGTTGATAGTGCATAACCATTAAACCCTTGATAATGACTATTGAAGTCCTATTTTCAATAATCTATGGGTTTTATTAAATGGTTCACATTTTGAGTTCCCAGTCTAAATTTGATTGCTTGAAGTCGGAATGGATTTGATCTACATCAAACAATTTCCATTTATTGACACCGTTTTAGTTAAGATCGTGAATTAAATCGTAAGATTGGACGATCTTGCCATATTGCTCCTCTCAAGTGAGTCATATTTCATGTGAAATCATCTTTTGGGAGGATCATGGTGGGATCACGTGGAAGATCGTTGAGATTGTGAGATAGATTGATCTCGCGTGATTCCAAAAATGGCATTTTCAAGATCCGGAATGGACGAACTAGTTCCCCAAAATGCAGCCAGACCACTGTGTTTCCACCGCCGTCACGTGGCCAGGCTTCTTGCTCCTCGAATCTTGTCCGTAGCGCATATGGTTCCAGCTCCATTGAGCAGCCTAACAGATCTACATCACCATTGCACTGTCTCCACAACACTTGATGGATGAACGATACAAGGGAAAAAGGAAAAGAGAAGAAGAGGGACGAAAGAAGGATGCTGCCATGGTGGTAATGGGAGAAGGAAAAAAGATGAAGAAAAAGCACAGCGGCGCCTCTGAAAAAGGTATACAAAGAAAACAAAGAATTAGGGTTATTTTTAAATGGGATTAGTCCAATAACAAATAAATGTGGTGAAAAATATTAAAACACTTTACATAGGAAGGGTGTATAAGTTCACAATAATATTTGGCCCTGTGATATTAAAATACTTAGCAGAGTTTACCCAGTCAATAGAATTCTGACACACAAAAACCATATAATAGGATTCATATATTGGTAGGATCCTACAATCCTTGTTACAATCCCTATAATTTATGATTTTGCAAACCCCCTCGCAATTCTAGGTATGATCTTGATCTGACCACCTTGATTGACATTGTGAATGAGTGAATTCTTAACTCCAAGAAATCCAAGTCCATCCATAGGTAAACTATAATGGGTGGGTGCCCCTGATGAAGAGATCAGTGGAGGTATGTGTACATAATTTTTTATGCTATTTTGTCTAAATATTTTGAGTGTAAGAGGTTCAGGGGAAAAGAAGTTAGAATAACAAGGCCTTTTCTATCCCATTTCATTTCATTGCCACAGGCATTACTTTGTTCTTTTTTTTATTTTACATGGTCAGAGAACTTCAGCATAAAATTTGCTTCACCATCCATCATGGAACCCCCAAAAAGTTGAGCTAGATACTATGGCTTATCAAATATTAAAAAAAAATTATGGCATCTTTTTGTACAACTACTGTAGAACCTAATTAAATTTGTAATAGAATTTATATAGCTGTTGTAAGCAAAGTGTTGTGGTAACACTTTCTAAGTTCACATAGGATGTCTATTTTGAATCTTAGATTTTTTCTGTTTTTGGGTGGGGTGTTATGATTATCTATCTCTTTTTCATGTTGGTTGTTTCTTTATTTCCTTTTTCTTTTAAAAAAACATTCTTCCACCCTGTTTTATATCTGGAGAATTTAGAAAAATTTATAATGACACAACACAATTGTTCTCCCAGACATTTGTCGCTTCCTCAGAAGATACAGAGACTGATTTGAAATATCAAAAAATACGCTTGCTGCCTGAAGATTTCCATATACCAGCATTCACTGTAATGAAGATTCAGGGCTGGTATTGCATATTAGGAATCTAGGATGTATATGTGCATTTCATTCGTGGTCATTTTGTTGATGACATGTGTTTCATTTCTAGTTGGAGTACATTGTTGATAGAAACATTTTCATTATCTGCAAAGGTTGAAACTACTTTTAATCATACTATTTCTTGCCACAATACTCTTCTTCTTGTCACTGTCTCAAAAGGATCAAGGTCATAAGTTTGATAGCGAATTTTCATTTCTTTTTGAAGTTATTTTCTACTTAATCATTAGTCTATTAGGGTCCATGACAATATCCCTTGCACAGTTGAACATATACTAATGCGGCCTACATGGTTTCATGATTTCTGCTACGGGTGTCTGTTTTTACGACTGCAATTTCTGTTTTTTATCAGATCTCTTGCTACATGGTTTCATTGATTTTGCTACTGGTTTCTGTTTTTACGACTGCACTTTCTGTTTTTTATCAGACCCTCTTCCTACATGATTTCATGATTTTTACTACTGGTTTCTTTTTCTTTTTGGACTGGAGTTTCTGTTTTTTAGAATGTTTCTAGGTAGGGTAGGACTGCTATTTCTGTTTTCTACAAGTTTTTGGTTTCATATTTTTGCTAATGGTTCCAATTTGTTCAGACTAGTTTCAATGGTTCAGAATTGTGCAACACCTATGTAGAGAAAATTCATTTATTTTGGTTGCCAAATCTTGTTATAAGATGCCTTTTATTTCTATAGGCAAATGTTAGTAGTTAGTATATATGTTGGGGGGATGGGTAAATATTAGAAGCAAGGATTGAACTTTGGACCTTCTACATATAACTCATTTGGTATCCCTAGGCAAACCATATAGGATTGATATGGGGGATTGGGTAGCTCAACTATTTTGAGCCAAGGGTTGAAGGAGTCAGAAAGACCAAGTACAAACCCAGGTGAAGGTGTAAAAATGTTAATTTAACTACTAACATTTTCGTATAAAAAAAAATATAGGATTGATATGATATGACGAGTGATATCGTTCACTTCATGCAATCTGCAAATTATGCAAATTTATCATGACTGATATTCTTCTGTTATTTGTGCAGTCTGTACATTAGCGAATTTTGCACATGCATAGACTTACAAAAGGTAGTTGTCACATGGTTGGTTTAATCTGTTTGTTTGAGCATAGATGCCTAACAAATAATTATGCATCTGTTTTTTTCTTTGGAGATGGCATTGCAAGTTTAACTGGTTCATACTTGTAGAGATGCTTTTTATTTTGTTGCATATGGAAATATGATTCGACCAATTTGCATCAATTTATGTACTTTGATACTGTTTTTTTATACTACTACGTCCACTGATTTGTGCTAAACTGGTTCAAAGTAAAACTGGTTTTAGCACAAGTGAATGTTGGTAGTGGAAAAATACCAAATTAATGTTACAATCTGGTTTGACTGTTTCCATTCAGAAAAATGCAATAAGATAAAAAAGCTGGTTCAGCAGTCCTCAAAATCAATAATCAACTTTTACAACGGAGATTAAGGGCTGAAAGTCCTACTGGTTGTATTTATAATTTGTTCAAATCGAGGGAAGAATGTTGACCAAAAAATAAGGTTGAGGGAAAAGAGGGATAGCCAACATGGAACATGTTAAAGTTGCAAGATACGTATAGCGTGCCATGTAACCAAAACAAAAGTACTGACAAATGGTCTTGCGGTGCTATGAAGTTTTTAAACTTAAACATTTTACGTCATGGAACTAGGTCGCAATAGCGGTGCATTTGTAACATTAAGTATGAAGCACAAAATATCATCCAAAAGATATGAAAACAAAGCTATCAGGGTGGAAGCGTCTTCGTTAATTTTGATATTGCTAACCTGACAAAAGAGACTGGGCTCTCAAAAACAGGTTTCCAAAGGATTCATAATCTATTGGTCCATCTGGCATAACATTAAAACCTAGCCAATAACTTAACTATACATATACATACAAAGACTATACACTCAACGTACACCAAAATTCACATTTATATTACAAGCAACAGCTGCAGAGTACTGAGTAGCTACCGCTTCATCTCTGCAAGATGTGTTCAATTTACAAGCCTCACCATTTCCCACACTAGAGACTGGCAATTTTTTTGTTCCCCGACGGTATGAGTTAACACATCTTATACATACAAACCTGGAAGGCATACCGTCAGAACTACCGATTCCAGCACATCTGGTATGCAGCCAGACACCACAAGTATCACATGCTAACATTTTCTCTCCATCATCATCCTTTGCACCACAAGTGCAATCAACTTTCCATTCTTCTGTTCCTCTTTCCATTCGGAATCGACTTAAGCCATGTTTGGCTGGACATTTTCCTTGAACTTGAACTGATCCACTTGTTCCCATTAGAAATTTGACAGTGAGTAAATCACTGATTGAACCATATCCTAGAAGTTCCTCAGCTTGAAACCTTTTGTACATTGCATATACCTCTTGATAAGCACTAGTGACTTCTTCTTTGAGGTCAGCAACAGTAGCATCCAAAGGCAACATAATAAGCTCTGGAGGGGGTGATGGGTTGTCATCTTTAGGCTGGTCAGAAAGCTCTACATGACACCAGAGCTTAATAACTGAAGATGGTTCTGTGGTCATTTCATCAGTTTTATAGTCCTTCATAAACTGCTTACAGTCAAGAAGCTTCCTGGCTGCATCAGCCACCTTTTTCCTCATAATCTTAGGTCTGTAGCTGATCATTTTTTCAGGGTGAAGAATTGAATTAAATAAGAATGTCAAATCGGAAATCACTTGCTCTTCTGAAGGATGGTTTGAATTCGAGCTAAATCCAGTCATCAAAGGTCCCAATCTGTCAAGAATTATTATTTAATAATATAAACATTAGTTGGGCTAGCATTTAGCAGTAACAACTCACGAAAAAAAGAACGTCATCACTCTTACCTAAACTCGATAGCACTAGATATGGGATTGCAACGCGAATATACAACCAATCCATTTGCAGATAATTTCCCTTGCAAGTGCTTAAGACTGTAGTCCAGAAGCTCTGGAGATCCAACACGCCTACTCACTGCTCCCTTGAGAGTTTGCCTTGTCACCCATTTGGACTCATTACTCGCACCTGAAGCAAGCAATACCTTGATCAAAGCCTGTTGCACGTCTTCTACATCGTTTATTGTCCACGCACATAATAAATTACATGGACTTGTGTATTCTTGTTGTTTAGCAGACCTGTCACTTCTGGGCTTACGAAATTTATGAACCAACTCCAACAAAAAGGAGAAGAGGTCTTTAACTGTGACAAGTTCAGTTTCTGCCAAAGATTGGTAAAGAGAAATAACAGACTGCAAATGGTTTCGAGGTCCTCGACCCTGGAATAAAAATGAGGACAAAGGCATGTTGGACAAGTTATCCACTGACTTCTTGTACTCATCTTTGGTAAGAGCATAGCAGCCAGTCCCAAATTCATAACCCCAATTGCCATACCAAGAATGCCCTTTGGTGACTGCATGAAGCAATCGATAATCCAGACTAAACTTCTTGGACAAATCCATCACACTGACCTTCCTGCAAAAATTATACAGCACAATTGAATAAAAAGGGCAAACTCAAACCTAAAGCAAAATGGGACAAAGTCAAATGATTTGAAATCCAAACCTAACAGAAATTGCAGCACAAAGCCTATCCCAAAAACCCATAATATCAGATCCAGAAAGAAGCTTAGAGCCACCTTCTTTTCCATTGAGAGTAAGCAAGTGACCATAACCATTGGCGTGGACAACTCCATGCAGAAGATGTGTGTTATCTTCAATTTGAAGATACACCCAATCCTCAAGATCGTCAACAGAAATGTCAAAGTTACACGATTTACACCTGCTAGATTGCAATATTGCAACACTTCAAATCATTTTAGGTTTTTTACCCCAATCAAGCAACGAAGATTTGGAGAAAAAGAAAGGAAATTGTTCTTACCTTGGTTCAGATAATTGGAGAAGAGATCCACATCTTGAACAAGGTCTTTGATATGCTTCGATGGCATCACTTGCAGACCTTATTATGAAATGATATCGCTTTCGACATACAGGATGACAACTCCATCCTTAGTTTTTTGTCACCAAAAGGTCAAAGTATCAGAATTCAACTTTATCCATAATTCCATATTTCCCACCAACCATCACATGCCCCCACCCCAACATAATAATAAATTATAAATAAATAAATAATACTAATAATAAAGTACATAAACAAATATAGTATATAGTATATAGTATTTTTTTTAAAACATAAAATAACTTTTAATATATTAAATTAAATAATACCAATTTTAAAAATATTCCTATACTTTAGGAACCCTTTGTATAATAATTACTAAAGAGCACTTATGTTTCGCTTTTGTGTAATAATGATAAGGGTAAATAACATTTAGTCCGCTTTTGTGTCATCATAATATGTAATAAGTAATGATTATTAAATTACTTAATATATATTTAAATAATTAGAAAAAATACATTAACGCTGTTAGGGAAAAAAAGGCTAATGATCTACAGATACGGAAAATAATATATCCGGTGGAGCCGAGTGGGTAAACTAAAAATATTAATTAATTAATAATAAATAAAATAAAGTAAAAATCTCTAGAAGCCAGTTTTTGACTCGACGATTCGACTCACCAACAACTCGGCACTGGTCACAATAAACCGAACTACGAGAACGAGTAACATCCTCTTCAACAATGTCAAGCGTAACCATAGCAGACGAAAGATCAGAACCATCAACGTGTTCACCAACACGGAACAAGATCTGCCACGTCATCAACGACGGAAATAGCGAAGGCGGAAAAGTAATACGCGCGTGATCAGAGAGAAAACGCTGAACACCGTTACGAAAAGGTACGGCGGTGGATAACTCGCCGGCGGCGGTAGGGAAAGTGAGAAAATCGTAAAGATCGGCTGTGACTCTTCGTTTCATTCTCTTTGAAGGTCTCTCGTTAACAACCATGGTAGAGTAAATAAGTTAAAAGGGGGTAAAACGACGTCGAATCGATAGGGTAGAGTGAGTTTTGGAGAAGATAATATAATGAGAGATCTAGAAGAGGTGAGGGAGTGAGTGTGTGTAAAAAGGAGTGGGAAGAAGTAACGGTTGATGTGGCGGCGGTGGGGGTAGTGGACTAGGGTTTGTTTGTTATTGGTATTGTTTTTGTAATTATATCCGTTTTTTGCGATGCGTTATTATCATTAGACCCTTTCTTTATGCCGGTTCTTTTACTTTCTCTCTCTCAACAACCGCCTTTTCAATTTTCTTCACTTTTTTTTATTAATTATTTAATTACTTCATGTTTTATTAGTTCTAGTATTTATAAGATCTTATTAAAAGAAAAAAGGTATTTATATGCTCAAAAATTAAGAAAGATTGGACCGTTTTCTTGCAAATTACTAGTTCGATTTAACTCAAAAATAAAATACGCTAAAAATTTAAATGTATTTATATCTTATATTTCCCTCGTTCAAAAATAATCAACTATTTGTAAAAAAAAAGTATTCTAAAATAATTGATTTTTTTAATTTTTAATATATTATTTATTAACTATATCATTTAATTAATATTATTTATATTATTTTCAATGCAATATTTTTCATTATGAATTTATAATTTT
>JBBPBP010009779.1:52281096-52306673 GCA_037974735.1 Cicer chorassanicum | reverse complement strand
AAAAAGAAGTTGCTGAAAAAGAAAATCAAAACGCAATAGTAGGTGGCTTCCCCATTGAACGACATGTAACTAACTTTTTTTGTATATACATTTTAACATTTGTTATTAATTTAATTATTTAAAAAATAAAAATACTAATAATACATTAAAATAAAATACCTTAATAAATTTTATATTTAATTATTAGTATTATAATTATAATTAAAATTGTTATAATTAAAATGATTAAATTATATTATAAATTTTATAAAAAAAATACATTAAAATTAACAAAAAAAAATATCAAATTTGTTGCAAAAAATAATAATAACAATTAAATAAAAAAAAGTTATATCAATAACATGAAAATGAAACGAAATACGTTAAATTAACGATAAAAATACATCATATTTGAGAAGAAAAAAAAAACATCAAATTTATATCAATGATGTCAACCTAAATGACCTCCAGTCCCACATGAACTCGTCTAGCTCTTTGAACAAGTTGCAGTTCTTCCGGTTCATCCTGATTTTGATCATTTTCCTTAATGTAAGTTGTAGGTGGATTAGAACTATTGCCACCTGCTTCCATTAAATTTTGAGATTGAGGATTATACATCGAATCAAACACAACATAAGCCGACTCAGGAGTTGTGCACTGAGTTCCAAACAAATTATAGAAAAGTCCACTTTCTGTCGGATAAACGGGAGTTAGTATTTCTGGCACCGACGAAACGTAATACTGAGTTGATGGTCGATCATAACATGGAACTTCAGTATGGGCGTGTAGGTGAGGTGATGATAAAGACGGTTCTGCTGTGTTTTGTTGTTGTGGGGTTGATTGGGAGGTCGATTGCACATGAGGATATGACGGCGGTTGTAAACGGGGATCACAGAGATATTGTTCTACATATATAAATAACTTGGTGGGTTGTGTAATACCCTTAATTTTAAAATGTACTTTTTGTATTTTCGGGTGCTTTCATGTTGAATTATGAGGCTTTTTAGCCAGTTTTATTGGTATTTTGGATGTTAAAATGCCATAAATATTTTGTGGGTCCCGTTTTAAATTATTTGGCGAGAAATAATTTAATTATGTTACGAATATTTTATTACCAGACAGTTTTGTTAAAAATATCTATAGTTGCAGAAAATTTTACCGTCAATTGAGTTTCAATGAGAATGGATATTTTTATCAAAATAGTTGAGATATGTGCGTGAGAGTTTTAGATATTTTTGGTTTGATTTAATTTTAATATATGTACATATATGGTTTGGTGAGTTAGTGGTATATATATATATATATATATATATATATATATATATATATATATATATATATATGTATATATATATATATATAATGTTTAAGTAAGTTATATATATATATATATATGAAGGTTAGAACAGAGAAGAAGAAAAGCATTTTTCCTCCTGCCTCGCGACTCCTTCTTTCTTTTCTTTCTCTGTTTTCACGAAACAGTGTGGGTGGTTTCCAAAACCGCCAAACACAAAACCTCACATATCACCTAGATCCAAGCTTTATCTCGCGATGCGACTGAAGAAAAAGTTGATCGTGATCACGTTGCGGTTCTTGGGATCTAATTTTTGCAGCTCTGTGCGAAGCGGGAATTTTACCGGAATTTTATCGCGGTGCCGTAATCTGTCGTTCGAGCTACCATCGAGGTAAGGGGCTCCTTCCAAACTTTTAGTTTGCATCTAGGACCTTACTTGTAAGCTTGGGGAGAAGAAATTCGGTGGGTTTGAGGTGTGGTTTGTGAGAAATGAATTTAATCCATTTTGTGAGTAAAATTGTGAAAATTGAATTTGATGAATTTTGATGTGTGGGTAGTGGTGATTCTTGCCTGGTATAGTTGTTATGATTATGGGTAATATTTTGAATGTGGATATTTGCTTTATGTTTCAATATGTGGGAATTTGAATAAATGCAAATTATGTGTGTAATTTGATTTGGTGTGAAATGAATTGATGAGATTGTGTATGTGGTGATTTGAATTCAATATGATTTATGAATTCAATTTCATGTGATTTGATGGATTGTATGCATTGAGTATGCTCTGTGTTAAATTTGAGAATCATTAGTGTTAAATGAGCATTAAAAATGGGGAATCTTTTAATAGCTGCATTTACTTAATGATTGTGTTGTCGAGAGTCAGAGTATGCTCATGCATTTCATAGTAGTGATAGTGGTGACCGGATGGGCCATGAGATGATTCCACGTGATTGGATGGTTCATCTTATCCTTACGGGGATTATCGCGTCGGTGATAGTGGTGACCGGATGGGCCACGGGATGATTCCACGTGATTGGATGGTTCATCTTATCCGTATGGGGGATGATTCCACGTGATTTGATGGTTCATCTTACCCTTACATGGATTATCGCGTCGTGCTAACCTGTGAGAGGTTGCACATTAGTAAATCGTGCTAGCCTGTGAGAGACTGCACCTTGGTAATTAGTACTAGTCTGTGAGAGGCTGTACAATTATGATTTACGCCCCTTCGAGGAGGATTTTGTTGATATTCCGGAATCATGTGCATTGGCATATACGCATTGCATTAGGGTGTTTGGCACGCGAGTCATGTTTGACGTGTTATGATGTTTGTGTATGCGTACTTGATTGCGATTTGTGTTGTGTTGGTGTTTGTGATTGATTGAATTGGTGTTGAAAGTGTTGGAATGAATTTGGAAGTGTTGGAATGTTTTTGAAAGGGTTAAAAACTGATTTTCTGCTGTTTTGACAGGTGTATTCGACTACACCTGTGTTGTAGTCGAATACAGATGATTAAATTAGCTACTGACTTGATTTTTTTGAAGTGTATTCGAATACAGACAGACTGTATTCGAATACAGTAGTGCTGTCAGTGCTGTTTTTGCTGTTTTCGCTGTTTTTCTGCTGTTTTCGTAAGTGTATTCGACTACACATAGGGTGTATTCGAATACAATAGTGTTGTTTGGTCCAAAACTTCATTTTTCAACCTTGTTTATGCATGTTTAACATATGCAAACCCTTTCTAGATGTATGCTAAGTTGAAAGGTGATTTTATGCATATAAAATTGAATGCTACGTGGTATTTGTTAATTTCGGATTGGTGACCCTTTACAACTTTTGTGGAATTCTGGGTTTTGCCCTCAGATGAGAACCAGGGTCGTTCTATGGCGTGACGTGGCGATGGGTTGGTTTGTGATTAAAAGTAGTGGGGCTTGATGCCGCTCGTGGATTCTCAGTACCCAGTCACCCTCTGATAGATTAATGATCAGCTTAGGGTTCTATTTAAGAATGTTATTTATTTCCCTTTCTTATTTCAAGTTGTTGTAGAAAAAGGAACTTGTGTATTTGAAACAAACTATTGGAGCCGGTGTACTTTATATTTGGATTATCAATTCAAAAACCTTTTTAATGTGTTGTAATTAAGAGGAAATAAATTCTGACTTTTGTCGTTTGAGTTACGACTTGGTAATTTGTATTACGACTTAAATGTTTTGTCCAAAAGTACTTTCTTCATTAATAGAGTTAACCTGGTGTTTTATCCATTTATTTTGAAAAAAAAAATACACTCGCGCTTATAAAAAATCGGGGTGTTACATTGTGGTATCAGAGCTTTGGTTTAAATTTCTTTGGGGCTGTGAGTTGGGTGTCCTAAGCTGATCAAGAGTCGAGGTTAGGGGTATCAAGAGACTGGAGTCCACGTGTACTTTGTGTTTTGTTGTCTTGGGTCAAGCATGATGTGCTTAAGTAGTTTATTGTTTCTTATACGAAACATCGTGCCTTGTAGCACTTTAGTTGGAAGAGTAGTTAAACTATAGAACATTAGTCGACTTTGGTCGATGAGTATCTCTGAATTCCTTAAGCGTATCGGTCTGGGAAAGACAGGGTTGAAGCGAATCATGACGGCATGGGATTTATGAAGTGATTCCAAGGATATAAAGGCTATGTTATTGGTGTTAACTTGAAGATGTTATTGGTGTGAGACGGATAGGGGATTTCAAGTAAAGATCAAAGTGGAGAAATCATTTTTAAGAAAAGTATTAGATGTTTCTCGGTAGATTTCATGACGAGACTGGATGAAGTTTGATAACTGTCAAAGAGATGTGAACACCCTGGAATTGTTGAGAAGACGAGGCTTCCATTCGGAATAACATCTGGTGCTCAGGTGTCAACTAAAGAGGCTTGTATCGAAGTTAAGGTGTGCTACACATTAGGGGTGATATTACCTAGGTTAGGCAAAGGACGCTTTGAGGAATAGTCGATACCTTGAGTGGTAAGGTTGAGCATTCGAGTTAAACTAGATTCGTGACTTAGATTGTTAAGTATGAACCTCATGACGATTATGGGAGTGAGACTATATATTTTGTTGGTAAGTAACAAATCTCTGTGTGGTTTAGGAGAAAATAAATATGGATAGTGATCTTAGAGGAAACTATTGGCGTGTAAGTGTGAATTTTGAGTGATGTTCGGGTAAACAGAAGGAGTTAAGCCTTGATGTGTTGAACCACATGTTGCTATTAACTGGAATTGGAAGTACATAGTACGGGGATACTTAGAGATCGTTGCAAAGTAAGCTTGGAGTGTCTAATAAAGGATGGTAAATACTAAGAGAGTGTGAATATTTTGATAAGTTAGAGGGATTAATCAAGATTTGGTTTGAGACCCCAAGATGGTTAATCTTTAAGTCAACGATTCAAAATCCACAAGGTGGGATGGAGGACCAAGTGACACCTTAAACTTGTATGATCAAGGGAGTTGAGGTAGGCAAGTGATAAATACTTCATGTCATGGATAAAAGTGTTTGAAGACTTACTAATAATGTTGTGTGATGATTAGAAGAGTTTTCATTAGTGAGGATACTAAGGCAGTTACAGTCAATGATGAATAGGACCTTGTGTTGTATCTTAAGATGAAATGGATAAATTTAGACGGTGGAATGAGTATTTGAAGATTTCAGGATTAGATTTTCTAATTTTATTCAATGACATAACGTGAATAGGAAGAAATGTAACGAATGATTTATGGTTTAGTTGTTGTTCTTGGGAAGCCCAGCGTTAAGATTTGAAAAGTGTGTTTCAGTTACTAGATGGACGAAAAAGGTATGTAGGTCTTGGAGATATTTTACCGCTAAGTTATGATGATCTAGTTTAAAGATAATTATTCTTTAAGAGGTGCTTATTGGGAACGTTTAAGAATTAGTTCTTTAGGACGTTCGATTGTCGGGATTCTTTTAGTTGGTACCTTGGTGAAGGTTGAGAATGAATAAGAAAATCTAGCGAGTGAACCAACTTTTTGGAAAACGTACCATGAAACTTGTAGGAGCAGCACATGGGTATGTGGCTTATGTCAATTAAGGATTCATGAAATGAATTATCCATCCGAAAATCATACATAAGAGTTAAATGTTTGTTTGGTAGGGAAGAATTGAACATGGAATGAAAAAGTTTGGTCGGAACTAGTAAGGCTCAATTTATTGTAATTACTATAATGAAGCAAGACGAAGTATGATGGCAGATGAGCTAAGAAAAAAAAGGACTCTAGATGTTGGCCACATGGACGGTTGAATGACGGTAGAGGTGAAAAATGTTTTGAGATATATTTCAAATGTAGAATATTTCATAGGAAGTGTGAAAATTCGGAGGAATTGAGATTTCGTTGAAATGTTGAAGAAATTCTTAAAGATCAGGATGACAAGCTTATCTGAAGAAAGAAAAGTTTAATAGTAAGAGGAAAGATAATAGAAAATAAAGTTAGGATGGATGATATTTTGGAATATGACGCACAATGGGGAATACCAATTGTGGCTGTCAAAGGAGAGAGCAACTTGTGGAAAAAGACATACAAGAGTAAGCTAAGTAATGATTTTGAAATAATGAAGATGTATCCAGGTTCGAGGTAGAAATTTAAGGTTTGTATAAATGGAAAAGATAATCATCAAGCTGCAAATAAAGGACGCGGTGGGATTGAGAAGTATCAGAATGAATGTTGGCAGCAGATGTAGGAAAATTATTTCCTGGTTTATCTAGAATTGTGAAGTATTAAGGAAATTGACTAACGAAACGTGGATTTGAGGTGTTAGGAATGAGACAGATGTAGGTCTTAACCAGTGAATGAAATACAAGTTGGATTTTGTTGGAGACGTGACTCTTGAAATGAAGTACTAAGCTGGAAGGAAGTTTGCGTGTTGGAGGTGGTAAAGTTCGGACATGTCGTCGAAAATATTTAAGGAAACTTTGATCACCAATCGGATGTTGGGATGTGATTATTAAAGTTATAATCAGACCAACAATCGGATAAGAACACTATAGTTTGGTGTAGTTGTGCGACTAAAGAAAATCAAGGATTTACGGGCAATGGAGAAATTAGGGAGTTTTCAGCGGTAATGAATGTTTTGTGCTCAATGTGTGAGTGTCAAACTTAGAGTTTCAGTTTGGGACCTAATGGATGTTTCGTACCAAGTGGATGTATATGAGGCTATGTGGCATAGTTTTGGGCGATTGTACTTCATCGATAGGAAAATAAGGGAAACTCAGTGGACCATGAGAAGATTGTTAGACCGCTTGTACCTCGAGATAGCTTTAAGTCCAAGTTGAAGGGAGCATTATTACAGTTGGGTTAAGATGGTCTAATCCATCATCATGGTCGTTGGCTACCTATTGACAAATTGAGGAACTGATCATCCTTAATCTCTTGTTGATAGTAGACAAAATCGTGTTGAATGGAACGGGCGAGTCTTACCAGCTATGATAGTGTGCAAAGTTGTTAAGTACCCTATGAGGAGGGTTAGATGGCGTTTTCTTCGAGTAGGTCGGACGAAACAAGTCCTAGTATGAATGTTGAATTGGAGAGCAAGATGAGAGAACTAAACCTGAGTTGTTTATCGACGCGTAGTTTCGAGGACGAAACTATTTTTAGGGGGGTAGAATGTAATACCCTTAATTTTAAAATGTACTTTTTGTATTTTCGGGTGCTTTCATGTTGAATTACGAGGCTTTTTAGCCAGTTTTATTGGTATTTTGGATGTTAAAATGCCATAAATATTTTGTGGGTCCCGTTTTAAATTATTTGGCGAGAAATAATTTAATTATGTTACGAATATTTTATTACCAGACAGTTTTGTTAAAAATATCTATAGTTGCAGAAAATTTTACCGTCAATTGAGTTTCAATGAGAATGGATATTTTTATCAAAATAGTTGAGATATGTGCGTGAGAGTTTTAGATATTTTTGGTTTGGTTTAATTTTAATATATGTACATATATGGTTTGGTGAGTTAGTGGTATATATATATATATATATATATATATATATATATATATATATATATATATATATATATATATATATATATATATATATATATGAAGGTTAGAACAGAGAAGAAGAAAAGCATTTTTCCTCCTGCCTCGCGACTCCTTCTTTCTTTTCTTTCTCTGTTTTCACGAAACAGTGTGGGTGGTTTCCAAAACCGCCAAACACAAAACCTCACATATCACCTAGATCCAAGCTTTATCTCGCGATGCGACTGAAGAGAAAGTTGATCGTGATCACGTTGCGGTTCTTGGGATCTAATTTTTGCAGCTCTGTGCGAAGCGGGAATTTTACCGGAATTTTATCGCGGTGCCGTAATCTGTCGTTCGAGCTACCATCGAGGTAAGGGGCTCCTTCCAAACTTTTAGTTTGCATCTAGGACCTTACTTGTAAGCTTGGGGAGAAGAAATTCGGTGGGTTTGAGGTGTGGTTTGTGAGAAATGAATTTAATCCATTTTGTGAGTAAAATTGTGAAAATTGAATTTGATGAATTTTGATGTGTGGGTAGTGGTGATTCTTGCCTGGTATAGTTGTTATGATTATGGGTAATATTTTGAATGTGGATATTTGCTTTATGTTTCAATATGTGGGAATTTGAATAAATGCAAATTATGTGTGTAATTTGATTTGGTGTGAAATGAATTGATGAGATTGTGTATGTGGTGATTTGAATTCAATATGATTTATGAATTCAATTTCATGTGATTTGATGGATTGTATGCATTGAGTATGCTCTGTGTTAAATTTGAGAATCATTAGTGTTAAATGAGCATTAAAAATGGGGAATCTTTTAATAGCTGCATTTACTTAATGATTGTGTTGTCGAGAGTCAGAGTATGCTCATGCATTTCATAGTAGTGATAGTGGTGACCGGATGGGCCACGAGATGATTCCACGTGATTGGATGGTTCATCTTATCCTTACGGGGATTATCGCGTCGGTGATAGTGGTGACCGGATGGGCCACGGGATGATTCCACGTGATTGGATGGTTCATCTTATCCGTATGGGGGATGATTCCACGTGATTGGATGGTTCATCTTACCCTTACATGGATTATCGCGTCGTGCTAACCTGTGAGAGGTTGCACATTAGTAAATCGTGCTAGCCTGTGAGAGACTACACCTTGGTAATTAGTACTAGTCTGTGAGAGGCTGTACAATTATGATTTACGCCCCTTCGAGGAGGGTTTTGTTGATATTCCGGAATCATGTGCATTGGCATATACACATTGCATTAGGGTGCTTGGCACGTGAGTCATGTTTGACATGTGATGATGTTTGTATATGCGTACTTGATTGTGATGAGTGATTTGTGTTGTGTTGGTGTTTGGGATTGATTGAATTGGTGTTGAAAGTGTTGGAATGAATTTGGAAGTGTTGGAATGTTTTTGAAAGGGTTAAAAACTGATTTTCTGCTGTTTTGACAGGTGTATTCGACTACACCTGTGTTGTAGTCGAATACAGATGATTAAATTAGCTACTGACTTTGATTTTTTGAAGTGTATTCGACTACACAAGGTGCTGTATTCGAATACAGTTGAATGGAATGCTGTATTCGAATACAGACAGGCTGTATTTGAATACAGTAGTGCTGTCAGTGCTGTTTTTGTTGTTTTCTGCTGTTTTCGCAAGTGTATTCGACTACACATAGGGTGTATTCGAATACAACAGTGTTGTTTGGTCCAAAACTTCATTTTTCAACCTTGTTTATGCATGTTTAACGTATGCAAACCCTTTCTAGATGCATGCTAAGTTGAAAGGTGATTTTGTGCATTTAAAATTGAATGCTACGTGGTATTTGTTAATTTCGGATTGGTGACCCTTTACAATTGTGGAAATCTGGGCTTTGCCCTCAGATGAGTACCAGGGTCGATCTAAGGCGTGGCACAGTGATGGGTTGGTTGTGTGACCGAAAGCAGGGGGCTTGATGCCGCTCGTGGATTATCAGTACCCAGTCACCCTCAGATAGATTAATGATCAGCTTAGGGTTCTATTTAAGAATGTTATTTATTTCCCTTTCTTATTTCAAGTTTTTGTAGAAAAAGGAACTTGTGTATTTGAAACAGATTATTTTAGTCGATGTATTTTATACTTGGATTATCAATTCAAAAACCTTTTTAATTTGTTGTAATCAAGAGGAAATAAATTATTTATTTTGTCGTTTGAGTTACGACTTGGTAATTTGTATTACGACTTAAATGTAAAATCGGGGTGTTACATTGTGGTATCAGAGCTTTGGTTTAAATTTCTTTGGGGCTGTGAGTTGGGTGTCCTAAGCTGATCAAGAGTCGAGGTTAGGGGTATCAAGAGACTGGAGTCCACGTGTACTTTGTGTTTTGTTGTCTTGGGTCAAGCATGATGTGCTTAAGTAGTTTATTGTTTCTTATACGAAACATCGTGCCTTGTAGCACTTTAGTTGGAAGAGTAGTTAAACTATAGAACATTAGTCGACTTTGGTCGATGAGTGTCTCTGAATTCCTTAAGCGTATCGGTCTGGGAAAGACAGGGTTGAAGCGAATCATTACGGCATGGGATTTATGAAGTGATTCCAAGGATATAGAGGCTATGTTATTGGTGTTAACTTGAAGATGTTATTGGTGTGAGACGGATAGGGGATTTCAAGTAAAGATCAAAGTGGAGAATTCATTTTTAAGAAAAGTATTAGATGTTTCTCGGTAGATTTCATGACGAGACTGGATGAAGTTTGATAACTGTCAAAGAGATGTGAACACCCTGGAATTGTTGAGAAGACGAGGCTTCCATTCGGAATAACATCTGGTGCTCAGGTGTCAACTAAAGAGGCTTGTATCGAAGTTAAGGTGTGCTACACATTAGGGGTGATATTACCTAGGTTAGGCAAAGGACGCTTTGAGGAATAGTCGATACCTTGAGTGGTAAGGTTGAGCATTCGAGTTAAACTAGATTCGTGACTTAGATTGTTAAGTATGAACCTCATGACGATTATGGGAGTGAGACTATATATTTTGTTGGTAAGTAACAAATCTCTGTGTGGTTTAGGAGAAAATAAATATGGATAGTGATCTTAGAGGAAACTATTGGCGTGTAAGTGTGAATTTTGAGTGATGTTCGGGTAAACAGAAGGAGTTAAGCCTTGATGTGTTGAACCACATGTTGCTATTAACTGGAATTGGAAGTACATAGTACGGGGATACTTAGAGATCGTTGCAAAGTAAGCTTGGAGTGTCTAATAAAGGATGGTAAATACTAAGAGAGTGTGAATATTTTGATAAGTTAGAGGGATTAATCAAGATTTGGTTTGAGACCCCAAGATGGTTAATCTTTAAGTCAACGATTCAAAATCCACAAGGTGGGATGGAGGACCAAGTGACACCTTAAACTTGTATGATCAAGGGAGTTGAGGTAGGCAAGTGATAAATACTTCATGTCATGGATAAAAGTGTTTGAAGACTTACTAATAATGTTGTGTGATGATTAGAAGAGTTTTCATTAGTGAGGATACTAAGGCAGTTACAGTCAATGATGAATAGGACCTTGTGTTGTATCTTAAGATGAAATGGATAAATTTAGACGGTGGAATGAGTATTTGAAGATTTCAGGATTAGATTTTCTAATTTTATTCAATGACATAACGTGAATAGGAAGAAATGTAACGAATGATTTATGGTTTAGTTGTTGTTCTTGGGAAGCCCAGCGTTAAGATTTGAAAAGTGTGTTTCAGTTACTAGATGGACGAAAAAGGTATGTAGGTCTTGGAGATATTTTACCGCTAAGTTATGATGATCTAGTTTAAAGATAATTATTCTTTAAGAGGTGCTTATTGGGAACGTTTAAGAATTAGTTCTTTAAGACGTTCGATTGTCGGGATTCTTTTAGTTGGTACCTTGGTGAAGGTTGAGAATGAATAAGAAAATCTAGCGAGTGAACCAACTTTTTGGAAAACGTACCATGAAACTTGTAGGAGCAGCACATGGGTATGTGGCTTATGTCAATTAAGGATTCATGAAATGAATTATCCATCCGAAAATCATACATAAGAGTTAAATGTTTGTTTGGTAGGGAAGAATTGAACATGGAATGAAAAAGTTTGGTCGGAACTAGTAAGGCTCAATTTATTGTAATTACTATAATGAAGCAAGACGAAGTATGATGGCAGATGAGCTAAGAAAAATAAAGGACTTTAGATGTTGGCCACATGGACGGTTGAATGACGGTAGAGGTGAAAAATGTTTTGAGATATATTTCAAATGTAGAATATTTCATAGGAAGTGTGAAAATTCGGAGGAATTGAGATTTCGTTGAAATGTTGAAGAAATTCTTAAAGATCAGGATGACAAGCTTATCTGATGAAAGAAAAGTTTAATAGTAAGAGGAAAGATAACAGAAAATAAAGTTAGGATGGATGATATTTTGGAATATGACGCACAATGGTGAATACCAATTGTGGCTGTCAAAGGAGAGAGCAACTTGTGGAAAAAGACATACAAGAGTAAGCTAAGTAATGATTTTGAAATAATGAAGATGTATCCAGGTTCGAGGTAGAAATTTAAGGTTTGTATAAATGGAAAAGATAATCATCAAGCTGCAAATAAAGGACGCGGTGGGATTGAGAAGTATCAGAATGAATGTTGGCAGCAGATGTAGGAAAATTATTTCCTGGTTTATCTAGAATTGTGAAGTATTAAGGAAATTGACTAACGAAACGTGGATTTGAGGTGTTAGGAATGAGACAGATGTAGGTCTTAACCAGTGAATGAAATACAAGTTGGATTTTGTTGGAGACGAGACTCTTGAAATGAAGTACTAAGCTGGAAGGAAGTTTGCGTGTTGGAGATGGTATAGTTCGGACATGTCGTCGAAAATATTTAAGGAAACTTTGATCACCAATCGGATGTTGGGATGTGATTATTAAAGTTATAATCAGACCAACAATCGGATAGGAACACTATAGTTTGGTGTAGTTGTGCGACTAAAGAAAATCAAGGATTTACGGGCAATGGAGAAATTAGGGAGTTTTCAGCGGTAATGAATGTTTTGTGCTCAATGTGTGAGTGTCAAACTTAGAGTTTCAGTTTGGGACCTAATGGATGTTTCGTACCAAGTGGATGTATATGAGGCTATGTGGCATAGTTTTGGGCGATTGTACTTCATCGATAGGAAAATAAGGGAAACTCAGTGGACCATGAGAAGATTGTTAGACCGCTTGTACCTCGAGATAGCTTTAAGTCCAAGTTGAAGGGAGCATTATTACAGTTGGGTTAAGATGGTCTAATCCATCATCATGGTCGTTGGCTACCTATTGACAAATTGAGGAACTGATCATCCTTAATCTCTTGTTGATAGTAGACAAAATCGTGTTGAATGGAACGGGCGAGTCTTACCAGCTATGATAGTGTGCAAAGTTGTTAAGTACCCTATGAGGAGGGTTAGATGGCGTTTTCTTCGAGTAGGTCGGACGAAACAAGTCCTAGTATGAATGTTGAATTGGAGAGCAAGATGAGAGAACTAAACCTGAGTTGTTTATCGACGCGTAGTTTCGAGGACGAAACTATTTTTAGGGGGGTAGAATGTAATACCCTTAATTTTAAAATGTACTTTTTGTATTTTCGGGTGCTTTCATGTTGAATTACGAGGCTTTTTAGCCAGTTTTATTGGTATTTTGGATGTTAAAATGCCATAAATATTTTGTGGGTCCCGTTTTAAATTATTTGGCGAGAAATAATTTAATTATGTTACGAATATTTTATTACCAGACAGTTTTGTTAAAAATATCTATAGTTGCAGAAAATTTTACCGTCAATTGAGTTTCAATGAGAATGGATATTTTTATCAAAATAGTTGAGATATGTGCGTGAGAGTTTTAGATATTTTTGGTTTGGTTTAATTTTAATATATGTACATATATGGTTTGGTGAGTTAGTGGTATATATATATATATATATATATATATATATATATATATATATATATATATATATATATATATATATATATATATATATATATGAAGGTTAGAACAGAGAAGAAGAAAAGCATTTTTCCTCCTGCCTCGCGACTCCTTCTTTCTTTTCTTTCTCTGTTTTCACGAAACAGTGTGGGTGGTTTCCAAAACCGCCAAACACAAAACCTCACATATCACCTAGATCCAAGCTTTATCTCGCGATGCGACTGAAGAGAAAGTTGATCGTGATCACGTTGCGGTTCTTGGGATCTAATTTTTGCAGCTCTGTGCGAAGCGGGAATTTTACCGGAATTTTATCGCGGTGCCGTAATCTGTCGTTCGAGCTACCATCGAGGTAAGGGGCTCCTTCCAAACTTTTAGTTTGCATCTAGGACCTTACTTGTAAGCTTGGGGAGAAGAAATTCGGTGGGTTTGAGGTGTGGTTTGTGAGAAATGAATTTAATCCATTTTGTGAGTAAAATTGTGAAAATTGAATTTGATGAATTTTGATGTGTGGGTAGTGGTGATTCTTGCCTGGTATAGTTGTTATGATTATGGGTAATATTTTGAATGTGGATATTTGCTTTATGTTTCAATATGTGGGAATTTGAATAAATGCAAATTATGTGTGTAATTTGATTTGGTGTGAAATGAATTGATGAGATTGTGTATGTGGTGATTTGAATTCAATATGATTTATGAATTCAATTTCATGTGATTTGATGGATTGTATGCATTGAGTATGCTCTGTGTTAAATTTGAGAATCATTAGTGTTAAATGAGCATTAAAAATGGGGAATCTTTTAATAGCTGCATTTACTTAATGATTGTGTTGTCGAGAGTCAGAGTATGCTCATGCATTTCATAGTAGTGATAGTGGTGACCGGATGGGCCATGAGATGATTCCACGTGATTGGATGGTTCATCTTATCCTTACGGGGATTATCGCGTCGGTGATAGTGGTGACCGGATGGGCCACGGGATGATTCCACGTGATTGGATGGTTCATCTTATCCGTATGGGGGATGATTCCACGTGATTTAATGGTTCATCTTACCCTTACATGGATTATCGCGTCGTGCTAACCTGTGAGAGGTTGCACATTAGTAAATCGTGCTAGCCTGTGAGAGACTGCACCTTGGTAATTAGTACTAGTCTGTGAGAGGCTGTACAATTATGATTTACGCCCCTTCGAGGAGGATTTTGTTGATATTCCGGAATCATGTGCATTGGCATATACGCATTGCATTAGGGTGCTTGGCACGCGAGTCATGTTTGACGTGTTATGATGTTTGTGTATGCGTACTTGATTGCGATTTGTGTTGTGTTGGTGTTTGTGATTGATTGAATTGGTGTTGAAAGTGTTGGAATGAATTTGGAAGTGTTGGAATGTTTTTGAAAGGGTTAAAAACTGATTTTCTGCTGTTTTGACAGGTGTATTCGACTACACCTGTGTTGTAGTCGAATACAGATGATTAAATTAGCTACTGACTTGATTTTTTTGAAGTGTATTCGAATACAGACAGACTGTATTCGAATACAGTAGTGCTGTCAGTGCTGTTTTTGCTGTTTTCGCTATTTTTCTGCTGTTTTCGTAAGTGTATTCGACTACACATAGGGTGTATTCGAATACAATAGTGTTGTTTGGTCTAAAACTTCATTTTTCAACCCTTGTTTATGCATGTTTAACATATGCAAACCCTTTCTAGATGTATGCTAAGTTGAAAGGTGATTTTATGCATATAAAATTGAATGCTACGTGGTATTTGTTAATTTCGGATTGGTGACCCTTTACAACTTTTGTGGAATTCTGGGTTTTGCCCTCAGATGAGAACCAGGGTCGTTCTAAGGCGTGACGTGGCGATGGGTTGGTTTGTGATTAAAAGTAGTGGGGCTTGATGCCGCTCGTGGATTCTCAGTACCCAGTCACCCTCTGATAGATTAATGATCAACTTAGGGTTCTATTTAAGAATGTTATTTATTTCCCTTTCTTATTTCAAGTTGTTGTAGAAAAAGGAACTTGTGTATTTGAAACAAACTATTGGAGCCGGTGTACTTTATATTTGGATTATCAATTCAAAAACCTTTTTAATGTGTTGTAATTAAGAGGAAATAAATTCTGACTTTTGTCGTTTGAGTTACGACTTGGTAATTTGTATTACGACTTAAATGTTTTGTCCAAAAGTACTTTCTTCATTAATAGAGTTAACCTGGTGTTTTATCCATTTATTTTGAAAAAAAAAATACACTCGCGCTTATAAAAAATCGGGGTGTTACAGGTTGTCTAAACCAAATCATATATTATGTGATATGACATAAAACACCTTGTACGATGTTACCTTGTAACACGTAATTCTGGCGCTCGTTCCAATGTTTAATTTCTTCTCTCCAAACCCAATTCCAATTATCATCAATCCCATGCCTAATGTCGACCTCATGATACATTTTCATGTCCTCTGGTGGTTGTGGTATTTGTTGATGGAAACCGAACTGAAGTGTGACTCTGTTTGTATGATATTTTTCAACAATATGATAACAGAGTAGATAAGAGCATGCGGTCCAAGTGACCATCTCTTCTTCGGAAACTTCATGTTGGAACCCGAGATAAGATCTCCAATAAAACTGATATGTAAAAAATAATGTTGCAATCCTTGTGATTTGTTTTCAACCAATGAAATTATTCCCTTCAATATTTAATCTAGTCCATTGAACAAAAGTTATCAACGGATGTAGATGATCCATGCAAGGCAATCCTTGTGATTTGTTTTCAACCAATGAAATTATTCCCTTCAATATTTAATCTGGTTCATTGAATAAAAGTTATCAACGGATGTAAATGATCCATGCAAGGCAATCCTTGTGATTTGTTTTCAACCAATGAAACTATTCCCTTCAATATTTAATCTGGTCCGTTGAACAAAAGTTATCAACGGATGTAGATGATCTATGCGAGGCAATCCTTGTGATTTATTTTCAACCAATGAAATTATTCCCTTCAATATTTAATCTCGTCCGTTGAATAAAAGTTATCACGGATGTAGATGATCCATGCAAGGCAATCCTTGTGATTTGTTTTCAACCAATGAAATTATTTCCTTCAATATTTCAAACACCTTATACCTTCTGTAAATAGAAAACAAACATTTAATCATGGCTGCTCAACAAGTAATTTGTATTGTTTATTACAATGGTTCAATTGTCGATGGAGTTGAAGGTAAAACATTCGTAAGTGACTATAAAAAGGCATTCAAAGTACATTCAGGAAGCAACCTTGCTCGTCTAAAGAATGTCATTAGAAAAAAAAGTTATAGCTCGATGACAGCGTCACGATAACTGATATAGTTTATTGACACCTTGTGTTCTTTGGTGAAAATACAACAAGGTTTGAACCGATGAAGATTTGCGACGACGAAAATATTGAGTTGATGTTTGATGTTTATGCACAGTGGTCACAACTCGGCACCATCGAGTTGTATATTACCTTTAAGTCTGGTCCTCCATCAACAAACATTGATCAACCATCGACGTCAAACATACCTTATCAACCCGACTTATATTCTCCATCACAACACTATGAACCATCACAACAATATGAACCATACTCTACCCAATTAGAACAAACTCATCCGGAAAGTTTTCAACTCCATCATTAATCTCCTCAACAAGTTCACAATGCGATCTTCCTGTTAGTGTCTTATATAGTATCAACGAGGAAGAATTAAGTGATTATAGTGAAGAGGATGAAACATATTTCGATGAATCATCTGATAATTCTGACGATGACGTTGATGTTGACAAACATATGGAAGCAGAAAATCAACCTATCCTACCTGATTTCGATCCACCATCTCACCTGAAGAGCATCAATTTAGATACTCAAGAGCAATCAAGTGAATTCGATCACTTGTTCATTAACGAAATCCCATCAGTAGATGGAACTCTTGCAGTTGGAATAAAGTTTCAAACTAAAGATGAATGCGTACATGCAATCAAGCATTATCATTTAAAACAATCATTGAATTTTGTGGTACAAAAATCAGATTTAGAGAGGTATGTTATTTATTGTTCAAATCCAAATTGTTTGTTTAAATGCAAAGCTTCAAAATGCAAAAAGAGTGAATTGTGGGTTATTGGTAAATTGAATGTGTCTCATACATGCACAAATTATGCATTGTCACAAGATCATACGAAGCTCGATTCTAACATGATATGCACAAGCATAATGCAAGCTGTAAAAGTGGATCCTTCAATCAAAGTGAAGGTCATTATTGCTCAGATTCGGGCTTTACACAACTACACAGTTAGTTATAGAAAGGCTTGGATGGGAAAAAATAAAGTGATCAATCAAATTTATGGTAATTGGGAAGAGTCTTACAATTAACTCCCACATTGGTTGTTGTTTATGCAAACGTTTGCGCCAGGAACCAAAATTGAAATGGAAACCATCTCAGCTTGTCATGAGAATAATTTGATAGGTGGGATAAGGATTTTTCAATGACTATTTTGGGTTTTCGTCCCGTGCATATCTGCTTTTAAATTCTGCAAACCAATAGTACAAGTTGATGGGACTTGGTTGTACGACAAGTACAAGGGAACTCTATTGGTAGTAGTTGCATAGGATGGGAACGACAACGTAATTCCTATTGCTTATGCTATTGTGGAATGTGAGACAAAAGAGGGTTGGAGTTTCTTTTTGAGAAATTACGTCACTTCATAAGCCAATATTTGTTTGATTTCAGATAGACACGAATCTATTAAGAGTGCTTATAATAATCCGAATAATGGGTGGCAAGATCCTACATCAAAGCATATGTTCTTCATCCGACATATTTCACAAAATTTTGCAAGGGAATTTAAGGACAATGCTTTAAAGAAAAAAGTTATTTCTATGGGTAATAGTTTTATTCTTAATTTTTATAATTAGTGTAATTTTTAATAATTTCATTCTTAATTTATATAATTGTCTACTATTTCAATACAGGTTACTCGATCAATGAGCCTACATATCGATACTACCTCAGAGAAATTGGCATAGTAAATCCGGAGGCTTTAAAACGGTTAGACAACATACCTCGACAAGATTGGATTCAAGCATTCGATGGAGGTAGTCGTTGGGGTCAGATGACAACTAACCTTGTGGAGTCGATCAACACAATATTAAAAGGCTCGCGGAACCTTCCCATCATTGCTTTGGTCCAATCAACTTATTTTAAAACAGGGACACTGTTTCCAAACATGGGAAAACGACACGCATCAATTTTAGCTTCTGGTCAGGTATACACAGAAACTTGCATAAACTTTATGAAATTGGAAATAAGTAAATCCAATAGTCATAGGGTGGATAGTTTTGATTGGAACAACCATACTTTCATGGTCCACGAGACAGTAGTTCCAAGAGAAGGGAGACCAATTGGTCATTTCAATGTAAACCTTTCTAACAAGTGGTGCGATTGTGGGAAATATCAAGCTAAACATATGCCTTGTTCGCATGTGATAGCAGCATGTTCTAGCATAAAATATAATTATTGGAGCCTTATAACTGATGTGTACAAGGTGGAAACGGTACTAAAAGTCTACGATGAAGCATTCTAACCCATACCAAACGAAGGATATTGGCCACAATATGAAGGTGTTAAGGTGTGTCACAATCCACTAATGCAGAGAGTCAAGAAAGGTTGCCCAAAGAGCAAACGCATTAGAACATAAATGGACACTACAGAAAGAGTACCAAGAAAATGCGGATTATGTCGGGTCTCTGGTCATACTAGAAAACATTGTCCAAACGCTGCTAGCACATCTACTCAAATTAAATATGTTTTTTTTTTAACTTTAGTGTATTTTTTTTAAAATTTATAATATAATTTAATCATTTTAATTATAATAATTTTTAATTATAATTATAATAATTATTTATTATAATAATAATAATTAAAATATAAAAATTTATTTATAATTTATTAAGGTATTTTATTTTAATTTATTATTAGTATTTTTATTTTTTAAATAATTAAATTAATAACAAATGTTAATATATATATATATATATATATATATATATATATATATATATATATAACAAAAAAGTTACAGGTAGTTCTCTGGGGAAGCGACCTCTTATTGCGTTTTGAAATTTTTTCCTTCAGTTGGTCGCTTCCTGCGGAAGCGACTTTCTACTTTAAAAAAGTGATATATATATATCAAAAACTCACAAACAAGATTCAATAGAAAAATATTGGACCGGTTTTTTATATATAAAATTATATTAATTAATTATATTAAAGTAGGCAATAATATATATATAATAAAATTAGTAGGCTGTATATAAACAGAAATAGCAAAATAGAAAATGATTGATAAAATCTTTGTATTATTATTTTCTCTCAAGTATGTTTTTACAATACAGTAAAAGTTTTATTTATAGAAAACAAATAGATAAATTGAGGATCATATTGAAGGTTACTATCATTTAGTACATTGAAGGTAACTCACTATTGGAAGTTGAAGACTAAAGAATGGTCATTCACAAACAATTATATTTATAATATTCGTTGAATGTTCATTGAGGATATGTCTCATTAAAAATTTATTAGAAGAAAAACTTAGTGGGAAAAAATTATAGTGAAGGAAAAAAAATACAATATCCTTTTGTGAGAATTATCAAAATATATTTATTTCTCCCAATCAGCCGAACAATCATTTTTGAGATAACGAAGAGCAATTTTTTGTACCATTTGTTCAAAAGTTTTACTTGGGAGTGATTTCATGAAAAGGTTTGTCAGATTATCACACGAACAAATTTGTTGAACGTTTACATTACCATTTTTCTGAAGATCATGAGTGAAAAAGAACTTTGGAGAAATATGTTTTGGTCTATCTCATTTAATGTACCAAACTTTTAATTGAGCAATGTATGCCTCAAAAATCTGGGGTTGTCAGGTTATTTGAAAAAACTGGCTTGGAATGTCAGGTGCTTTGCAATTCAATTTGTTGAATTAATGGATTAAGTCCTTCTAAGTGAAGCGACTGGATGTAGTCAAGTTACTGATGAACCAGGATATATTACTTGATTCACTTTATACATGCACTCCTTAATTTTGTTATTGTTTCTACTCCAAGTAAATCATCAAGTCTGAACATGTTTAATCAAATAATGAAAAAGTTATCAGTTTAGTCAAACACAATTCAACCCCCTTCTCATGTTTGCACCTTCACATTGTACCTCTAAGGTAACAAAATATGTGATTGACTATGTTCTAATATCTTATCAAAATCAATATCAAGTCTTTGTGAAACCCTTGAGCAACAAGTTGGGCTTTGTATCTTATAATTTTGCCATTTTTATTTAGTTTTCGCACAAAAACTCATTCGCATCCAAATTGGTTTCACACCTCAGGTGTTTGAATAACAAGTCCAAAACATATTATCTTGAAAGTGTGCTAAATTCAGCTTCAATTGCGTATTTCCATTTTGGCCAGTCATTTCTTTGTATATAATCTTTAATGGACCTTGATTCATGATCATCATTATCACTTATCACATTTAGTATTATGTTATATGCAAAAAACATCATCAACGTTGACTTCATGTTGATTTCATCGAATTCCATTTGTGACATAATTTATTGAGATCTCTTTATTTTCATGAATTTCATGTACTTGGTCAATGTCTCTTATGGGGCTGAAATGTCGATAATGTCAGAAAACTATTTTAGAGTTTCTACATCCTCCTTTGTATCATCTTTCCTTTTAGCTCATTTTCTTATTCCAAGATTTCTATGTTTAGAATTGACTAGTTTACCACGCTTCATACGCAATTAATAATCATTTGCAATATTGGATTGTCCAACACGAACATCCATTTTGATTGGAGCCTTAGCAACTAGAACATGAATAGTTATCTTCTAGAAAACAAGAGAACATCAAAATTGAAACAAGTTGGTATTTATGGTTTTCATGCTGATATGGTGGATACATTTGCAATTATTATAATTCTTGATTTAAGTCATTAATAAGAAAGAAATAGAGAAAAGTAAATTGATAATTAAAAGAATTTTATTACATCAAGCATTACATTGACTTATATAGTCAATTAGATAAATAGTCAACTAGTGTAGAATAACTAACAAGCTAGTGTAAAGTAACTAACTAATTTAAATAACTAACCAACTAAGATATTTAATATTTCCCTCAATTTAGTACATGTTTAATACACTTTGATCTTCGAAAAACTTGAGAAAGAAATGTCATAAAAGAATAGGCTAAAAGAAATTTGAAATGTCGAAAATTCATCGATGAAATAATATGAATTTTGTGCTTGACTATCTATATTATGAATAAAAAACTAATATGTATAGAATTTGAAATGTCAATTACGGCTAGAAAGAATTAAATTATGCTTAACCATCCAATATATAATTTTTGTTTTGTTTTGGATAGAAGCTTAAATGTCAATGAGGCTAAAAATAATAAATTTGCTTAATCATCCATTTCTTTATGGATATAAGCTAGAATATCAATTAAGGCGAAAAGAAAGAATAAAATTTGTTATTAAATGTTTTTTATATATTCTTGAGTTTGATGATGAGGAAAATTTGAATAATGCACTCGACTTCATATTTTTCATACTTGACGAAAGTTGTTGATGTTGAAACAAGATTGATATTAAAGCATTGAAGAAGTCTTGAATTTTGGTAAAGTTTTGTTGGCAAACATGTTGTCCTTAATGCTCATTGTCTGGTGGTTTGTTTTTTGTCATCGTCATCATGATGAGATAATTCTAACTTGGAATTTGAGAGGGAAAATGAAGAAAGAATAAGAAAAAAATTAGTTTTTAATAAATAAAGAAGGAGAGCAAAATAAATAAATTGTTCAAAAATCAAATGAGGAAAAAAAGATAAATCAATTAAACTTCTATGTAAAATTTCCAATAAATTTTTTGGAGAAAAAATAGTGGAGTAATTAGTTATCGCATACAATATTATGATTTTTTATTTAAGCCATTGCTTAGAGAGAAATAGAGAAAAGTAAATTGAATGATATTGATAATTGAGATGATTGTATTACATCAAAGATTACCTAGACTTATATAATCAATTATATAAACAACTCATTAATGTAAAATAACTAATTAGCTGATGAAACCAACTAACCAATTTAACTAATTAATCAACTAAGATATATAATAACAATTACATTTATTTGTAGATAAAATTGCATAAATAAATTTTATAATGCACAAAACCTTGCAATTTTTAATTCAATTAACATTCCAATTCAACAAATGGAGAGATAAATACTCAAAATCAATATATACCAGCACATGCGTTAAAAACCAATAACAACACACATTTTAGATTCAAGAAATAAATTATAAACCACAAATCATAAAATATAGTTATATAGCAAAACAGTTAGGTTAACATGTACCAAAAGATTATTTCTAAACTTCACATATGCCATCAAAATAATTTAAAAAAAGTTTAGATTCATCACAAATATAAATATATGAACCGATCATATATAAATATGATAAAACATAACAAATTATATCCAACAAAATAATATGCAAGAGATCACAATACTCACACACATGATCAAATTCATAATTATATATCATTATCATCAATGTGACATGCTTGACATAAGAAGTCCGAAGGGAACAATACTCAAAATAGTAATCTATAAAAAACATCGATATTGAAATCCGATAAAATAAAGTTATAGCTAAAGGAAATTACTGAATAGTTTATTAGAATTGATATGACTGATATGGATGATCCGATACTGAACAAATGAATATATCTCCTAGATGGAATAAGATTTTCTTTAAATAGTAGTTTTGTTCCATCAGGTCTAATACGTTGTTGTATCCCTATGGATATTTCTCTTTCTAGCTATACAATTGCTAGTACATTTATTGTGATTTCCAATACAAGAATCAAAATCTGTAAAAATATCCAAATAATTTTGCCCACAAAAAAAAAATCAGTAATAGCACAAGATAACGAATAAATCGATTTATTGTTTCTTTTATTAGATTATATATCAGTTAAACCACCACAATGCACACAACACAACAAATAAAAAAATGAAAGTAAATATGAAGGACAACTATATAGCAAACTTGCAAGCAAGAACAAATATTACCTTAGAGTTTCGTGCTGATAATGATTTGAAAATAAATTGAAAGAGCAAGAGCAATAATGATAGACGAAACCTTTGTATTATTATCTTCTCAAGTGTGTCTTTACAATACAATAGGAGTCTTATGTATAAGACACAAATAGGTAAGACTCAATTGCGTTTTTGACCCCTCTAATTTCTCAATTGTGCGATTTTGGTCCCTCTAATTAAAAACAAGCGATTTTGACCCCTCAAATTTACCCAATTTATGATTTTTCTAATCCCCCACTCATTGATGTAGCATGACATGTGGACTTTCTAATGACCTGACAAAACATGATCAATTTTTTTAATTAATTAAATAAAATAAAATTATGAATTTGTTTCTCTTTCTTCTTCCTCCTCCTCATCCTCTTCCTCCTCCTTCTTCCTTTCTTCCTTCCTTGTTCTATGAATCCAACCTAAACTAGAATCTGAATCATAATCGTTGCTATATCTCCTACGTGATTTTCTCTTCCTCCTCGATCGTTTTATCGCCGTCAGAATTTGAGTTCTCTAAAGATTTCCTCCTTGAATTGTTGTGCTTCCTACCGATTTTTGAGTACATACGTTAGAATGTTCTCGTGTTTTCCTTGATTCTCTTTTGGATGGATCTTCGAAGTTGTCTATTTCTAAGCTCGAATGAAGTTGAAAATGGAAATTTAGTGAATGGCAATGGTGTGGCGGCAGAAGTAGTTAAAGAATTTATAGATGGAAAATGGACCAAGATTGAAGTTAGGGATTCTAATTTTTGTTTTTTAATTAACTAAATATAATTTTGTTTTATTTAATCAAATACTTATCTTTTGTAAAAAAGTTAATTATAATAAAATAATTTTCATCATGTCATGTCAAGTCATTACAAAGTATACCATGTCATGCCACATCACCAAAAATTGGGGAAAACAAGTGGGGGAATGCAAAGTCATAAATAGGATAAATGTGATGGGCCAAAATCGTTCGTTTTAAACTAGATAGACCAAAATTGCACAATTGAAAAATTAGAAGGGCTAAAAGTGCAATTAAGTTAATAGATAAATAGAGAATCACATTGAAGGTCACTATACCACTATCATTTGATACATTTAAGACCACTCTCCAGTGAAAGTAGAAGACTAAAGAATGAAAAATATTGTCATTTAAAATTATCTTTTCATGCATTACACGAGTCTAAAGTCTAGTATGTCAAAAAAAAAAAATGCTAGAATAATTTATTTTCTAGTATTTTTATCCATTATTACAATCAATAAACAAGAATTAAATAAAAAATATATGGGATCGGTTTTTTTATATATAAAACTACATTAATTATATTAAAATAGACAATATAACGTCATAATATAATAGACAATATGGTTTATAAGTACGATTCAATTAGTAGTTGCAAATGGAGGATTGGTTAGCTCAATTGGTTTGAAGTAAAGGTTGAAGGAGTGAAGTAGTCAAAGGACCGTGTTAGAGAAGATGTAAAAATGCTAACTCAACTACTCCATCCAGAATGAAATATAAGCAAAAAAAAGTAGTTGATAAATTAGTTAAAAATTAATATCAAATACATCAACTTTTCAGTTATCGGTTTTGCTTATATTTTATTCTAGAGTAGTAATTATTAACATTTCTCTAAAATAGCTAATTGTTGGAGAGACATCAATATGCAGGGATTTGAGTTCGAATTTGAATTCTCAACTTCTCCACACTTAAGGTGTGTGAATCTAATCACTAGGCTATTTGACTTAAAAATAATAATAAACAATATATAATTGAAATATTAAAAAATTTGTTACGATATTTCACCTTTGCCTGTAAATATAGAACTCTATCGACTAAATCGTGAAAATTAAAAATGCTAATTAGGATATTAAGTTTGTCGACAATTGATATATTATTACTAATTTACGCTTTCAAAGTAAATTAGTTTATGTTCATGTGATAATATTTATATTTGATTTCATAAAAATATGTAAAATAATTATAAATAAGTTAGTAAAGAAACAAGTAATATAGTTGAAAAGTGAAAAAAGATTTACTGGGAAGAAAACAAAAAAATTATCAAAATAATCTTATATTTAAAGGCAAAGATAGTATTATTAAGCTATAAATAGAACAGTTGAAATATAATTTTTTTTCCTTATGTTTTTATATAAAATACTTATATCTATGTACTCTGCTTTATTTGTAAAAAATAATTACATTAATA
>JBBPBP010009779.1:52253565-52273166 GCA_037974735.1 Cicer chorassanicum | reverse complement strand
TTATTATTATTATTTTATTTTTCTTATTTTTTTATTACTGAGTTATCTAATATTGTTTGGTAAATAATATTGTTAGAATGAGAACCAATTTTACTGAACCGCAGCTCTCTGCTACCTCTTCGCGTTCTTCTTTCCCCCAAATCTATCTCAATCTCTCTCGCGTTCGTCCTCCCAAGGTGAGTTTGAATTTTCAATTTCGTTTCTATTCAGTATATTGTGTGGTTCGTTATGTTTATCATTAAAAGTGTGAATTTGAATTTGTAATCTTAGGTACTCTAAATCTCTAATAACATGATGTAGCAAATGCCTTTTTTCTCAAATTACTTTTTTTTTGTATTTCACTCTTCAATTTATTTTTAATTTTCTTGTTTATATTTTAAATTTTTGGTGAATATTCTCTTCTTGAAATTTAGGTTAACAGGAGAGTGATTGTTTTCCCAATCTTTATATGAAATGCAAGTTGTGTGATTGTTTTGTACATATTGTTGATTAAGAAAAGAGATGAATTTGATTTGTTGTTGCTGAAAGCAATATCTCTGTTTCCGAGTGGCCAAATGGTTGCCCAATTCCAATACCACTCTATTACGACTATATAAGTCTCACTTTATCACCTATTATCAATTATATTTCATTCTACACCTCTATATGATAGTGTTGTTGGAATTTTATTGTTTAAGGATCATGTTGGTGACTTGTTGAGTATGCATTGGGAGGAATGTGTAATGGTTAGAGGCTGCAATTGTGCATCAGTGTTAGTATTTATTGCAACAAATGAGAAAATATTGGGATTAAATGACCAAACCATGTGTGCAAGAAATTTTTACATCAAACCTTTTCAAATTATGTAGCATGTTATCTTCAAAACAAAAATTAAAGATTATTGTTCTTCTAACCATCTTCGGTCTAATAAAATCAACAAGTTTGTTTTTGACAAAAACAAAACGATATTTATTCATTCAAATTTGTTGAGTACATTAGATACATGTTTACATCAAATACAAACACAAATTCAACATTTCTAAAAACGAAAAGGATGAATCTGCGAACAAGCTCACATCATCCAAATTAATAGCATAAATCGACAGAATGCTAACAAATAATGTGACAAATTCAAAGTGACTGAAATACTTATGTCTCTGGATCTTCAATATTGATGACCTAGTGATTGGTTGAATCGATAATTCATTTGTCAATTTGAACTAAACGAATACTGCAACATGACGAGAAATTTGAAAATGGTCTAAAACCGTTCTTTTCCGTTGGATGAAGAAGAATAAATTTTTTATAAAGAATGTATAGTTTATCTCTCTACAAAAAATTAGGGCCGACCAACTTGAAATTGGTTATTTAAGCAAATGATATTTTGTCTACGATTCAATTAATACTCACTACATTAAAACGCATTATTCTAATGAATATCTTCTATGTGACCTAAGTTGTGTTTAATCTGCTATCAAATTGAATTTTTTTTTCATAATGAAAACATGTTTGGGAGAGATATTGGTTGAATATCTTTAAATCATATTTTGTATTAGATTTCAAAATAATCTTGCATATATATAATTGTATTTATTGCATTTATACTAAGATTAAAAGAGATTGATTTTACAATATTTACAATCTCCTGTAACCAATCTCCTAATATACTCCTGCAATGTAAGGAAAAATGAGAGATTAAAATTTTTGCGGTTTGGATTCAAATACGATAATTTGTGATTTGAAGATGAAGAAATTAGGGTTTAAGATGAAAGTTGTTGAGTTTTTATTAAAAAAAATGGGGGTTGAAGATGAATATTATTGAATTTTTATTATTTAATTAGTTTTAAGTTTTTAATTAAATATTAAATGAGTTAATAAAATGAATTTTAATTTTAAATATTAAATATTATCTAGTCAACAACAATTACATAGTCAACATGTGCCACTTCATCTAAAATTAGTCATGTCACCATTTTTTCACTAAAAAAGATTCATAAAAGATTTTTTTAAAACTTGTTAAAATTTGTAAGATTATAAATCAAATAAAAATTACATATACTAAAATCAAAATGAAATATTTGTAAAGAGCAAAAATATATTTAAACCAAAAATAAATTACTATTTCTTTCTCATTAATATTGCCCACTTTTCTTGCTTTTTTACTTTTGCCCCACAATAACATATACAATCTACACATAAATTTAGAGAGTAGAAAATGCCCAAAATATTTAAACCCCTATTAAATTCTTCATAGTTCATATTATGGTCCTCTTAAAAGAGAGTTTATTTTTGTTCTAATCACACTATGTCATTTTTTATGGACTTAGGTAGTTAGGTCAGGGGACTTTATGGCCCCACTGTTTTGTCACTTAATAATATTTGAGGTCATGTTATATAAAAAATAAAGTCTAAGAAAAGATTATTTATTTATTAAAAAATAATAATAATTTTTTTTATAAAAAAGTTGTTTGGGAAAATAATTTTTTAGAAAAATTTTCCCGTGAAACAACTACGCAAAAAAATAAAATAATTTTTTTGAGAAAAACAATTTGGACTTGTGGATCAATTTTAGAATGGGAGCTCCATTGAATGGGACTATATTTTATTTTGGAGTTTCTTAAGGCCCTAACATGTGAGCTAAGGCATTGTAAAATTGGCTGGCCACAATCATTATAAGATTAAAAATAAGACACAAACAAGAGTTTCAATTATAAAATTTAAAGAGCCAAATATAAAATTGGCTCACAGACTTAAACTTTAAAATTTATTTTCAACATTTTTATTTTATTTTATTTTTTTAGAAAGAGTCAATCGGTTTTTATGGTAAAAAACTTTAGACCATCTAATGTGGTTTTGATTTCATAACTGATTATGCTGTGCACCCCTAACCACATCATGGCTCATGCATACGATTTGATTAAATTAACACTCAAAAGGATGACCGATGTCACTTCGACATGGAGCAATGATGTTATACACTTATGAAGTTTGAATATTCCAAAATTAGAGATTTACTTGTATCATATATGTATCTAATACTTCATAGATATTGCGGATACGTATCCTAGAAATATCAAAATTATTAATTTTTTTTTAATAAAATACATTATCTGATACCTGTAAGATACTTTATAGATTCATGCAGATACATATGCTATGAAAGATAAATAAATTAAAAAGGTGAGACACTTTTTTTGGGACATTACTAAAGATGTACATGATCCGCGTCAAGATGGTGTTAGAATTCTTGAATTGAAAAATTTGTCTTTTGATGAACTAGACTTAAAAACTATATTTTTTTTATGGATGATGGTACAAGGTGAAGAGAAAATGAAAAATATTTTTGAATTATTGGCTTTTGCATAAAGGCAATATCTATTTTAAATTCTTTTAATGATACTTTTGTTGACATCCTAACACATGAATTAAAATATATTATGAAAATAGTGATCATTATAGTTATATACTAATGAAGAATGTCAATGTTTTTTCTAATAAACTTTTTGCTAACATGTCTAAGTCGTGTATCATATTCTAAATTTTTAAAATTTCACGTATTTGTTTATCCATATCATTAGTTTAATTAAAGATTAAAATATCATTAGTTTAATTATTTCAAATTAAAGATTAAATTGTTAAATTAAAGATTAAATAGTCAAATTATTAAGTTAATGATATTTTAAAGTCTTAACAATGACATTTTATATAAAAAAAGAGTCAATAAGAACATGCGATATTAACTTTTGCAAAAACACATGAACTAAAATTAGTAATAAAAAATTTAGAAGGATCAAAGTTCAAATGAATTATTTAGAAGGACTAAAATTAAAAGTTGATATATTTAGAGATATTAAAAATATATTTAATCATAATATTTATGTGAGTTAATTTGTTTTATATATCACAGCCAAAATTTCAGGAAAAAAACTGGAGAATTATCGGTCCCCAATCCTTTGAACAATTTTTTTTTTATTAAAATCATTATTTTTCCATTTTATATAAATATTTCAATCTATACATAAATATATAGATTAAAGTATGTACATACTATTTATTTGGTTGGGTTGAAGTGACACTAAAATATGATGTCAATTGATTATGTAATCACATCAATTTTTTTTTTTTAAATGGAATGAATTTAAATTCAATTAGAAAAATCATTGCATGAAAACTTACGTGGGCTCCACAAACATGTTCACAAACTTCTCTTTCCATTCTTTGCTAGAACTTATTTTTTCAATAATGTAATAGATTCATGAGGATTCTACTTTGCACCATCACATTTAAATCTGTCACCTTTAATCAACGTGAAAATACAATTTTACCTTTCGAAATCAAAAGTAAGTGGTACTCAAAAATTTCAAAGTTCCGAAATATAAATTTTTTAGAATATTCGAAAGTTTTGAAATGACAATTTCTAGAATTTTCGAACAATTCAAAATAGAAAATTTTAGAATTTTCAAAAGTTTCGAACAATTCAAAACTTTCGAAATAGGAAAATCTCGAAACTTTCCAGATTTAGAAACTTTCGAAACTTTTCACATTTGAAAACTTTTGAATCTTTCCAAATTTTCGAAATGTAATCTTTATTTTGAAAACTTGAAGTTTCTAAAAGTTTCAATAATTTGAAACTTCTGAAATTATCAATTTTAAAACTTATTATAAATGGTTAAAAGAACAAAACTGTATTTTCACGTTGATTGGGGTGAAAAGTAAAGCTGTAGGCGTGCAGAGTAAAATCCTCTAGATTCGGATAGTAAATTAATAACTGGATCATTTAAATAATTTGGGCCAAATATTGCAATGTTTTTTTTTAAAGAATATTGCAAACTATCATTATATATCTATTAAATATTATAATAATAGTAATAAAAAAATATATTTTTGTAATTTACATTTAAATATTCGATTTTTTTATCCCGTGCAAAGCACGGACTACACTAATATTTTTAAAATAACGGAGGATACAACAACGTTTTTTTGACAAGCGCTGTGGAAAAAGCGCTGCTGTAGGATCATATAGGGTCACATAGCGCTTGCACATAATGTTTACAACTCTTTTATAGCGCTTTTTAAAAAAGCGTTTTTTAAAAAAACGCTGTAAATTGAAGCTCTCTCACATAGCTTTTACAATGTTTTTTGAGCGCTTTAAACACAAGCGCTGTATAATGTAGCGCTCCCACTTTATGTTACATAGCTTTTAAAGCGCTTTTTGTAAAAGCGCTGTAAATTACATGCACTTTCATATAATTAAATGACCTATTAGAGCACTTTTTATACAAGCGCTGTAAAAGGCTTGCGCTTTCACATAATTAAAGGACCTATTAGAGCGCTTTTTATTCAAGCATTGTAAAATCATTCACTTTAAATAAAAATCATTCACTTTAAATAAATAAAAACAAATTTAAAACAAATTTAATACGTTGTCCTAACCCTACGAACCCTCATCTCCTCTACTGTGCGTCCATCTACTGCTCCTCCTTTAAAACAAATTGAATACGTTGTCTCTGGTACTGTATTTATTAATTTTTTGTTGTCACTAAAACTGATAAATTGTTACATGGTAAATCATATAAAATCTATTCTTTTTTGAAATTTGTTGATCTGTTCTGTTTTGAAATCAGACTTGGACCTTGGTTTCCATTTTCCAATATTAGATATATATGTGTACTATAGATTGATATAATGTTATCAGTAGCTTATTATTTGTGTAACTGCATTTATATAGGTCATATAAAATGGACCAGAAATGGATGCCTGCCAATCGATTGTTAAAAGAGTATGAAAATGGAGTGAAGGAGTTTGTTGAGTTTGCAGGGAAGAATGCAAAAGATCCAAATAAAGTCGTTTGTCCTTGTTTAAATGTTGTTTTGGAAAACGCGTTAGAGCAGATGAATTGGAAGGACATTTAGTATGGCATGGAATTGGTCAAAGTTATACATGTTGGATAAGATATGGTGAGAAAAAAAATGGAAACATTAATTTTGAGAATGGTTCGACATATGCTTCAACTGATTTCGACACAGATACATATGAGCCGGATCGAGTTGAGGAGATTGCAAAAGCAGTTGAAGAAGATCTTTGGGATTGTCCTAAAATGTTTGAGACCTTGTTGAGTGATGCAGAGAAACCATTATATAATGGTTGTACTAAATTCACCAGACTGTCGGCGATATTAAAGTTGTGCAACTTAAACACGAGTAATGGATGGTCTGATAAAAGCTTCACAAAATTATTAACACTCTTAAAAGATATGTTGCTAGATGATAATGAACTTCCTAGTCGAATTACGAAGCTAAACGAATTTTGTGCTCTATTGGTATGAGTTACGAAAGGATTCATGCGTGTCATAACGATTGCATTTTATTTCGAAACGAATATGAATTACTAAAGGCGTGTCCAAAATGCAATGTCTCTCGATATAAGAAGAAAAAATCTACTCCAGCAAAAGTCGTGTGGTATTTTCCTATAATACCAAGATTTAGGCGCATGTATCGCAGTGAAGAAGATTCAAAACACTTGACATGACATGCAGATGAAAGAATTAGAGATGAAAAGTTTCGACACCTTATAGATTCTCCACAATGGGCAAAAATTGATCACGAGTATCCTGAACTCGGGATAGAGTCAATAAATCTACGTTGCACTTTCTGCTGATGGAATGAATCCACATGGTCTTCAAAGCATCTCACACAGCACGTGGCCTGTGATTTTGTTGATTTATAACCTACCTCCATGGTTATGTATGAAGCGTAAGTTTATGATGTTGTCTCTGTTAATTTCTGGACCCAAACAACCAAGGAATGATATCGACGTATACTTGGCTCATTTAATTGAAGATTTAAAAATTAAGTGGGAGACATATGTTTGAGTTTATGATGGGTATAAGAAAAAATGTTTCAGTTTGAGGGCTATGTTGTTCGGCACACCTTTGATGGCAAACCTTTTGCGGGAGATCTGGTCAAAACTGGGTGGAAGAAAAAGTCAATTTTCTTTGAATTGCCATATTGGAAGTCATTGTATATAATACATTTCCTCAATGTGATGCATATTGAAAACAATGTATTTGATAGTGTTATTGGTACGTTACTCAATGTTCCAGGAAAGTCTAAGGATGGCATCAATGCAAGATTGGATATAAGACATTTCCTCAATGTGATGCATGTCTACCTCCAGCCGGTCATACTCTATCTAGAAAGGAAAAAATTGTTTTGTGTAAATTTCTACATGAAGTTAAAGTTCCAAAAGGATACTCTTTAAACATTAAAAATTTAGTTTGTATGAAAGACCTCAAGTTAAAAGGTTTGAAGACCCATGATTGTCATATTCTAATGGAGCATTTGCCACCAATAGGTATATGTTCCATTTTACTTGAAAAAGTTCGACGAGCCATAACTAAATTATGTTTCTTCTTCAGGGAAATTTGTAGTAAAGTGATCGATCCTTAGAAATTACTGACATTGCAGAGGGAAATTGTTGTTACTTTGTGTGAGCTTGAAATGTATTTCCCACTCTCGTTTTTTGATATAATGTATCACCTTACTGTTCATCTTGTTAAGGAGACACAACTTTGTGGTCCAGCTTATATGAGATGGATGTATCCGATAGAACGATATATGAAAATATTAAAAGGGTACGTAAAAAGTAGAAGTCGACCAGAAGGTTGTATTGCTGAACGGTACATTATCGAAGAAGCTGCTGAATTTTGTACTGAATATCTGTCCAATGTTGAATCCATAGGGCTTCCCATGTCTCGTCATTCGGGAAGAATATCAGGAGAAGGGATAATTGGACAGAGACTAATGACTATATCAAGGACAGAATGGGAGCATGCACAATTGTATGTTCTACACAATAATGATGAGGTTCAACCGTATGTTACAATACACATGGATCAGTTATCTAGTTTGAACATGAATAGGAATCAAAAATGGATAACTCAATAGCACAATCGAAGTTTTAGAATATGGTTAAAAAATTACATAAAGTCAAAGTTTGATATAGACCCCGGATCAATTTCACAGAGATTGAGGTGGCTAGCAAATGGTCTGAGTTTACATGTCTTTTCTTACACCGGTTATTTAATTAACGGCTACACATTTTATACCAAAGAACAAGATGATCATACCACTATGCAAAATAGCGGAGTTTCTCTCGTAGCTGAAGCGATGCATATCTCAAGTGCAAAAGACAAAAACCCAATATATGCAAATCTATCATACTTTGGGGTTATCGAGCGCATATGGGAGTTAGACTACACAATGTTTTGTCTTCCCATATTTGGTTGCAAGTGGGCCGATAATAATAATGGCGTTCGGATTGATGAGTCAGGGTTATTGCTTGTCGATTTTAATAGGGTGGGATACAAAGATGAGCCTTTTATTTTAGCGTCGCAAGCTCAACAAGTGTTTTATGTCACTGATCATTCTGATGATAAATGGTCTATTGTCCTATCGACCAATAAAATAAGTGATGATAACAATAATGATGAAGATGTTGGTAATGATCTTTTCTTTGCAACATCACAACCACATGAAGTTGATTCAACTGATGATGGTTTATATCATAGAGATGATCATGATGAGGGAATTTGGATTAATCCATCGTTTCATATCATTAATGGACAAACAAATGTGAATCCCACTAGGAAAAGAAGAAGGGCATCTTAATGTGTTTAATTGTTTTATATAAGCCATTTAATTTGAACTGAGTTCATGTAATTTAATTGTTTGATCTGCCAGAATTGAGCATTTTAGTATTTAGTTTGAACTGTATTTGATTTTCTGCTTATATTGAACTTGAAAAAGCTTTGTTTGAGTACTGAGAATTTTTCTTGAACTTGAACTGATCATCCCAATATGAGTTGATCATGTAATTTAGCATTGATATATATATATATATATATATATATATATATATATAATTATTTGGAAGAAAAAAAAATCCAAATATAGGTATTTTACTAATTATTTAGCATTTGTAATTTTACAGTGCTTTTGTCAATAAGCGCTATAAAAAACCTTTAAAAAAAATAAGGAGGTCACATTGTGCTTGCACATAATAAAACAAAGAGATCTTTTAAAGCGCTTTTTGGGAAAAGCGCTGTAATAGGGTTTTAATAAAATAAAATAAGGAGGTTTTTTAAAGCGTTTGTTGCATAAGTGCTGTAAAAGGGTCACATAGCGCATGCACATAATAAAATAAAGAAGCATTTTAAAGCGCTTTGTGGAAAAACACTCTAAAAGGGTCACATAGTGCATAAAACAAAGAAGCCTTTTAAAACGCTTTGTGGAAAAGCGCTGTAAAAGGGTCACATAGCGTTTGCACATAATAAAACGAAGAAGTCTTTTAAAGCGCTTTGTGGAAAAGAGCTCTAAAAGGGTCACATAGCGCATAAAACAAAGAAGTCTTTTAAAGCGCTTTGTGGAAAAGCGCTGTGAAAGGGTCACATAGCGCTTGCACATAATAAAACAAAGAAGCCTTTTAAAGCGCTTTGTGGAAAAGTGCTGTAAAAGACTTTTAAAAGAATAAAATAAGGAGGTCTTTTACAGTGCTTTTGGACAAGCGCTTTAAAAGGCTTCTACAAAAACGCTGTAATAGGCTTCTAAAAAATAAAATAAGGAGATCTTTTACAACGTTTTTTCAAAAAAACGTTGTAATAGGGTTTTATATATAACAGTAAACCGCTTCAGTTTGCTCTTCATTACGTAAACTTCAAACGCTTGTTTCCTCCTTCTCTTCATTCTCCTTCTCATTGCGAACCCTACAAACCATATTGCGAACCATCTCCATTGCGAACCATCTTTGTTACTATCCCTCATTGAAATACGTACTCTTCTCATTTCGAGCCATCTTTGTTACTAACCCTCATTACGTATTTCTGCGAACCCTACTCTCCTACGAACCGTTCGTATTTCTGCGCTGTTCCTTCTTGAACGAAGCCGTAACCCTACGAACCCTACGTATTTCTTCTCACTCTCCACTCTTTAGGTATTGTATTTATTAATTTTTTGTTTCACTAAAATGCATGTTGAACTTATACTGCTACATACTTAGACTAGTACTGCATGTCGAATTTGTTGAAGTTATACTGAACTGCATGTTGAACTTGTTGTAGATAAATGGATACCAACAAGGATTTAGATCGTCAAAATGAGGAAGTTGTCACCACTAAGACTTATGAAAATGAAGTTAAACGTGGTGCAACCATTATGCAAAATGTCATAAAAGCAAGAAGTAATGGCATAAAATTGGAGGTATACTATACTTTGTTTGCTGTTTATTTTTTTATCTTTTTTGAAAGCATGTACTTACTATATGAGTTTATTAGGTGGGATGAAATGAAAGTGGCTAGCCAATTGAGCCCAACAGTTCCATGTTTGTAAGTTATATTGGTGCTGTTGTTCGTCAGAATATCCCCATCACAATTGACAATTAGAGAGATAAGGCGTTGAAGGATGCAAAAGATATACTGTGGACTGATATACAAGTAACTTTTTTACTCCACTTTTTTTTTTTACTTATAATTTTTTCCATTGAAATACTTTACTCAAACTATATCTTTATTTGGTTTGCAGACTGCTTTTGATGTTGACGAGGTGAGAAAGACTTACGTGCTTAGAGTTGCTGGAAAAATACACCGGAGATTTAGATCTCATCTCTCAAACTGCTATCTAAGAGATCGTGATGAGAATATGAATGTTGAAGTTCCAAAAATATATAAACACTATATATCAAATGACGAATGGAGCGCATTTGTAGCAAAACGTTCAGACCCCGCGTTTGTGGTAAGTGATTAATTTATTAACATTTGTGTTTTATTATTCATATTCATAGCTTATTGTAAATTTTTACACGATTTTTATTCTTTTATATAGAGTATAAGTACGGCAAATCGCGAGAGGGCCAAAAATCCAACGCACCCATACAAAAAATCTCGTATGGGATATGCACATTTAGTGCAAAAACTTGTAAGTAATTAAACATCACTTTTATATAATGTAGTACATTATAAACTATAGTTTCTTACTAATATTTTGTTTATGATCTTAACGAATAGCTACAAGAGACCTAATCCGATCAACCATTGGGTCGTCATATTTTGTGGAAGGAGGCTCGTGTAAATAAAGATGGAGTTGTTAATAATGAAAATGTTCAAAAGTGATACAACTTTGTGTAAGTATATTATCACTTTAATATTTTTTAATATTGTATTTTAAAAATGATATTGAACTTATATTTTTAATCCTATGTGTATTTTAGGAGAATCTCGAACAAAGTTCGGAAAATCAAGAGGACAACAAAGATAGTTGCAGGGACGTACTCTGTAAAGTGTTAATGTTCCTGAATATTCCGGCTGCATGAGGGGGAAATGATTTGGCGTAACTCCTAAAAGCTATTTTTCACAAGAAAAGCGCCAAAATCCATCTAATGAGGAAGTATTAGAGAAGCTCAAAGTCCTAACAGAGCAAGTGGCACTCTTGGTGAAGACGAATAAAGACAAGCAACTTCCGGATCAGATCCAAGTGAAATACAAATGGAGAGTGAAAACTCTAGTTGCAACATTGGTCTTAAAAGTCTTCATGAGGTAATTAATTACTTAACAAAATAAGAAATTCATTCAACCTCAGTGTTTCACATACTTATGTATTAACCATTGATTTAGGGTGTCTCTCCTTGCGTGTTGTATTTATCCTCCCCTACTCATCGCAAGGTCGGAAAAGGAACATTGTACAATACTTTGGGAGAAGTATTGCAGAACACACCGATCCCTGTCGGCCATGTCAAAGTATCACCCGTGATATGCTTTGGAACCAAATGCACCGTTGCCTATATCGGACAACGATGCATATATGAAGTATTTGGGCGAAGCAATAGGTAGTTTCGTGGCATGGCCCAAACATCTTGATGCCCTTGATAAGATATGTTTAATTAATTGAAATGTATGTTTAATTGATATGTATATTTAATTGCACGATATATGATTATGATTGATTATATTTAATTGCTGATTTTTTCCGCTGTTAACTTTAATTTCACATTTATTTAGATTCAGACAAAGTCTAAAGGGAATGACAAGAAGATTCCCCATAACGAGTTAGTCACATCACTGGAAAAGGTTTGTCACATTTATTCTGGCAGGTTTGGCATTTTTTCAGATTCAATTAACTAACAAACTGATTAACCTCATTTTTTCAGATTTAATCAAAACCACCCGCACAGCAAACCAGCTGCCAGAATAAAGCCGAACCACAGCTGGATGTTCGTGGTAAAAATAAAGCTGGCAAACTTAAAAAATTGGAGGGTAATAAAGCTGGCAAACTTCAAAAGCTGGAGGGTAATAAAGCTGCCAAAGTTCAAAAACTGGATCGGGGAAAATCAGTTGCTGCTCCTAAAATAAGTCATCCACGCCTTGTTCGATATGGGTCGTGTCTTGACATACAGCCAAAAAAGAATATGGACAGCAACGTTTCACGCATCATAAGCATGGATAAAGCTATTTTCGGAGATGAGTATGAAGAACTACTTGAAAAAGAGCACATATACGAACTTCTCAACCATAAGGAGCTGAGTGCTACTGTCATTAGCTTATACATTAGGTAAAAATTACCTTTAATTGGATTTATTGGTAATTAATTTAATTTATTGGTAATTAATCTAATTTGAAATTTTAATTGAAGGTTTTTGTATGAGAAGTTGGTGTGCATGCGCAAATTTTCAGATAGATTTTCATTCTTGTCTCGGCATAAGCTTTCAATGTTTAAACTCGATCCAATTAATGTAAAGAAATATGTTGTAGATATCTTATTGGGAAATAAAGAGAAAGATAAGTTGTTCCTTGCACCATATAATTCAGGGTAGTTATATATTCTTTATTTATATCTTTTTTAATTTATGGGATCTTAATTTATTAGTTGTGTGAACAAAATTGCCAACCAATTTTTTGTTGTTGTAGGGCACATTGGGTGCTATTTGCAATCAATGCGACCTCTGATGTTATATACTATTTAGATCCCTTGCACAACCATTACAACAATCACTCAGATATAAAGACTATCTTCGACATGTAAGTAATATTCATTTATTCTTACATATATATATAAATAATGTGTTTGTTAATGCTATAATAATCACATTTATTTATTTGATAGTGCTTTACAAGTTTTCCGAGCTCAAAAGGGTTCTACAGTGTCGAAGCAAAAGTCAAATAACATAACATTGATTCCAATAAAGGTTTGAAATATATGCCTTTAAAATTTCATTTACAATCAATGCACAAATATTTATTGACTTATATGTTTTATTTTATAGTGCCCTCGTCAAACTAACAACATAGATTGTGGGTACTATATATTGCGATTCATGAAGGAGATTGTTAATATGAATCAAACTATAATCACAGAAACGGTACGATATTTTCATTATTTGATTTTCATATATAAACTATGTATATATTTGATTCTAACTTATTTATATTCAATTTTTATATCGCACAGTATTTTGATAATTCCAGTCCAACATACTCTGAAAGAGATCTAACTGAAATAAAGGAAGACTGGTGTCAGTATGTAATCGAAATGAAGATTATATGATTTGTTGGAAAATGGCATGCTGCAAGTTGTGAATATGTAAATGCATATAGTTCTGTGCTGTTGTGAATATGTAGTTATATGAATATGAATAGGGCACATTTGATTTGTTGTGAATATGTAGTTATATGAATATGTATATAGTTCTGTGCTGTTGTCAATATGTAAAGTTACAAGTTTGTTGTGAACTGATTGTGTAAATATGTAAAGTTATAAAGTTATATTATAAAGTTATATAGTTCTGTTGTTGTGTACTGATTGTGAACTGATTCTGAAGAAAATGATTTTGAAAAAAAATTAAAAGACAGCGCTTTCTAAAAAAATGCCATAAAAAACCTCAAACAAGCGTTATTTTAAAAATTCCATTTACAACGTTTTTTAATAAAATTAGAATAAAAATGCACCTATTACAACGCTTTTTTTTTTGTAAAAGCGCCGTAAAACTAGTACAACAACCAACGCATTTTTAGAAGGGATGTACATCGCTTTTCAAAAAAGTGCCGTAAAACGAGTATAACAAGCGAATAATATATCCACCTATTTTACAACGCTTTTTTATTTTTAAGAACGCTGTTGTATCTTTTTACCGCGCTAGATACTACAACGCTTATTTTTTAAAAAAAGCGCTGTAAATGACTTAAAAAAAACGCTGTAAAATGCGCTTTTTCGCGTAGTATATACTTGACTTGGTATTAATGTATCATGCTTTCATTGTGAGGTGGCATAGACTTAAATAAAAGTCTAATGCAATGGTTACAAAATATACAGATGCAAAGGTTGCAAAATAGTACATCCAATGCTTGTGATTCTTTTTGGTTGATTGCTAGACCTTGTGTTTTAGGCTTACCATTGTTGTGTTTTTAATCTTATTATGAAGAATTTCTTAGTTGTATAAAAAGCATTGTCTTTACTTGAAATATTGTGATTGAAGGTGCATTTTGACATTAGTGAGTTTAGAAACTAATCTTGCTTAATGTGGTCAGCAAATTCACTAGTCAAATTTAGATTGTTCAACAGTTTATGGTTACATTGCTAAAGTCCTTTGCATTTATAATATATTTCAATTTGCATTGCTTTATTTTATTTTATTTTATTTGATTACAAATCTTCAAGTTACGTTGATGTTATAATTTCAATTGTGCTAAACTTCAATTTATTTGGTATCATTTTTTTGTTAGATTTAGAGTTATGGACAAATGGTGGACATAGACTTAATTCAAAGTATAGGAAAGATGCATAATTATTTTTAAATTTTGACTTCATCAAATGACAACCTCAAGCACACAAGATTTATGTCCTTGTGCTATGTGTTATGGAAATTGATGATCACATGGAAGATCAAAATCACTCACATGATGACATTGATGACTTACTTTGACACATTTAGGCATGTGGCAGAAGCAGAGGGAGGCAACAAGAGAGGGAGGCAACACGAGTCCTAACGAGGATGCTTAAGAAGTTTTATAATTTGATTAATGAGGCAAAACAAAAATTGTATCTATGATGCAAAATTATTTCTACTTTGTCATTTATAATTTGACTTTACTTGTTAAAGTGCCTTCAAGGGTGGAGCAATGCATCATTTAATGTTGTTTTGAAGTTACTAAAAGAAGTCATGTCTAATCTAAACATTTTTGAATCTTTTAATAAAACAAAAACCATTATTAGAGATTTAGACATTGATTATAAAAAGATTAATCATGATATTTGCAACACTTGTAAAACCCACGATATAAGGAATTTAATAGGTTCACAAGAATAATGAAGTAAAAAACCATTGAAGAAAAAAAAATTATTCCTTCAGGTAGTCACGTCCTGAGAATGCGACATCTTAAAAGTGTAAAAAAGTAGCATATTTTAATATATATTTTTCAATGTAGAGTATAATAATTAATTTTTTTTGAAATAGAGAATATATAAATAAAAAATCCAAAGAATTAGATTATAACATAAAAGAAACATAATTTTAGTATAGAGATATTACTAGCCTAGCCAAGTGGCTCCCACAAGAGAACACTCTCTCTCCTATAAGAGAATTCCTAGATGATTCTTTGACATAGCATTATTCTCTTATATAACTAACTCTAACCTCAACCACATGTTAGCTCAATCTTCTAGATCCTTTCACTAATTCTTTACATGGTTCCTTTAGTACATCCTCTATATTTTGAGCATGTCCACGACCTCCTCAAGTGTGACTCAATGCTCTCTAGACCCAACTTCCTCATTCCTATCAATATTGAGATATTTTTAACACTTATGGTGAGTTTTAAACTTTTAACACATCAATTATAATTACCACTTATAATTAGTTGGATATGTGGGAAAAATGTAATTATGTTTGCCACATGAAGCTAATGGATGCCGTTTTACATTAAACTAATCATAACATTATTTCAAAAACAAGAATGCTGAATGTTATGAGAGAAATATTTAAATGAAATAGGCAAAATGTTATGTTATTCAATTGTTATTATTTTTTGGTTTTGCAATTATTTTGTTATTCACCATTTTCTCCATGTATGATTAGTTTTTCCGTACTATCGTCAAATTTCGTTTTACTCCTCTTTGTACCTTTTAGCATAGCTCTTTTAGAAAAGAGTGGTGCTATTTATTACAAATAAAACAGCCACGAAACACATGAATTAATGAAAATATCTTCTCTCACATATATCTCTATAAGTAACTTATAAACACACTCTCGTCTTTGAAGAAAATCACGTTGATACAAGTGCTAAACGAGGCAATTGTTTCGTGGCAATAAAAAATTTCTTTTAAAAAATAAATGACTAAATAAATTATTTAAAATTAGCGATTAAAACTTAAAAGCGTCAAAGAGTGTTGTTAGCATTATTCAATGCATATGCGTTACAATTTTAATTGGAGTAACTATATTTTTGAATTTTTTTTCTTTCTATTTTTGTAATTTTTGACATGGGTTATTCACTAAGGTATTTTATTTTGATAATTTTTCTTATCCACGTAGGTATTTTAAACTTTAAAGCGTTAAATTTAAAAATAAAATATTTTTCAATTAGTTAATTAATAATATATCGAAAAATATAGTAGGGGAGATTAACTATTTCGGAAATGAAAACGTCAAACAATGATGGGTACCGTAAAGAAGGTGACAATTTTGCTCTAAAAATAATAAAATGAAGATGTATTCAATGCCTTTTCATGCAAAAGTAGTAAAATTTGTTTCTTTTTTGGGTCTCTCATATGTAATTAACAACTTGTGATTTAGATTTGGACGTTCCAAACAGCTCCATCTCCCTCCCCACAAGCTTTGTGAATATCCTTCATTCTCTCTACGGACTTGCAAATACCACTGCATTTCCAATCATAAGAAGCCACACACACATTTCCTGCCTTTGCCTTCCACTCACAATCTGCTTCAAAAAACAACACACCTAAAAAATTGAAATTGTTTTTATTATATTAAAATCGTTAATATTAATGCTAATAACAGCCTCAGGGTTCAGTAAATAAATAAATAAATAAAGCCTTAGGGGCACAAATCAAAAAATGAAATAAAAGTTTTGTGTAAAATATATTGTTAAAATTTCAAAACATTAAATGAATAACTTCTAAAATTATATATATTTTTTATTCCTTAAAATATACAGTATTTGTTAGCATTTTTGAAATGTTAATTATACAAAATTTTAGAGAAGTAAAACTTTTTATGGAGAGTTAGGCCACAGACTTTTCATGTTTTAATATTTCCTAGGTTACATTTAACGTAGCATTTTACATATATTAAAAAAAATTATATAAATAATAGAGAGATAATACTACTTGTACTAAATTATATATCTTTATCATGTATCCATATGTTTACTATTACTATTAATGTAAATTATAGAAGATAGTGAATTGAAAGTAATGAATATAATATTAATTAGAGAGAAACTCGTTGGCAAGATGAAAAAATGAGTACAAACAAATTTAATCTATAATTTAAATTTAATTAAAATATAATTAAATATAAAAATGTAATATGTCGTCAAATAATCGAATGTTAGATACTATTCACAATAAAACTTTAGGGTAACATAGTGTTCACTTAATTATTATATTAAAATTTAAATGGATCATTTATTTTGAGATTTTTTTTGTGTGCAAATGATTCACTTATTGTAAGATAGATGAAGTACATTCTTTTAAGATTCTTTTGCACAAATCAAGAAATAATTTTTATCAATAACCAAATTTTAAAGATAAATTAATTATATTAATAAGAGGAATGTTTGGAAAAATATAACAAATATACCTAGTAACTAAAAAGAGTATTTATATTTAATGATATATTTTTAAAAAGACGCTTATAATTAGAGATAGAGGTAGCAGTAGTTAGTTTTTTGATCCCTGAATGTAGTAGTAATTCATTTACCACTCACCCATATTTATCGTAAGCAAAAGTGAGTAAAAAAAGTTGTTATATTTGTTTGACTTATTTTTGCTTTTAAATAAGGCGAAGAGAAATATAAAATAATTAAATTTATAATGTAAAGATATAATCAACAAAAATATAGTTGATTTAACCTTGAAATTTGAAACTAGCAAAATAAAAAGACTAAATTCCACTTAAAAACCAATAATTATAAAAAAAATAGAGATTTATACTCTGAAATACACATTTTTAGCTGACATATTTTATCCTATTCATTATAATTTAATTAGATCTAAGTATATCACGTGTTTCCAATAAAATTCATCAAATTAAAAATAAGTTTTTAATAAATTTCATCAAATTAAAGCAAAAAAATTAATTTATAAAAAAAAAGCGAAAAACCTAAGTTTAATAATATAATAATATAACCAAATCATTACTAATATTCAACGATATAATTCATGAAATTCTATTCAATTATTTTATTTATAATTTTAAAGTTCCAATAACGTTGTAGAGTATTGATGTACAAAAAACATAGTTGAATTAAGAAAGAAGGCATAACATTTAATCAACTGACCTGGAGGTGTCCCGCAACACATGGAGCGTTCATCAATATGTTCAACTTCTAAGCCCAATAACCATGCTCCAAGTGATACGTCTTCATTTGCGTATCTATGTAATATGGGCCTGCAATATAAATTGCATTCCATGCTCATAAGCTCATATAATAAACTAGTAGCAGCTAATTAACTTTTTTTTTTGACTCAACAGTCAAATTAATAACTAAAATGTAAACACTAAAGGTAAATTCTAAGTTGATTTGGGATAATTGTAGGAAATTTATCCGAATTAATTAAAATCAGTCATGTTTATTGTCAGGGTCATCTCAAATATTTTAGCGACTCTGTTTTAGTCTTAAAAATTAGACACATAATAAAAAATTCTAATTTTTTATTTATTTAAATTATAAATAACATAAAAAACTTATAAATAACATTAAAAATCTGATTCTATATATTTTTTGTTCCTTTGTCAAAAAATGTAGACCTTTTTTTCTTTCCTAAAATCTAATTATGATTTTGGATTACAGGTCTTTTTTTTTTCTTTCTAAATCTTATAATGCAGAATGAAACTTTCTGTCAGTATTTTTTAACCCTATAGTACCCTTAAATTTGTGTTTTTAACCCTGTATAACATAGTTAATAAAGTACACATAATTTATTTTAGTTAGTTTGTAGTTAACTTACTCATAATTTTCCGAAACAATGTAAGCCTCACTAAAAAAATGGGTAAGATGTTATGGGTGGCTGCTATTGGGATTTTGCACCTTCCCATTTTCTTTGGGTTCAAAACCACTTTGCCCTCTTAGCTTTTTTAGTTAGTTTCACTTTTCCTCTCATTCTACACACATAAATTTAGGAGTGCATTATGGTGGAAAGATATACTCGTTAAGAAGAACATGTTGAGTATAAGGGGGAAAAGTGATTAGATTAGATAAAGTGAAAGTGAAGGGCTTAGATTATGCAAAGTAAGTAAATATGCCAAGTGATTATAATTCACATGGAAAAGTAGGTTAATTTTTTAAATATGTAAGTGGGGATAAATTTATCTTTTTTTTTTTTTTTTTTTTTTTT
>JBBPBP010009779.1:52238149-52253344 GCA_037974735.1 Cicer chorassanicum | reverse complement strand
TTGTAATCAATTTAATAAATGAGGGTAAAAATTCAACTAACCTAAAAGGTTAGAGGGGCAAAGTATTTTTGACCATTTTCTTTGGTTACATTGCATTTTCAACTAATCAATCATATGCTATGGATAAGTTTATATTGTGAATATACTACGTTTAGATTTTTTTAAAAAAAAGTAGTCTATGAAAACTAAGAGTAATATTGATATTCTTATAAGGATGATGAAATGAATTACCAATTGATGGATATATAGTCTGCAAGATCCCTGGAGATAGCATATAGTTGTCCTGTGGCATGTCTGAAATACTTGTTCCCTTCTTCTCCAAACTTCCAGTACTCAGCCTCATGATACTTTACCCCTCTATTACAAAAGTTAAAAGTAACTAATTCACATAAAATTCTGTAAATTAATGAATTAACAATAACAATTACTTTTTATTTATTCAACAAAACCTCACTTTTGATATAAAACTGGGCCAGACTTCATGCAACCAATGTAAACCCTGGGCCTTGATCTGTACCTGGCAAGTGTAGTCGCTAGCATACCTGCATTATAAACAGAGGATTTATATTTTTTTAATAGTATGGTTTGGCTGAAATAATTGGTTTTAAATTAAAAGTGATTCAACTATAAAATAATTTATATTTGGATAATTTTTTTGAATAAGTAGAATAATAAATTTAAATTAACCAAAAAAAAAAAAGAATAATAAATTTAAAAGTAAATGTTATGTTTAAAGACAAAAACTCCAAATCTTAAATTTAAGCTGAAATTAATTCTAAAATCAAGCAATTTTATAGCTTAAAACACAATTAATTGGAGTAGTAAGATTGAAAAGACTTACCAAGATTTACATGTATGTCATCATCAACTTTGACATAAAAATCAGCATCCCACAAGGAAGTAACAGTAGAAAAAAATAGTCGTGTCTTGGAAGATAACTCATGGTAGCCCTCAACATGATCTAACCTTAGGAAGTCATTGTGTTCTGCATCTTCATCATCAATTGACTTATCAAGAATGCTTCCTGGTGTCGTGCTATGTCCAATCATGAACCGTACAACAATTCCCTTTTCTTTCTCTAGTTCCTTAAGCTTATTTCCTGTATTCAATTTTCACTAAATTAATTAATATAATTATAGCTAGCATCCATGGAATTCTGATACTTCATAATTACTAGGAATATCTCAATTGTTTTAAAGAATTTATTAGTTTATAGGTTTGGGATACTATTATTTTATTATATGAAATTATTTTAGTCATCAATTTAAATTATATGGTTGAGAGGTATAATTGCATGACACACACTTACATAAGAGAATCCAATTCTCTCTAGATGATACAAATAATAAACATAAAATAGACAATTAGTAAAAAAATTCCATGATGATTTTTATGACATTTTAATATTAGTTGGAAAATATAAAATTATCACGGCATACTCCATCCGTAACGGAGGGAGTATATCTATAAAGAAAGTAGTATTATACCATGGACTCCCACACCTATACTTGTCAGACTGTCACCCCCTCAAAACACATGAAAATACAATTTTATCATTTTAACAATTTATAATAAGTTTCAAAATTGGTAGTTTCGGAAGTTTTAAATTTTTGAAACTTTCGGAAGTTTTGAATTTTCGAAATAAGGATTACATTTCGAAAATTTGGAAAGTTTTGAAAGTTTCCAAATCTGAAAAGTTTCGAAAATTTTCAAATCTGGAAAATTTCAAAAGTTTCTAAATCTGGAAAATTTCGAAAGTTTCCAAATCTAAATTTTTTTGACATAAGGATTACATTTTGAAGATGTGCATAGTTGAAGATGTACATTTCGAAATACTCCATCCTTATGATGCGCATAGTTTTAACAAGTAATATAATTGAAAACTAAAAATACTTTTTTTTTGACTTTTTTAGGAGTGTTATTGAGTAGGGTCGACTATTGGGATGTACAGTCAAATAACATAAAATTACGATATTTCAAGTTTAGTTAATAATTTTTTTTTATTCACTTCTAGTTTCTATTTTGATTTTATAGGGAATACAAATATCATTTTTTTACAAAAAAACTATTCAAAATAGAAATTAAAAGTCAATAAAATTTGTAAAGACTAAAACGTTGAAGATATTTTTATAGAGATTAAAATAAAATTTTAAAATTTTATAGAAATTAAAATTTATTTTATCATTTTTTTAATTATTAAAATTATATATTTTTTAAATTAAAATATAATCTCTAAAATGTGGACAACTAAGAGAGAGTAACATTTAAAATTTATGAATACCTTTGGGCAACCATGTTTCACGTATGGAATCTCTTCGTCTTTTACTACTAAAAGCTGTGTTTATACCAATCACCACAAATGCTTTCTGTATACTATGATTTGAAGCAGCATGTTGTTTCAAGTGCTCCCCACCAGTAATTTGGCTTGTCTTAGATGCCGTCAATTCCATTCCCAATGTTGAAATTGCCTTATCTAAAGACCTATATATTTTTGTGCACAAAGTTTATTTCACACCAAATGATTATGTCAATTTATTCTAAATAAAATTATTATATCAATTTATTCAAATTAAATTTAATACAACAGCTATCTTACTTGATAGCTTGATGAGCCTTTGTGACTTCCTCCATTACATCACCCGATTCACCTTCAATCACCTTCTACATCAAAAATAAAATAAAATATATAAATCTATTTCAAAAATTAAAACATATCTGCTTACTAAGGTAGGAAGTCTTTAGATTGTACAAAAAAAAAGTAGGACTTATACACTTTTAAAAAACGAAAATGAAAGTGTTCAAAATGGATTTTTGTCTTCTCTAAATTAAGTGAATCACTTAACAATTGATTCAAAAAAAATCATTTGTTCAAATTGTGACCAAATATATATGATATAACCTAAGATAATTTTTGAACCAACTTCAAATAAAATTACTTATTTAATTATATTGAGCAAAATTGTCTCACTTTAAAGAAGCTAAATGCAGATAAAAACAAATTTGCTGTACTCACTCGCTTATGATTAACATCATGTCTGGCTGGTAGGACTGCACTTTCATGGTTGGAGGAGGGACTTGTCCACATCTGGCCAGTGAAGAGTGTTCCAGCAAGAAAGCATGCAATGCATAGGAACAAAATGGTCTTCGCTGAAGTTGGCTTTCCTCTCATCTTTTTGATTTCACTAATGTACAATAATGCCAATTAAGGGACCAGTTTAATTTCTTTGTGATGATTGCACCTTGAATTTAAATTGGGCCTAGGGGATGGTTTTCATGAAAAAAAAAGGTTAGTAAATAAAAGACACTTAAAAAGAGTGTATTTTTTGCATAGCGTAGGTATAACAACAATTGAGAATGGGCACCCACATGACATTCACTAACTAACTATTTACCGTGTTAGGTCGCATGAATAAAGTAAATGAAACTGCTAGCCATACAATTTTTAAAAGATACGAGTCATAGATCAATTGGACAAGGGACCGAAAAATTATTAATGAATATTATGTGACATTTAATTTCAATTTTTCTTTTGCCTCATATGAAAGGTAAAAAAATTCTACGGTGAAATTAATATTGTCTAATTGATATTTGTTAATTGAGTTAGTTCTTAACGATTGTATAAAAAGTAATATAATGTGAAATTAATAAGAATTTGTTTAATTTGTATGATTAATCAATGCAAATTATTCTTTACGTATTAAATAAGTTATAAATTTTAATAACGATGATGATATAAATTATGTTGTAAAATATTGGCACAGACAACTAGACCGACTTCGAAAGATTAGGGACTACTCTTGGCATCTCAAGAATCCGTTTCTACTTATTAATGAAAAATACTGTTATAGTCACAATATTTTAGATACAAAATTTGAGCTTTGACACATAAAAAACATATTTTATTAAATTATTTGAAAAATAATAATATAATTTTTTTTTTGTGACTACACAAAAATTACGTGTGGTTAATTACATAATTGGCTAAAATTCATATCAATCATACTACTCTTAATGGATCCCACAATATTGTAATAAAGTAAATGAGACTATTAATATAAGGAATATATACACCGATACTTGTTTTCTAACGTTTATCGTATAATTGGACAAAATTTACCCCACCCTTCTGAAATTTGATCGCAATAAGCAAGTAATATGATTTGCTAATGCATTTTCACCCAATAAAAATATTACAAGATATTATACCAAAACAGAATATTACAAGAAAAATGCATCACTTTCTTGGACTTCTAAAAAAATGTACTATTAACGTTGCAAGTAAAAACCTTATGATTTAGATTTTCTTTAAAACCTTATAATATTTAATATATATATAAAAAAGAATATAATGATCTTCCACTACTTATATAATTGTGTGTTTCGGAAGAATCTGGTTAATGCAATTTTCAAGGTCATCATAACCATTGGTTTTGAGCATATCACGTGAGAATGCGTGAGATGTTTAAATTATAGGAAGCAATGAAAGTGTGAAGCAGCATGTTTATCTTGCTTTAGCATAGACAACTAAGCTAATTTTAATGCCATTTTCTGTATTTTTTTCAATTGCTTGAAGTAATTAAATATATACAGATAGCTAAGTGTACGAAGTAATAGCCTAAAACAGTTAGCTATCAAAATGCTAGTCTTGCTTATAAATAAAGTTTTTTTTTTTTCAGAAATAAAATAGCCAAAGAAAAGAGAAAATTAGACGGGGAGTGTTGGAAAAACAAGTTCACGTGGATTCAACCTCTAGAAAAGTGGTTTCATAGCGGTAGGTTCAATGAGACTCTATATAAATTCTTTCTAATAAAACAAGTGTATATTAAAAAAAGTTTTAAATAGAGTATTGGTAACACTATAAAAAAAAAAGCAATAATACCAAGGACCTATCATTGAGATCAAGAAAGTAGTGAGGACAAAATTTATCTTTTGAATGACATACATTCAAGGTTACATGGTTGGATAGGATTTCGACTCGACTTTTGTGACAAAGTTAATGAGAGACTTTATAGATTACGCTTATTTTGAGAAAATATTTTGTGTTTTTATTTTTTAAATTGTATTTATTTTATTTTAATAAGAGATTTTTAAAGTGAATAATTATTATTGAAATTTGAAAGAAAATAAAAAGTTAATTAATGAAAATGTATTTTGAATTTTTTTGTTGTTGATATCTTTATTCTTCAAAGAAATATAAACAATTATTTACTTCAATTATTTCTTAGATCCTTATTAATAAGTAAAATTAATACAAATTTTTTAAAAAGAAAATATAAAATATTTTTACAAAATAAATTAATATTTGGTTTTTTTTGAATTAAAGCTATTGTGTGAAAAGAAAAAAGAAGACATAATAGAGTTTTTTTTACATGAATAATAGAATTTACAATTGAGACAATGAATTCAAATATCAAAATGATATTTAGACACCCATAATTTTCATATGTTTATTCAACACCTCATTTTTTTTATCTCTTTTTATATCACATCACTAACATATCATATATATCATGTCATTTTATCTATTTTTCTCTCTCTCAAAGTGTCAAAAGGGTGAAAGTGTGTCAATGAAATATTTTCCTTAAGATATATAAAAATAAGAGGAGTAAAAAAATATTTTTAAATTTGACCTAAAAAAAACATTTTAAAAAACTAATATATTATTTTTAATTTTTAATACTTAAGAAATAATTTGATATATACTTTCACTAACACATGGATCAACCACTAAATACAGTAACCATTCCAACCAACTTGCGATACTTGAATTTGTAAAAAATAAAAAACTTAAAATACTTGAACAATAACAAAGTTCAAAAGCCTAAAGACTTTTGAACAATTCCCAATTACTCCATCATGCAAACCAAACAAGTGTAATAACTTAATCAGACATACTTACTAGTAATTCCTAAAAGTTTAAGCTTTTACGAATAACTACTTATTGGGGGATTATCAATTATTTCTAAGTAGTATAAATGTGAAATAATATACAAAGTATCATAATAGAGTAGATGAAGTATACAGTTACCCGAAATGACTTGTTGAAAGATTAGGGATTATGTCAATTTTGACTGAGAAATCTTAAAACAGAATAATAATATAGGTGTCATTGGCAGCAAATTCTAACAATGTACCTATTTTTAGCTCTCTATTTTATGCCATTTATTATAGCTATATGGTTTGTTTTGATTGATATTGGCAGTTTGATCATGTGGTTTTGATGATGCAACAAGAAAATAACTTCGTTCCTTTATTTGTGTTGGCAATCTCTCTAACACCAATTACGTGTGTACAAAATTTGGCTGGCTTCCTAAACTAACTTTGTACAAATTAAAATGGAGATGATATAAAGGTGAACACTCCCATATTGAGAGCAATACATATTAGTAATTAGGAGTGGTTCTGAACATGTGTCGGATGAACGATCATCCATGATCTATTTTTTAGGGGCACTAAAATTATTATTTTTGTTTAGTAGTTAGTATTATTACATTTATTTCAATAATAAAATTTTAATTTAAGGGTTTAAAATCAATAATTATGTGTTATTATTTCATTATACGTATATTCATTTTAAAAACTTCTTGTTGTTTTTTATTTTATATTTTGTTCAGATATGTTAGCTGGTTGTTTCAACATGTGATATATATAAAACACCTTATTATCACTTAAAACAAAAAAATAAGAAACAAATTACACTTGATGGGATTTCAAATTAAACTTGATGGGATTTAGGATGTTTTTAATTTCTATAAAATTTCAACCTTTTTATTTTAGTTTATATAAAATAAAATTACAATTTTTAATTCATACAAAATTATTATGCATGCAGTTTTAGTCTATTCTATTAAGTTAACATATATTTTTGAATGGATTTTTTTAGGCTTGTTTACAAAATTATAAAAAGTTTCTCTCTAAAAAATGAGATCAAAATTCGATTTCTAGGTCGACATTTTTGTCACTTTCTCTTTTGTTTTTCACATTAAAAAATTCATATTTAATTTATCTCAAGTTAAAAAATTCTAAATTTTTGTGAATGAACATTTCATAATGTTCTAAAGATGCTAGCAAAAATTAAATCATTCAAATTTTTTTTAAGTTGAAGGACAATTAAACATATTTTGTTTCAATAGAGATTAAAATTATTTGTTGGATAATTTTATAAGGACTAAAAATTGTATTTTTATTTTATAGAGAAAAAAATTGAAATGTTGAAATTTTATAAGGATTAAAAATATATTTAACCCAACTTAATATTAAACCTCAAAAATGTGATCTTGATTAAAAATATCAAACATCCTACTATCTCTATTGAGAATGATGCAAATTCACGTAATTAAGATTTCAAAGTTGAAAATTTTAAAAATAGTCAACTAAATAAGAGTATTGAACAATGAGATATTTTGGCTCAAAACAATGAAATGAAGATGATCATCGTGATGAAATTAAATATTTTGATAATGTAGGTCTTAATGAAAATGAACCATCTTTGCCTTTCTTGATGAACAACCTAGTTAATCTATTTCCTTAGACATCTATGAGCTAAGAACATGGAACAACCTTAGTTATTTGGTACAATTCATAAAATAAATAATTTATGGCCCGTTCGGGGTGGTTGTTAGTTTTTGATTTTTGGTTTTGAAAGTCAACTTCAAAATCAAAATCTATTTGAGTAAAATATGATTAAATTTTTACTTAATTTCAAAATAGTTTTTTCTTAAAATTCAAAACAAAAACTATAGACTTTATAATTCTTATTTTTGTTTTAAAATTAACATGTCACCATCTGTAAACATAAACACCACTCTAACAATCATCAACCACCACCTCTAACCATTATCTCTGACTACCGCCACCATAAAAAACCACCCACCCAACACCACCAAACACCAGCCATCCACTTCTAATAACTGCCACCACCAGCCACCATTTATAACCACTGCCACCGCGACCACCACCCTCAACCATCGACCGCAAACTACCATATCTCATCATCAACCACCCACATTTGACCACTGCCACTACCACCGACCACATCCATCACCACCACCTTGCCCACCTCTAACAACCACTAGCACTACCTACCACCAACTTTTGACAATCGCCACCACCATCTTTGACCACCACCATCACCACCCATCTCAGATCACCCACTACTAGAAAAACCCATTTTAGCTGTCATATTTAGCGTTGGCCCCCGACTCCGACGCTAGTTAGCGTTGGAGTAGCGTCGGTCACATGGACGCTAGTGTACAAAATTTTATTTTTTTAATTTATTAATAATTAGCGTCGGCTAAACCGACACTAAATAAAGTTATTATAACAACCACATGCCCACCTCTAACAAGCACCACAATAGTCATCTTCCACAACTACCACTTTCAACCACTATACTAAAGTTATTATAATTAAATAAATAGTAATTATATAATATTTGAATTATTTTAAAATAATCAAATTTAATATTTTTTTTACTTTTTTATTTTTAATTATTTTTATGTGTCAATATTTTTTATTTATATTTTGTAAATTCATAATGAGACAATAAAAAGAGTGATTCAATTCAAATAAAATAAAAACTGAAACTCATTTAAGAATTGAAATTCAGAACTGAAAATCGAAAATTCAAAACTAACATTAAAAACTCAAAATTGAAATTGATTTTAGATTTCAAAAATTTCACAATAGAAAATCAAAATCACTTGGATAGCAAATGAAGATTATAATGATCGGAAGAGTATTTGTGAAACACTTAAAGAACATTGGTCTAGAGGTGCACATATGACTTTCAAGAATCAATAATTGACATAGAAATTAGATTTTAGAAACATATAAAGATTGACCTCCATTTTGAGTTTATAAGAAAAAAACACTGAAAATTTGTATTAATTAAAATAATTTTTGTTATATATATCTTGCTGAACAAATATTTAAATATGGGCATAAATTTTTTAAATCTTGTTATAAAGTATTTGCTGTTATAATTTTTGCTAGATATATCTTTGATTAAGAAAGAATCATTAATGATTTTTCAACAAAAATTATAAGTACCTATCTATTTGCTGTTATAAGTACCTATCTATCTCTAATAGCTAGCCATTCTTATGTTAGTTTCCACTTACAGCCACCGCTCCTCTAAATAAACCTAGTTGTTTTTTCTTCCTCCATTTGACAAGAGTAGTTTAAGATTATTTGTTGATATAAAATCATTATTTTAAATCATTTTCTTTTAGTTTTTATTTATTTATTTTGATGCAGTATTGATTTTGGTTCAGATCGACATAGTAGGTTTGATTTATTACCAATTTCAATTAATAATTTTGACGTCGTCAACAATACAGATTTGGAGGTATAGATATTTCAGCCACTTAAATTTTGTCATATTTGTAGGCATGTTGCTGTTTTGTACTATTAACTTGGATGCTGTGAGTTTGTTCACATATTCATCATTTTTGTTTTTAACAAATTTGAATTTGTATTGCATGGATGTACTCTATAGTTTGAATCAATGAATATTGTTTCTTCTAGTAATTTTTTTTAAAGAGAAAAATAATAAATCATTATAAAGACACTATTTTTCAAAACTTCAAGAGTACCTAAATTCTCAAGACCAGCCATTGTCGTGACCTAAAATTCCGAGTGTTTCTCGAATTCAATGGAGTTGCCACTAAAATTTATTTTAAAATAGGAAAAATATTGGGAAACCCTTAAAAATAGAAAAAATAAAAATAAAAAAATGGTATTTGAAACAAAATTTTGAGTTCGGGAGTCGATTATGCATAGGGAAGGTATTAGCACCCTACGACATCCGTTAAAATATAATTATTTGCAAGATTAATATGGTTACCTATAATTAATTGTGCAAGATTAATATTAACTTAAGTATATTTATTTCTCTTTATTATTAAATATGAATAACAATTATTTTTAATATGCTTTTGGAATAAATGTGTGCATAAGAAATAGGACAAAAAAAGAAATTTTTATTAGTGTGTTTGACAAGAATGTAATCTTGCTCCTATGTATCTCCCGGTGCGACGGAGAAATCAAAGCTACGTAGTTCTTGATTAATGCGGATGTATTGATTATTTTTATAGAAAATTTGTTTTGTTATAAAAAAATATTTTGACAAAATAAAAATAAAAATGAGTTTGTTTGATTTGAGTAATTATTTTAAAATGCGAGTTTTAGGACGATCAAGTTGTACAACTCGTGTCTCAAAAAATTAAAGAGTAAAAGAGATGTCACATCTAATTTAATCCTCTTAAGAATATTTTATATTATTTTTTATTTTAAAATTGAGTTTTAAAACCACCAAGTAGTACGCCTTGCGTCTCAACAACTCAACGATTAAAAAAAGGATCACATGTAATTAATGAAATTTAAAAAGCTGATTTTATATTTATTTATTTAAAAATAAGTTTTAGAATTATCAAGTTGTATAAATTATGTTCTGCTACTCATGGATTAAAAGATGTCATTTCTAGTTAACCTTTAATAATAATTTTTATTTACTTATTTGTTTATGAATTTTAATTTAATTTATCTATGAAGATGAGATTTAGAACTATCAAGTTGTCACAACTTGTGTCCTAATAACTCAATGATTAAAAAAATGTCACATTTATTTAATCTTTAATGAAACATTTGCTGTTTTTTTTATTTTAATTTTTTTATGAAATTTAATATTTAAGTGATGAAGCAAATTAACTATTTAAAAAAAATAAATAAATAGCTTTAAATGGGTAGAACAGGTTTTTGTTTTTTGTTTAGAAACGAAGCCCAATTTAACTTAACAACAAAAAAATGTCAAAACATAAAAACTGAAAACCCTAATTATTCACTAAGGGAGGTTGGGTTAGCTGATGGCAGAACAAGCATCAGTTGCGGCTGAGTTGGCTGATGGCAGAACAAGCATCAATTGCGGCTGGGTTGGTTGATGGCAGAACAAAACGCATCAGGTGCGGCTGGGTTGGCTGATGGCAGAACAAAACGCATCAGTTGCAGCTGGAAACAAAACGGGAAAACGAAGAAGAACACAAAAGCGGCGACGACGACAACTAGGACGACATCATCACAGGTTCGGAGTTTTGGTCTTATTTTCTTATTTTTTTTCATTCAAAATGTAATCTTATTTTTACAAATTAAAATTTTATATTTTTATAACAAAAAAGTAATCACATTGTGAAGATAAAGAACAAACCGATTCATTATATAGAAAAATAATACCTTTGCATTTTCTGTTTGTTTTTGTTACTGATACTCCATTTGATTTCTTCCTCTTCTCCTTCTTTGTATGTGTTTTTTTTATAAGCAGAGTTAATCTTTTGATTTGTTTTTTTTTATCCCTTTTCTGAGATAAATGAAGATGTATTTATATGATTTTTTTGACTTGTCTGGTTGCTTTCTTGCTTGCCTTTGTCCTTCTCCATCAATTTCCTGTTTGATATTTAATTTCTTTGTTCAAAATCTGAGTTATTCTGCACATCTGATCTATTCACGATTTTAGCTTTATTTGTTTTTATCTGATTATGTTCATCTGTTGGACATAGTTGGTTTGTTAGGTTAAAGAACATTTTTTATTTGCAGATTTGGTTAATTTTTGTACATGATTCAACCACATTTGTCTTTTAGTGTTTTTTTTAAAACTCAAAAGTTTGTCTCTTTGCTATGTATAATGTGTACAATGGCTGACTTATAAAAATTATGTTTTTATTTCTCTAATTAGTTACAAAGCATAGACTAGTGCATCAACCATGATATGATATTGCATCAAAAACACAAATGCAACAATAAGGGCAACAATAGAGAACAAAACAGAGCCAAAACAGGCTGGAGTAGTTGGCTTAATTTGATTTGGTTTGGCTTAATTTTTATTGTAATTTGATTTGGCTTAATTTTAAAAATTGTAATTTGATTTGCCTTAATATTGCAATTATTTTTATTTCCTTTCTTTAATATATTTTCCTTTTTTGTATTAATGATTAAAAAGGCAACAATATATATATATATATATATATATATAAATGAATATTATTACTTTTTAAAATATTTCTAATAAGTTGGACAAAATTAGGGTACTACAACTGCCCCTATTTAATTATATTTTACTTGAAAATATGAATAAATGAATAAAAATGATTTTCATTTTCATGTTATCAAGTAAAAGATAAGTAAATATAAGGACCTAAATTTTGTCCAATAACAAACGCATGTATTAAAGTTCCCCAGAAATGTTAAAGTGGGAATGATGTAATTTTTTTTGAAATGTGCACAATAATCGTCTTTGGATGGATTACCGATGCGTAGATCAACATGAGTGAAAATAATCATCTTCAGATTGTTTACCGATGCATAGATTCATAGAAATAAAAAATGATCGTCTTGAGAGTGGTTATCGATGCGTAGATCGACGAAAGTGTAAGTGATCTTCTTTGGATTGTTGTTGCTTCAGGATCTGCAGAGTGTGCCTCTAAAGACCCTTCAGCACCTGTTTTTCACCATTCTTAGTTTGTAAAGAAGGAAGACTTTGATCGACTAGAAGCTAAACATGATGCATTCATGTAACAAACAGCCAAGAATCATGAGTCTATTCATAAGACCTTAGGACTGATCTTAGCTAGATTGACCAATCCTAATATTTAGTTTACCTTTGCTTTATTTACCTTTGTGTATTGATTTTCACTCTATCCTATGAAATATTCACTCTTTTATCCAAATGTTTTCTTCAATTAATTATAACACTTATATCTTTCTGTGTGTGGTTTACTTCTCTAGCTCAACTCTTTTTGTTTGATGACCCAAAGGGAGTATATGTTTTCATAGGTTTTGAAAACAATTTCTTATCTTTTAGAAAACTTCCTTGTCAGAATATCGTAGTCCACTCTTTTCTCTTGAAAACACGCTCATATTAAGGGGGAGCTTTACTTTGAACAACTTTGCATATATCATATTATTAAAAAGAAAAATTGTTCACAAAAATAGATGTTTGTCATCATCAAAAAGAGGGAGATTGATAGAACCAATGTGAGTTGAAGAACAATGACCTTTAATTATTTTGATGATAACAAAAATTATTTTGTGGGAACAATTTATAGCACTAATAAATTTAAAGCTTAAATACAATTTTGGTCTTTTTATCTTTTACCAAATAATCATTTTGGTTCTTTATATTTTTTATTCATTTTGGTCCTTTATCATTTATAAGTGGTGTATTTTAGTCCTTTTCATCATAACTCTTTCAAACAACTGTATAATTATTGTCATGAAGTATTAAAATCAAATCTTGGCTCAGTTGTAAAGTTAAGTGTGCAATCTTAATAAGGATAGGGTTAAAGTACGGTCGACTCTGATAAATGTTATTCGTTTCAAAGAGTTTACATATGTTTCAAAGTATGCAAGAAGAATTTTTTTTCAAGTGCAAGCCTTTAATAGGGTTAAATGGATGTTTTCTTTTTAAAGAATGTTATACTGGATACGAATTGACAATTGTTATATGGGATTCCAATGCCCAAATGTTGTTATAATTTTTGTTGTGGTTGTGACAAGGACTAAAATACACCACTTATAAAAGATAAAAGACCAAAATGAATCAAAATAAAGATAAAGGACCAAAATAGATATTAGGTAAAAGATAAAGGACCAAAATTATATTTAAGCCTAAATTTAATTAAGTGTGCAGTTCCCTTGTCGTGAACCTTAAAGACCTTACGCTGCATCTTTTGATGATTGGAGAAGATAAGCAAGAAAAACAAGGTAATGCCCTAGAAGATTTGTTTGAGTTGTGATTGACTATGATAAACGCACCATCAACGCACTTCTGATAAATCTATTAATACAAGCTTGCTCTGATAATTTGGTGTTTGACAAATCTAGTAAACAGTTGACCGTCTGGTGAAAGAGTCAAGTCAACACTTTGATAAAAATTCAACATCTCAACATCCTCTGCTCAGTAACTTGTATTTTCCATCTGTGTATAGAAGTGCATGACATCCTCTGAATATGTCATCCTTTGGTCTTCCTGTCATTTCTATCAAGATACGTTAAATTAATTACATGATAATTTCATGCAATCATAACAACCGTCAGAAACCATAATGGCCTTGAAGTTTCTCTATAAAAGTGCTTTTGATTTTCATTGCAAAAAGTACATATACGAGAAATCTATTGCCATCATATACAACAACTTGTGAATAACTTTATATTACTTTTGAGTGTACATAAAATACATTCTAAGAGCATACCTTGTAAACATCCTCTTGTGAGAGTTACTAGAAAACATTCTTAAACACTATTTGTAACTTATCTTAGTAGTGGTGGCTATCCTCAACAACTTGACTATACAAAACTAGAAGGTTAAGAAGACTTGAACATAGTCACTTTGACTAGTAGGTGTTTAGTGGACGTGTCATACTGCTGGTGATAAGTGGATTAAATCCTTTAGTGTGAAGGGACTGGACGTAGCTACTGTGTTGGTGGTGAACCAAGATAAGTTGACTTGTAATCATCTCCTTATCTCTTTATCAATTATTGATTTTAATATCGCTAGTTTATAATTTGTTTTTAATTAAGTGTTCTGAAAACAAAACATAATTCGAACCCCTTTTTCTTGTATTTTTCTCTCTACATCTTCTTCCTCTTGAGACATTCAAGCCTTCACTATTATCATCCACCTTCAAGTCCTTTAACTTGGTTAGCTACTTGGTTCTAATCACCAATTGGACATATCCCAAGGTGATAGTGCCTTCCTTTCTGTAAGACCCTTAATTTTAAACTCTAAATTATGTAATTTTAGTATATTTGGTGTTAAATTGCTAAGACATTTAGTCCAATTTTAATTCATGTTGTGAATTAAGTACCAAAAGCATATTTTATTAGAGTTTGTAATATGTTTTTTTATATATATATTTTGAGACCCGGTTAAAATTTTACCTGTCAATTGAATTGCAGCGAGAGAAGATATTTTTCTGAAAAAGTGATTTGAGAGGTGATGTGATGCGACGGGGGTAGTGATGATTTTAAAAATATCTAGATATTTAGATATTTATTTGGTTTTAATTAATTAATATATATATATATATATATATATATATATATATATATATATATATATATATATATATATATATATATATATATATATATATATATACTTAAGAAAGAAAAAGTAAACACTTTTCCCTGTTTCATGTCCGC
>JBBPBP010009779.1:52214531-52229327 GCA_037974735.1 Cicer chorassanicum | reverse complement strand
ATTATTATTATCTTCACACACTGTATTCTAATAAACGTAAACCTGATCATATCGGTACAATTTTCTTTTTAGTTTAATTTGTATATAATGTTAGTGTAATTTTTTTTACATAATCAACAAATCATGACTAATCATGTGAGCAACTTTATAAGTAGTTGTGACAAAAGTTAAATATTAGTAATAATTTAATTGTTGTAATTGATTAACTGTGTAAAACTATTTACACTAAAATTTATATATAAATGAAGACGTTAAAATCATTCATTGAGTCTACATTGGATCGAAATTAATTTGTCATAATGAATCAAATAAACACCACACCAAGACGAAACATAAAAAAATGTTACACTAAAACTACGAAATCAATAAATATATATATATATATATATATATATATATATTTGAAAATTACTCGTTTAAATAATAGAGAGTGAAATCACCCATTTAATCACTTATTTTAGACTTCAAATCACCTCTTTAAATTTTCTATTTATTTCTTCCTATATATAAATAAATGGTTTTCGCGTAGATTTTTATCTTTTATTTTTTTTATTGTCTCTGATTTCGTTATTTGTGCGTAACTTTGTTTTGTTTATCGATTTGTTGTTTGTTTCCTGTCTTGATACGGTTTTCATATGGTTCATATTGATATATTAAATTCAATCAATTATAGATTTAAATAATAACTTTGACATTGTTAATGTTATAGATCTAAAAATATAGATATGTCGAACACTTTAAATTTGTCATATTGTAGACATTTTCTATTTTATGCTATTAATTTGTGCCTAAATTCATTCTTTTTGTGAAAGTGTATTCGCTTGCCTGACAATACAAACATTATTATTATTATTATTATTATTATTATAATCCTTGCAAGTCTTAATAAAAGGGAAAACCATACTATCATTTTGTAATTTTAAATTTTTAGAAATTTCGGTTACCAAATTATGCAATTACTCTTTTTCTTGGAATTATGAGCAACACAATATTACTAAATTTCATTTTCTTTTTAATTCCTTTTTATTTGTTGCTTTCATATTTTTAAAATACGTATCTATGAGTATTGATGAAATATCAATATTAGATAGGTATTTGATACAAATATATCTCTAAATTTGGAGTATTCAAACTTCATAATTTGAAATTATTCTATACTTTTTACTTATCTTTTTCATTTTCTAAATAGTTATCAAATTAATTTAGCTATATAAAGTTACACTTAACATTTGGTCTCTCTGGACTATGGGTCTGTTTGGCAAGGCAAATAAATGAGATTATAGTTTATAGCTTAATTATAAGCTATAAGACATATTTAATAACAGTTATTTATGAATTTATAGTGTTTTTTAATAAACTAATTCAAGTAGTTTATGACTTAGAACTTAGCTTTTTTTCTTTCAATTTTAACTTTATTGTTGTAACTAAAATCCTTTTTTACTCTTTATAATTTAAAATAAATAATTTAAAATCTAAAATAATTTTAATAAATAATATTCTAAAGTAAGTAATTTAAAATAAATAAATTAGCTAAATAAATAAAAAATACATTAAATTATTAAATAATTTATTTATTATAATTTTAAATTATTTAAATTTTAAAATAATTAATACTTTATATTAAATAATTTAAAAATTTATTTTAATTTAAAATAAATAAAATAGATATATCAATAAAAATTGTATCATGTTGATTAATTTTAAATTAATAAAAAATAAATTTTAAATTAGTACTTTTAAAATACTTTAAGCATTAATTGATAAAATTTATTCTTAATTAAAAATTTTCTTTTATGTCGTTTTACATTTTTAACTAATTGAACCGTTTATTTTACCTAACACTTCAATTAGCTTAACATCTATCAGTTATCAGCTGTAGCTAGTTGTCAGTTATCGGCTAATTTAATCAAACAATGCCTTAAAATTTTGGGTATATCCCTAAGAATGAGATGATAAATAATTCAAGGTAAAATAAAAAATAAATAATTTCATCAAGAAAAATTACAAAATTTATTGATCTTTTTAAATGTATAAAAAATTTTAAAACAAAAATAAAAATTAACGAAAAAAATAGTAATACTTCACGCGTCCCTAATTACAAAACATCTTTTCATTTTTTTCTTCGCCCTTTAATATAACAACCATTTGCAAAATTCAAAATTCAACATACATTAATATTTTTTTATAAAAATATCCCTATTAAATTGATCGTTACAAAACGTAAATAATTTTTCTCTCTCATGTTATAACCGTAATGGTAGAAATAAATATAAAAAGATAACATATTTTTCACAACTTTATAACTCTAATCATTTTTCTTAATACTCATAATTTATATTATAAATTCGTATAACAAGGCATGGAGGGAGCAGATGATAAGAATAAAAGGAAGATAGTAATTGAAAATACAAAGGATATATTGATAGATATGATGGGTAAAAAAAGACAGGTGAGTGAATAATGTTCGAATCGTCGTCATAGACGCGTTAAGCCAGCTGGTTTTATAGCAAAATGAATTGAAAAGAAAAGAATAGAAATTACTACGAATAAACTATTAATAGATCGATGCATGACAGCGAAGGTAGGCGGTCAATGATTATATATGTTCATACCGTGTTGACTATCAAGATTCAAATTCAGAAACTACGTACTTATCATTGTCCTTCCATCCCAAACTTGCATGATTTACTCAAGGCTTTGTCTTATTATTCTTATCATATAGGTGTATGTAATATATAGAGCTGGCAAAATAGATCAAATTTACTGGGTGAGTATGCAAAAACTCGTAAGAAAATTAGGTTTAGACAAAAATATTTAACTCTGATTATCAATCCGAGTTTTTGTTTTGATGTAAGGATCGGAGTATTCATTAACTTTTTTTATTATATTTTTTGTTTATAAAAAAGTAAAATCAATCTTAACTTTTTAGCCTTGCTCTGTCGACCCAAAATCTAACCGAAGTAGCTCGAGTAAGTTGCTGGTAGCCCACTAGCCCGCATATATTTTATAAAGAATCTACTATATGTACACATTGCCCACAGGTCTGACCCACACAACAAGAAAACCCATATTATTATTATTGTTGTTATCATTATATATATATTTTTTTTATCGAGAGATATACTTTCCATCCTAGAATGATATTTCTATTATTCTTAAATAGTACAATTATTTTTTACTCCACATCTTCATGATACAAGCATTCTTTATGACTCTGAGTATTCTTTATCCTGCTTCTCGAGGTTCCGAGTATTCTTTACTCTACTTCTCCAAACTTTCAGTATTCTTCACTCGGGTTGTTCAAACTCTAAGTATTATTTATTTTGACTTTCTAGGATTTGAATATCCTTCACTTTACCTCTTCAAAATTTGAGTATTCTTTACTCAACATCTTCAGACTTTGAGTATACTTTACTCTGCCTCTACAGGCTCTAAGTATTTTTTTCTCTTTTTCATGTCATTTTAGACTCTTAGTATTCTTTATTCTATCTTTCCAAGCTCTGATTATTCTTTACCATGCCTCTCTAGGTTGCGTATTCTTTAAGTGTCTTTAGGCTATGTTCTTTCGTTCAAAAAATGACTTAATCAAACATAAGCCTTTTGAGAAAACTCATTTGTCACTACTGAAAGTTCTATAATAGGGGTTTGTGACTACAACACATAGTTGATAACTCTTCAAAGAGAAGATATACAAGTACACTTTCAATTTATCAATCCAAGAACCTCACTTAGATAAGATATACCATTCTTGCATTGTGGCTTTTTCTTTCGGTTAACATTTTTAGGATGAATGACCTCTATTTTTGTCAACTTCAACTAGAAGGATTGGATGAAGCGAGTTTAATAGGGATTGAAGATAGTTGTTGAAGAGATATGTTAATAGTTGTTGAAGAGATCTATTTTTTGGCTGCTTTCCAGGTTATTGGATACGAAGAGTTGAGACTTCAAAAATACTTCTCGATTTTTCCACTCAGACTTAATACTACATTTCTTTGTTTCTAGTGACTTGTTCATTTTAATGTAAGCTATTTATGATGTTTTACTTTGCATTATGAGCTTTGTGATACCCTAGCTCTTGAAATGCACTCAAGTATTAAATAATGTTATTCAATTTGTTTAGCGGTGGATAAAAATATTATCATTGATAGGAAACATATTCAAAAGGTTAAAATATCACATTTTACACAATTTATGTACACAATAAAATCATGCTTCCTCTATTTAGTTACTGAAATAAGTTGCTTTCGTTTACCATCTCATTATCTAAACACAATGTTATATATCAGAGTGAGAAAATTCACCAGACAAAACATGTATATGAGCTTAGAGTACCTTGAAGTATCCACTAAATCTTGTAAAACATCTTCGTCATCATAGTACCAAACATAAGAAAATGAAGGTGGAGAACATCTATATATATGTTTACAACATAAATGAACACAACAAAATTATGCACAACTAATACAAGTAGCACATAGTTTCAAATACTTTCTAGTGACGTTCCACATAATATAGTACTAGATACCCTTAAATAAGGTAGTGCAAGCAACACAAGGAATCAACATAATACACTTTTAAGCAAGAACCAAAATGAATTATTACCCAAAAGAATGACATTTTATGGGATGTTTGTTATACACAATTCTTAAATACTTCTTATATCATGTGGCATTGTTCTAACTTTGATGTAGTTGGTGAAGAGACACAATACTATGCCACCCTCAGATGGACGAACAACACTTATATTGGCCCCATCTTCATAGATCACTTAACTCATCCCAAGACTCACGTAAGTGACTCGTCATGATTAAACTAGGGTTATATGGTTGCTCTTAGCATTAGATGACTACCTCCAAGGCACTTAAGAATTCTTCCTAGAATACCCTCAAGGTCGAATCTCTCTGGCAGACTTGATCGTGACCTCCACTATCAAGCTCATACAATTGTACTTCCTCAACAAGAGGCCAAAGACCTCTATGTCCCTAAAATTTGGCATGAAACAATGGATCCAATACCCTCACATTTACATCCTCCCATTGTCGTCCTCCCATCACAAACATGAGTAAGATATAACACATTTACACATTTTCATATAACACATTTAAGTTCATATTTTAACGCATCACAACACAACTCATAATAGTAATAATACATGTTCACCACAAATACAACAATATGGTCATTATTATAGTCATATTATTCACAACAGTTCAACTAGAAATAGTTAATTTAACAGAGATCTTTCAACACAACATTATTGCGTAATAAATAATCACAACAACAACCTATAAATGTTTCTAACCTCATTTTATTGCTACTATATTGAATAACATGGTTAATTCATTTATTAACCTAATAGGGCATTGAACAACCTTGGAGGTTGAGAAATGAGACATTCTTGTTTATCTTAGCTAGTTATACCTATCAAATTGGTCTCATGAAAACCCAACCTTACTTCGTTGAATCTAGTTTTACACAAGGTTAGTACATAGGGTTACACTCTTAGTTGACTCCTTTAAATCTTATAAGCGCATCTCTATCATTTGTTGGACAAAAAAATAAGACTACTTAGAAGGATGTTTGATCGGTAAAAAAATCAAGATTAAATGATATAGACAATAAATGGATAGAGTTAGAAATGGTTCTGAATGACATTTATTGATCAATGCAAAGTGTCTCAACGACGAGCAATTGATCTTTAAAAGTTTGAAATGCGTAGTTATGCGTGAATATTTGAAATAAATGGGTATATTTGGTGAGCAAGATTGTGATGTCTTAGGAGTTATCAAATGGCTTCTTATTTTGGACTGGTTTCTATTTTTAGAGTTAGAAAAACATGTTTTCGCATGGCAACATGAGTCTTTCAATGAGTCATTAAAGGGTCATTTTGCACTATGAATGGTAATTGCTAGATATTGCGCAGTCAAATGGTTTTGCACAACAAATATATGTTTCACATGATGACACAAACATTTAGGCAATAACAAATGTGCAATTAAAAAGTATTCGCATTACGAATTATCATATTGCATTGCAAAGATATTCAAGGATGGTTAATGTGTGTCCTGATAAAATGATATTCGAGGATAATTGATATGTGTGTTTTTTGTGGTTGTGATGCTAATCATATAATTTACTATATCATTCCCATTTTATGGTGGTATGTGATTCTTATCCCTTTTGTATCTTGTTCTGTACTTTTATCTTTGTTTTTAGATACCGTTGAAAAGGAGTTCATAGCTGAAGATGTCGTTCCCTTTTATACTTTTAATGCAGTACACAAAGGAGATGACAATGTCACATGATAAGGAGTGCTATCTTGCATGGATAGCTAGATTGTTTTGGGATCCCTTTATTCCGAGTCTTTTGTAATTTGTATTTGAATTATTGAATATTTGGTCTCGCGGTATCCTGCAGTATGCTATGGATCCGCATACCCTTTGTTCTTATGATACAAGTATCTATAATTTTGTTAAATATCTATCTATGTAATTAAGATTTAAATTCCTCTGTAATTTCCACAAAGAACGTTTGTATACATTTACGATTTAGGTTGCAACAATAGGACGTTGGGGCATCTCATTTTAGTTGTGTCATAGTAGGTTGGTTCAGATCGTCCTTTGAGTGTCTATGGTTATCTTGGATGTGTCATGTTAGACACATATGCATGGGATACTAACTATATATAGAAATGGGTAGAATGTCTTGAAAAGTGTAGAGTGTCAAATTTCTTTGAGCCTACTAATAGGATATTCCCCTCATTGTTGAGGCATATTCATATTGTTTTATGAACCTTATAAATGATGAGTCAATGTTATCTTTTTAAGAAGACCATGGTTTGTGGTAAACGTAATCATGGTAGAAATACTAGTAGGAAATTAGGTAGAAGAATATGTGTTGGAGTAGGGGAGAGAGCAGATGATCCCTTTGAGCAAGGTGAGAACTCCCAAGCAAGAGAATGGACTAAGATGATAAGAATAGTAAGGGATTTGACATCTACGATTCCATGATCCCACAACACACACATAATTTACAATTTACATGTGACCAACAAGTTAATGAGCAACATTAGAGGGAAGCTACAATGGGGAATTGTTAACTTTCCAGGTGAATTTGACCTGGAGGGAAAATAATATGTGTTGTAGGAGTAAGAGAAGATTTTGCTTTTATACGTTGTAGAGACAATAGGAATGTGGAGTATGCATCTTTCATGATGATTGGAGAAATAAAGTTTTGGTGGAGAAACATCATGAAGCTTTAGTTGGAGGAAGGTCATATTATTAATTGGGAGTTGTTCAGGGTATGCTTCGTGAAAAATTATTTACCTAAGCTTACTAGGAAAAGGAAGAAGACAAAGTTTAACTCACTTAGGCAAGGAGATATACTTGTAGATGATTATACAGGGAGGTTTATGGCGTCAATGGAGTATTAAGAATTTTATCAACTACATCGGCAAGAGGAATGGAGAAGTTAGTTTCTTTAGGATGGTCAGAAGTATAATATTCAACGGGAAGTGTTGCCTTTCTAGTTAGAAATTTTTTGGAGTTAGGGAAAAATATTTGAGCTGGAAAGCATTGACCATTAGGGATGAAGGTGCAAACACGAGAAGGGATGTTGAATTGTGTTTGAAAAATTTGATATCTTTTTGATAATTTATTAAAACACACGTTCATTTTTGGTGACTTACTTGGAGGTGAAGCAGTCGGGTTCAGAGTCAACAAACAATGAAAGCATAAATAATTGGACACATAGATTTATCCCGGTTCTCCACTAACTTGGCTACATCCAATCCCCTCATTAAGAAGGCTTTAATCCACTAATTCAAATGCCTTGAATTACAAAACACTTGACCCGCCAAACCAGTCTTCCCAAACACCGTGACAACCCCAGACTTTTGAGAAACTAACCACTTTAACACTACAAGCCAAGACTTTTCCTAAAAACCTGACAACCCCAGATTGAAGAAGGAACTAAACCACTATCGGGTTGGATAAAAAATATTAGAACTTTAGGTGTTTGCTTCTAACAAAGATGAAAGTTGAAATAACTCTCACACTCTAAGAAAAAACACTTAGAAAAATATTTCTAACTTGAACAAGTGTTTCTGTGTTTGAACTCTAACATGAATTTTAAATTTTGAGTTTATGAGTTCTTATACTCTTTTTTGATTTTCGACGATCTTTTTCTTCAGCATTGAATATTTATTTATAGATAAAATTAGAGATTCAATTTTGTCTTTGTTTAATTCTGAATTGTGTCTTCATTCCTAGCTTGGTCAACAATGATCTTATTCAACAATAATTTTGAACAATATGCTTTTTGATAATATGTTCTTTAGCCCATTCTTTATTTATGAATCCAATCTGACTAGTGAAGTAACAATGTCAATTATAAGAAAGGGGGGGTTTGAATTATAATTGTCCATTTTTAAAAATTCCTGTTTAAAACTAAAATGTTAACTGATTAGAAAATAGTAATATTAACTTCTCTATAATATTAACTTCTCTATATAAAAACTGATTAGAAAATAAAAATTAAATATAGATAAGGGAAGAGATATCACACAAAGATATATCCTAGTTCACCCAACACAGGTTACGTCCAGTCCTCACAATTGTGAGATTTTCCACTAAGTGCTCAAATCAAGATCGTTCTTGGTTTTCACACAACTTTTATAGATCAATCTTGATCTGTTACAAAGTACTACCTTTCTACCCAGAAAGGATTTCTACAGGCTAACTTTTATAGATTCTAGATTTTAGAACTTGGTAGAAACTGATTCTAATATCAAACTAAGAACAGAAGTACAACTTAGAAATGATTGAGAAGCTCAAGAGGGTTCAAGTATGATTAAATGAGTGATGTACTGGTTTGCACTTGAAGCTCTGATATGTTCTTCTTCATGAGGCTTTATTTATAGGCTTCAAGAGGTCTTATGACAATTTATTTGGACGTTGGAAATAGTCCAGTTGTCATGAGTAAGTGAGTGGATAAGTTAAACCATAAAGCAAAAATGTTCTTGCTGAAAGTAGGAATGTTCTTGTGAACCAAGAACAATCTTCAATTTGCCTTGAGAAAAGCTGACTTTTAAACTCTTTTTGACAGTTGTCTTAAGTGATCTGATGCCTTGAATCATGTGTGCAGGTTCTTTTGAAAGTACAACAGAAGTGTCCTTTCTAGCCTGTCAGATTTGTACTTTAGTTTGCTTAACTTGGAGAATGGTCTTGCTTTATGAATTTTTGAAGCATAGCCTTTTACCTTCGAATCTTGGAGTGGTTCTTGTATTGGATTGATCCTTGTATATTTCTGGTGACGTTGTGGAATGGATTGCAATTCCAGGATCTAATCTTTTCTTGAAGAATCTGATCATTCTTGTTTATTTATAGATGTGGAGAACGTTCTTCGTTTTCCAGAATTATGTCAAGAACGTTATTTGTTTCTTTGAATAAGCTTTCTTTATTTTAACATGGTCTTCTTTGTAATGCTTGATACCTATCTTTGATTAACACACTCAAATACACATGTTAAATACCAAACCATTTAGAATCATAATTAGAAGTCTTAATTAACCTTTGTTTAATTATCATCAAAACATTAATTTGGGATTTTGTCTCAACAAGCAGTTTTTCTAGATTGATTTTGTTTGTATTTTTTTCAGATCGAGTTTGTAAATTCTTCTAATTGATTCTATTCGTATTTTGTTCAGATTGAGTTTGTAAATTATTCAAATTGATTCTGTTCATATTTTGTTGTAGATAAATCTTGATCAAATCTTCTTCAAATCTTGACCATATCTTCTTTTCAACTTGGTCAAAGATTTTCTTCAATTATAAATCTGAATGAAATCTTATTTTAGATTTTCTTCAAAAACACAAATCTTCTTTCATACTCTGTGAAGTCAAATATATTGATCTCATGCATAAAATACTTTTTGTTATCATTAAATCTCTAAGTATAAAGCTAACTTGGTTCCAATAAGGGAAATCGACTAGAATCAAATAGAGTTGTGAAGAGACGAGAGTCTCATGTGTCAAGACCACCTTGAAATGGGGGAAGTATACCTCGACATGCTAGATCAGAACCTTATGAGAGACTAATGCAACATTCTTCTACATCTAGAACAAGTGGAATTGGGAGATAGTTTCCATTTAGGTATTTTGGTTGTTAAGGATAAAACTTGTCATAAGTCTATCCAGGTAAACCTCTAGGCTCTTTTTTTAAGTGTAGTCGGATGTGTCACACGATGAGAGACTATTCAAGGAAGAAGATACAACAAGTGAGGATGGCAACTCCTAGTCATGGAATGAGTTTTTATATTGTTTTGGGTGGAAGTGTTAGAGATGTGAATGCTAATAAGAAATGTGGTGGAAGTGTTAGAGTTGAGGAAACTAGTAGGAAATGTGTTCACTTACTACGCTTGAAGTCCTACCTTTGTAGAGCTCTCATAAATCTTAGATTTGCCCTTAAGGGATTCTAGGAGTTTGTTTTTGGTTTGACCAGATGAACCATGTGTTTGAAAAGTGTTAGTAGTGTTGGAACCAAGTTGGTTTTCCTCTTGTAATTTTGATGTTAATAAAGGTATTTTATGAAAGCAACGTGCCTCTAAAGGTTACATAGACTACCTCTAATGTTTGGCTCTGATGTTTGGGTCTGAAGACTACTTCCGATAATTATGTCTGAAGATTGCCTTTGAAGACTGTTTGAAGGTTGAATTTGAAGCATGCCTCTGAATCCCTTGTGCGCCTCTAATGTGCACAAACTCAACATGCCTTTTAAAAGTTTATATCAAGCCATCATTAACTTTGAAGAGATTGTTCAAGCCATGAATTCAAAACTCATATTCTGCTAATCAAAAGTTTCAACACACTCAAAATGTTGCCTTTAATATGCAACCTCTAATGTTGCACCAACTTTGATGATTCAACAATATGATTTTCCCAAAGTCAGAAATTCTGAGTCACACGATTGTGCCTCTAAATTTTACTATCCAAGAAACACATCATCTCATTCCAACAAGAAAGTCAATGGCTCTTGTTGAAATAATTCATTCAGAATTTTTGAATATTCAAGAACAAGCCCAGATCCATTCCTGCTCCAATCAGTCACGGGTATGAAGGAAGATTCACATGAATAATATTTTGAACACAATATGAAATTAGATATGATTCATAATAAAAGGTGAAAAGAAGATATGGCCAAAATATTGTTCATAAGAAGATATAGCTAAAATATTATTCACAATAAGATATAATCAAAATATTGTTCACAGGAAAATACAGCCAAAATATTGTTCACAAGAAGATATGGTCAAAATATTGTTCACAAGAAGATATGGCCAAAATATTGTTCACTAGAAGATATGGCCAAAATATTGTTCACAAGAAGATATAGTCAAAATATTATTCACAAGAACATATGATAGAATTTGTTCACAAGAAGATATGTTCAGAATTTGCTCACAAGATGATATATTTAGAATTTGTTAACAAGAAGATACACTCGAAATTATTCACAAGAAGATATACTCAGAATTATTCACAAGAAGAAACAATCAGAATTTTTCATAAGAAGGTACCAGAGGAAGTCATTAGAGGAAGTGACCAGAGGGTAAGATCAGGGGAACACAAAAACATATGTGTTTGCCTTTAAACATATGCCTCTGAAAGTTATGAAGAATGCCTTTGATGTTTGGCTCTAAAGTTTGGCTATGAAGATGCCTTTGGTAATTGGGTTTGAAGACTGGCTCTGAAATTGGATCTGAAAACTGTTTAACAACTGAATTTTAAGCATGCCTCTAAAGCCCTTGTGTGCGTCTGATGTGCAAAAACTAGGCATGTCTCTAAAGAGTTTATATCAAGCTATCATTAACTATGAGGAGACTGTACAAGCCATGCATTTAATCAAAAGTTGCAACACACTCTGTTAAGCCATGCATTATATCAAGCTATCATTAACTATTCTGTTAATCAAAAGTTGCAACACACTCAAAATGTTTCCTCTTATATGCAACCTTTAATGTTGCATTAACTCTGATAATTCAACAATGTGATTTGGCTAAAACCACTAATTCTAAGTCATACAATTTTGTCACATAATCCTGCTTCTGACTTTTACTATCCAAAAAACACAACATCTCACTCCAAAAATAAAGTCAATGGCTTTGATCGAAAGTCAACGACTCTGATTTGAAAGAATTTACTATGAAGAAAAGACTTAGCTGAATCACAATTTACTATGAAGAAAAGACTTAGCTGAATCACAAAGAGATTTCTAAATATTCAAGAACAATTCAAATCCATTCATGCTCCATTCTATCAAGAGTATGAACGACAATTTGCGTGAATAAGTTGTTGAACTCAATCTGAAATTAGATATGATTATGAATTAAAATTAAAGGAAATCTTTGACCAAAGTGAAAATAAGTTATGGCCAAAATATTATTCACAAGAAGATCTGGTCAAAATAATGTTCACAAGAAGATATGGTCATAATATTGGTCACAAGAAGATATGGTCAAAATATTGTTCACAAGAAGATATGGTCAAAATATTGTTCACAAAAAGATATGGTCAAAATATTGTTCACAAAAAGATATGGTCAAAATATTGTTCACAAGAAGATATGGTCAAAATTTTTTTCGCAAGAAGATACACTCAGAATTATTCACAAGAAGATATACTCATAATTATTCACAAGAAGAAACACTTATAATTATTCACAAGAAAATATACTCATAATTTGTTCACTAGAAGATACATTTAGAATTTTTTTACAAGAAATATATGATCCTGATTTTACAAGGACAAAAGTGAAACCCTAATCTATTTCATAAATAGATACTCAAGACTGAAGGAAAAAACACGAACTCATAAATTTAGAAATCCATACAGTTCAGAAAAACTTGTTAGAGCTCAAATTTCCTAAGTATCGAAAGTTCAAAAGTTTAAGTTCTAGAGAAGCATTTGCTCAAAGAAATATTTCCTAAGTGTTTTGGTGTGAGAAATCAATTGTAACAATCTACTTAGTAGAAGCAAAACACAATCCATTCCAAACTTATGTAACCCACCTGATAGTGGCTTTAGTGTTCCTTAAGCAATCTATGGTTGTTAGGTTGTGTTGAGAAGACTTGACTTGCAGCGTCAATGTGTAGTTGCATTTAATAATTTGTGGTTTTCAGGTTGTGTGGAGAAGATTTTACTTGTAGGGTCAAGGTGTTTGTTTGCCTCAAAAAGTGTGTATGTGTAAGGTTGTTTTGAGAAGACTTACTTGTAGGGTCAGGTACTGTGTAATTCAAGGATTTGAATTAGTGGTTAAATTCTTTTAAGTGAAGGGACTGGTTGTAGCTATCAAGTTGGTGATGAACCAGGATAAATCTCTTTGTGTCACTATAATTATGCACTCTTTACTTTACTGTGCCTCTAATTACTTAAGCATGATTGTTACTGCCTCTGTTTTAGTTAAAATCACCAACTCGAATCAATTCTTGAATAAATAATTAAAAAGAATCCAACTTAGACAAACACAATTCAACCTCCTTCTCGTGTTTGCACCTTCAATTATCACCTAACTAATTAATAAAAAAATTAATCAAATAACCTACTTTCTTAGACTATGTGCCAATCCTCACAAGGGAAAAATGTTCCACCTGTACAACACCAATATACTCATAGGATTTCATGTACAAAACCCTACCCAAATTTTACCTTAGATGCATTACCTTTACAAAGAATTTGTCGTCATGTACGTGTGGCTAGATCTAGACTCACCCACGCATGCATAAAAATGAAACACCTTTCTTAATCACCAATTTAGGGCCACTCACCCGAAGCACCCAATTGTTATTTGACCTTGTTACTAGACCCACCTGGTTAGGTACAAGTCACCTTTTGTAACCACCTCTTACCAATCAATTATATTTACACATTATTATTCACCAAGTTCTCACATCATAACTCAAATAAACATACTAATCAAGAACCATCAAATATCTTGAATCACATAAACATTTAACATAAATAACATATCACAACTTCACACTTAAAGAGTTTCAGGAAAATTACAAGCATCACATCAAATATCATAAAACAAGAAAATTACGCATAGTCTTGTTCACATAAGCAAATATGGAAGGATGCCCTTACAAAATAACTCTTTGCTTCCTAACCCCACACCGCCCCATCACAATCCACTTCGTTTATACACAAATGTATTTTACTAAATGAGGATTAAAAAACTAAAGGAACCTTTCTAGTGGGTAATTCAGCCAACACCGAGAAATTAGACAGGACTTGTTTTATCGATTCTTATTTCACACTCTCATTCAATAATATAAAATTCTAAGGCTTGAAATACTATCGATCCCTAGGGGTTTCCCTTTAGTTCACTTCCAAAATTTATTACACAAATAAAGACATCAATGAACAACTTTAAAGTCATCCTATCTAAGTTATAGATAAAATCATGGTTTAAACATGACTGTCAACATAAACTTTTAATCCTATACATAGAGGTTGTAACTTTATAATAAAAATTTAAACTTCACACACATAACTATTTTCCCTTTTCTTAAAATGTATGGATCTAAATTTTCTTAACATTAAAGTTGAATCTTTTAACAAAAAATTAGTTTTACATCGTTCTTTAAGTTTTTCTATAAAAAGATAACTTTTGCATAAAAAAGATTCATATTTTTATTTATTTTCAAGTACCAAAATTTAACAAATAAATAATTGCTTCAAAAAGTGTAAACTTTTAGCCAACCCAATAGTTTAAATCAAAGTTTTTTTTTTTTTTTTT
>JBBPBP010009779.1:52186425-52214386 GCA_037974735.1 Cicer chorassanicum | reverse complement strand
TTTTACATTTAACAACATCATCTGATATCAACAATAACAAAAAAAACCACAATAATAGACGACGACAACTACAACAAAACCAAAACAACATGATTAACACGTATCATGATTTTCTCTTAGAAAAAAAAGTGGGGGTTCAATTATAATTTCACATTACCAAAAAAAATCATAAGAGAAGATTTAGAAAATGAGTGTTTTTGATATCATTGTAACAACTTTTTTTCATTTTAAAAAAATAACATTTATTTTCTTTGGTCCCTCAGTTTAGAACAAACGGAGAGGGGGAGATTTTGATTTAATTTCTCAACAAGGATCAATAATAGTAATGAAACAAGTTGAATAGAAAAGAAAAGTTGATGAATTTCTTACTTGAAAATCGGTTAGGGGAAAGGATTCTTTTCGAGTTTGGATTATGTCAATCCAAATATCCCTAAATATATGTTAACCGTCTCTATTTCTTTATATGTATAAAACTTAATTTTGATATATTTTAATAGCATATCAAATTGCTTTAGATTTATGTAAAATTTTACATGCATGATCTTTATGATATAAATTTTCGATCCAATGAAAAAAAAATTGAAAAAACAAATGTAAAATTAAGAGAAATAGAGAGAAATGATAGATATTGAGAGAGGTTTAAATTGACAGGATCAAATCTCATTTTGTTTTCCCAAGTGAGAATGAGAGAAGTGAGAATGAGAGAAGTGAGGTGTGATAGAGATGGTCGGCTGAGTTGAAGTCTTACGGAGGAATCATTGTTCTCTCTATGACTCTAGCCAAACGATATAACTAATGGTGAGATCTCTTCAAATTTGCTTGATTCCATTCTGTTACTAGTAATATCTTTCCTTAATTAGAAAATTAAATCAAATAAAATATTACTAAAAAAAACATAAAGATATTTTTGTATTTTTATTTTAACGATTAATTTTAAAAAGATTTTAATAATATCCTTGATCCAAATAAATAAATTATATCTTGCATATGTATACTTTCTAAATAGCCAAGCACACATACATATAGTTTTGAAAAAGTTAATTACAGTTAACATAGGTAGTGACAACTATATAATAAAATTAAATGAAGAAAATTTTCACACATTACTAATAATTATAAAATATATACATGTGTTACGACATGCATGTGTTGCTCCTATAGTTATGTCTACAAAATCTTCTAGAACCATATACAGGCTACTCTACAGTAACTATCATCAAGTTAGATGATTGATGATCAGTGGATTTTTGTCCAGCATCATCAGCATCTTCAAGTTGTAACTTCTGCTCAAATTGCCATCGCACCAAAGTATGCTTAAAACTAAAATCGCTGCATCCAGTCTACAAATATTCTTTCTACTTATTCTTTTATGAAAAATCAACTTTGGTATGAGTGTAAGGAAATTTTTATCATCTACCAAAGTCTGAGACAAAAATGAAGATTGAAATTTGAAAAGACAATGTAAAACATTGTATAATAACACTGCTCATTTCTTCAAATCTCTACATACGACTATGTCAAGTCAAATCATTAAGGATTTATGACCTCAGATAGACTATAATAGAGAATAAAGATTTGAATTTTCAATTAAAAATAAAACTTAAAGTTTTTGAAAATCATCTCTAGAGCTTTATTTTAAAACTCTCAGAAGTTTTAGAAGAAGTATTATTTTGTTAAGAACAACTCATTTTGAGTTTTCTTCAAGAAGCAAATCACATTAACTTGTAATAGTTGTTCTTTGTTGAGTGGAGAAATGTACCACTTAATAGGCACAAGTGATGTCATTATGTTAAGTAGTATAGATTGAGTGACAATCAGGAGATACTCTCAAGTTTGTATTTAGTGATTCAATAGTTGAAAAATCATTCTAAGGTTAGAAAGGACTTGACATAGTTATTCGATTTACAGTGAATTAGAATAAATCGTGTGGATCTATCTCTATGTTTATCACTTTATTGATTATTACTATTTAATATAACATATAACTAGCAAGGATTAATCACTTAACCTTTGTCGATTACACACACTCTAATAATCAAGTAAGTTTGTGTCTGAGAGTGAGGTTTTAGGGTTAGAAAATTGTGTACCTTTAACCTATGTGAGGTGTCACTTTATAGGGCGTCTTCTAGGGTTTGTTGAAGAAATCTTTTAGTGTTATAAGTTGTATGATCTTTGATTTGTGGATCATTGTTTGATTTAGAACGTGTGTCCAGGAAGATGAATGAAAATCGTTGCCATTATGTGGCTAAGATCATGATTGCCATCGTATGACTTTGGAGGGAAATCTAGGTTAGTTCTTATGGTCACTCAACTTAGATTCATTTTGTCAAGATTGAAGTAGCAATGTCAAGTTACAAGGAAGGGGGTTTGAATTGTAATCTTGCCTAATTAAAGTTTCCTGTTAAAAAAACTTAAGAAAAACAACTCAAGAATGATCTTGGTTATGAAAACATAAACGGAGAACGTTCTTGGTTCTGAAACAGAAAACGGAGAACGTTCTTGATTAGTTAAAATCTCAGTTTTTAGTTTCTCTATTTAAACAAAAACAGCTGAATGTAAATAGAGATAAGGAAGAGATACCACACAATGATATATCCTGGTTCACCCAACTCGGGCTACGTCCAGTCCTCACAACTGTGAGATTTTCACTAAGTGTTCAAAGAACGAAGAACAATATTTTGGTTACACAGTTAAAGATCAACCTTGATTTGTAACTATACTTCCTTTCCACCCATAAAGGATTCAATCAAGTCACCTAACGAAACTGATAGGATTTTACAATGTACTCTTTTAATCACACTCACACTATAAACAATCCTTATAGTTATGAGTTTACACAATAATGATTTAAAAGGTTTGTTGATCTGATTATGCTCAACTCTTGTTTGAGAATAGATTCAAAACAAAAAGAACTCAGTAAGATAAGCTGGAAATGTATGATGGTTTCAGCCTGATTCTTTTTGTGAATGAGATGGCTTCAAGAATGCAAGTGAATATGATTTAATGAGAATACTTGGCACTTGAAGTTCTGATCTTTTCCTTGAGCATGGCCTTCCTTTTATAGACGTTTGGAGCATTTAATTCTGGTCAGAAAGAGCTGTTGGTAGTGCCCTGTTACTTATGACAAAAAAAATATATATGATTAAAAATAATCCGTTCATGTGAACAACTTTGGGTCTTGCTTACTGGGCTATTTTGCTCAAGTTTAAACATATTCTCTGTGCACATAGTGACCCATTTAAGCTTCGAAAATACTTGATGATGATTGGGCTTTGATCTGGAAGCTTGATTTAATCCAAAAGCTGGTTGGAAAGGAAGAAAATGATTTATGCAAAACTATGAAAGCTGTTTTTGCATAAACGAAGATTGTTCTTTCAGAAACGGAGATTGATGATCAGAAATGGAGATTGATGATCAATCTGGTCTAGTGGTCTTCTGGATAGTCTGGGGACTGATAATCAATCTTGAGGATTAGTCTTGTTTCAACTTTCTTGATATTTCCAGACTGGAGAAAGTTGCAATCCATTTTGACTTGCCTTGATTCATGATGATTTATATTAGTGATTCGAAAACCTCTTTAAGTTATAATGATTCCTATTTGTTCCTTGCCATGTATTGATGAAATTTGTATAAGGAACTAAGGCAGAAGCTTTGTTAAAATGGTGGAGAATGATTGGTGAAGTGGCTGCGACAATCAATCTTGATTCTGCAGATCATTCTCTGTTTTGTACAACTTATGGTCAAGAATGTTCTGTTTAGTTTTTCATTTGACTTCTTTGCTTTGCTTGATTCATTTCTTTAATAAAAACACTCAAGAGCACAAATTCAATTAACATAATATTTAGAATCATAATTAACATTCTTAATTAACCTTTGTTTATTTTCATCAAAACTTAATTTGAGAGTTTGTCTTAACAAAGATGTAATGCTCTAGTTCTCAAATATGACATGTTTGGAATTGAGTTGGGTTGGGCATGAGTCTGACCCAAAATAATTGTTCCTCTAAGTCGTCAATTGCCGGATTTTGTGGATGACTTGAGGTCGAAAATATTTTGGACACATAAACCATGATTTCCATGGCTTATACATGTATCACGCTGCCAGAATTAAATTTGAACTTGTTCCTTGAAGAGTTACCATAGGAAAGATGTGAGAGGTGATTACAACTTGACACTGAGGTGACATTTGTGTTTTCCCTTTAATGACACGTTGGAGCCCCTATGAAGGATTTTGAGTACCTTATATTAGCTTTTGATTGATAGGTCACGTCATTGGAGAAGGGTTTACAATCATTGGATAAATATGTGTCTTTTTATTTGGTGTCTCCTTGGTCTATAAATAAGAGGGAAAATTCTTATTTCCCTGTTTTACCTCCTTTGACCTTCATCCTTCACAACTATTTACATATTTCTACATCATTTCAAGTCTCCTTCACCCACCCTCTAGTTCTTTCATCTTTGTAGTTCAAAGAACTCGTTCGAGTTTACCAACAACCTATAGATCTTCGTCACATCCTAAAGGTAATTCACATTTGTTTTGATTTTCACATTAGTGATCAAAATGGCCTTAGTGGCATCACTCGATGAACTATTTTGCAATTCAACGTATGGTGGTGATTTGCGTCGCGCGTTTTCCACTTCTTTTTTGGTCCCTTAATAGATAGTGGTTTGGTAATTGATTTTTCTTTCTCTTTGAATATCCTGTGTAAAATTCAGGGTTGTCGTTCTTTTTACCCATTCATTCAGAAGGTGTAAGGGTGAATTTATAAGTTTTCTCATTCATTTTCCTTCTTTTGATCATAACAGGGCTCTTATTAGTTAAATAAGAAAGCATATCTTAGATACTCTAGTTTTTACTTCTAATGCAAGGGAATTAGATTGGGTGGTCGAAGAAGCTCTTGGAGCAATTCTGGTGTACTCTTACGATGACGGCTTCATCACCTTGTAGGCTTTCACGACGATGGGTACTCATGGTGATTGGTTGATTCACAAATCGGCCAAAGACATGTGAATCTACAGTGAGTACATTCACTGCCATAGTCATGTATGAGATCCTTTTATAGGATATGGAATTTAAGATTTCCTTTAATGACTTGAAACCTCTATACTTATTTAGATCTGGCCCCCTCTTAAATGCAAATGAATTTTTTTTCATATATTCAAGCTTTCTAGATTGTGTGCCAATATCTAAAGCTACTTTCTTTTGAATCCTGTGGCATAATGAGAGTATGAGGGTTAAACAAGGCTTACTTTCCTTTAAACAGGAAGACTTTTTTTTTTTTTTTATCCTTTTACGAACTCACTAAAATTATTTAGGAGTAAATATTATTGTCTAGGGATGTCAACGTTAATTTTTCTGAGGTAACTCATACTTAATGATAACGACACTCCTTCCATAATCGACCGAGGGGAACCGATCTTCAGGCGCGATAGTCTTTATTCGAATAGATGAACTTACGTTCAAGGCCACCTAACTTAGTGATATCGATGCTTACAATTCCCAATGCCTTTTGGCTTTCGTTGAGGCCTCTGAAAATAAATTGGTTGTTGACAAAGGTGGAAACCCAATCCTAGACAAGAACATAAGAAAATTGTATAAAAGTCATTGCATTTATACAAAGGAACTCTTGAGGTGTCACTCTCAATTTGAGGAAAATTATCACTTCGGTGGGTCTTACTTGAGCCAAGTTTAGTTGGTGTATGTTATAGTTATATTAGTTTTCCTAAATTTTTTCCTTCATAAAGAGATCCAAAGTTAAGAACACCAAAAGCACTACTCAAGTTCCTCCACAATGATCCAACCACAACGTCGTCCAAACTTCTTTGGAGGGTTGATTTTACGTGACATCCCTGTAGCCCAAGATCAAGAGATTTAAATGACTACGGTTGAAAGTCATTCTCCAAGAAAACTGAATTTTGATAATGTCAAAATTTGTAATCTCAAGGACAAAAATCCTTAAAAGAAGAGGAGAAAAAATTCCACAAATCTTCAGCTCCATCAAGTCTTCTAAGGAAACAAAGTTTTATGGCGGAAGAAGTGACACTTACCAAGATGGGAGGACATCAGCCTAGTAGCTTTTCCTCAACTGTTTATTTTATCCTTCTTATTGATCCCTCTGGACTTCATGTAATAATTTTGGACATTGATGTTACTTGTTTACCCGACCTTGGCTTTTTAGGTCGAAAAAAGATTTTGGCCGAGAGTCTTCCTCATCCTTGTAAAGTCTTTATCATTAGCATTTTCATGTTCACAACTAATCAATATTTTGCTACTATGTGGAAAAAAATACCATTACGGGCCTAAAGAAAAAATATGAAAATGTGAAGACATTACTTTTAGAGATGAGTGAAAGGGTTGTTAAGGTTGAGGAAATTTTTTTCGCATTCCCAAAGGATTGAAAATAAAATAAGAACTTGAAATGTATTGAGTAGTTATAAGTGAAATGTTTCTAACAACCTAATGCCTAAGTCCAGTTTCACAAATGGTAAAAATATTATTAATACCAAGCTTTTAACACAGGATTAGCAAGAAACCTTTTTTGTGAATTTTTTTTTGTTAATAATAAAGTGATAAAAACAGAGTAAAATAGCAAAGCTCCCTCTTAACATGACTAGGTTTTAAAATTGTGGAGTACGACATTCTGATAAGAAATTATTCTTACAAAAAATATTACCCTCTTTATCATCAAACAAAAAGGAGCGATACACATACAAAAGACACACCAAAACTATATATGAGGGGAAAGGTTAACAAAATGTGATTAGAACGTGCATAGTACATCAAAGAGTGAAAACAATACAGAAAACATAAACAAAGGGTGATGATTGGTCAATCTAGATAAGATCAATCCTAAAGTATATTGAATAAATTCCTAATATTTGGTTGTTTGTTCCATGAATGCCTAAGTTTTAGCTTCTAAGAAATCAAAGTATTTCTTCTTGAAACTGTGAGACGGGTCAAACACCGGTGTAAAACGAGTGATAGAAGGACCTTCAGAGGAAAACACTACAGATTCTAACCCAAAAGTAGCAAGAACATCCAAGGAAGGTAACTCAACACGTGGAATGATCATAGGGAAGTGCAATGGTGCCAAGGGAGTAACCATTAGTGATTCTAGATAAACATATCCCACATGAAAGTCGTATATACTGGATGGATTTCTGAAGCAGCAGTCAATTGGTTTCTAGTCTGGTTTCCATGAGCTTTTAGAAAATGCAAAACCCAAAGGTAGAGGATCTCAGCAATTTGTTTGAAAAATTGGAGTTCTGAGTGGCCAGATGCATTCCATGCTCCATGTGTTCCTTAATCCATGTTGTGACAAAAGAGATGACATTGTTCCATTGACTAAAGACTTCATCAGGACCCAAGCTTTGAGCATTCCTGTTACTAATCTTCGTAATCTTAGCAGTGAGAGAGGTAATGAATGAATCAAGGGTTTGGAAGCAAGAGGGAATAAAAATTGCTAGGTCTAGAGGTATAGAAGCATTAGATTCAGGTTGAGGTTGGGTGGAGGCCGAAACAGGTGAATCATCTGAAGATGTTTAAGATATTAAAGTTGTTACAACTTCAATTTCTATCTTAGTGACTATGAGGATATGATCCATAATTATATGTGAGTGAGGTTGTAACACCCCGACTTTTAATAATGAGTGTAATTTTTTTTTTTTTTTTTTATAAAAGCAACTAAACACTTTAGACTAAAATATTCATAATCGTATTTAATTTAAATCATAGTAAAATATTTAATTGTAAAATTCTTTTCTAAAAATGACAATTAGAATTTTTGTTGCATTATATAAAATAGTTTCGACACAAATAACTTACTTACAACTGAACAATTCACATTGACCCAAAAAATCATAACTATTTCAGATACATAAATTCCATTGCAACAACAACATTGCAATAAGGAATGGAGAAAAAATAAAACCCTTAATTAAAACCCTAAGCTGATCTTGAACTCTAACTGAGGATGATTGGATATTGAGGGTCCACGGGTGCCATCAAGCCTCACTGCTTCCGATTGACAATCCAAAATCATCGCTCTGTCACATCTTCTATGTTGTTGCAATTCTCCCACGACTCCAAACTCTAAGAACCTGGGGCGTAAGCCCGACCCACAATAATAGTAGAGGGTCACGATCTAAAAACAACATATATACGAAAATACAAAGCACGAAAGCATAACACGACATGGCATCAATTGATAAACAAGCATGCATATAAATATTATCATATAACAAACACGACTCGTTTGACAAAGCACCCTAATGCAATGCTTATATGCCAATGCACATGATTCCAGAATTTCCTCACCCTCCCCTCGAGGGGCATAAATCATGAATGTACCGCCTCTCACAGATCAGTACTAATTACTAAGGTGCCACCTATTATAGATCAGCACGATTTACCATAGTACAGTCTATCATAGACCTACACGACTCAAAAATCCCGGTAAGGATAAGGTGGACCAATCAACTCATGGAACTTTCCCATGGCCCATCACGGTCACCACTAACACTGTGGCCCATCAAGGTCACCACTAACTATGAAATGCATGAGCATACTCTAACTCTTTCATATCAATCATTATGTAAATGCAGCTATTAAAAGACTCATCTTTTAATACTCATTAAACACTTATAATTTTTACTACTTTTTCACATAGCATACTCAAAACACATTCTCATCAATAAAATTCATAACACATATGTTATCAATTATGAATACGTAATCAACCGTGTGCACGTTTACTCACCACGTACACAAGGAACATGTGTACAAACGCACAATGTATTCAAGCATATATCGTATCGTTAGAAAGTGCCCTTACCTTGACAATGCTTTATTACACAAGCTACTTACGCTACGCCAGCATAATCTATCCGACGATTCCAACAACACCTCTCAATTTCCTTGTACCTTAAACCAATCAATTAACTTAATCAATAAAAGTTTCTAAACCAACCCTAAATGAACCCTAGGTTCAGCTACTTTCCAAATCAATTAGGTCTGACTTTTCTCTTAGGTTCCCTAACTTCAAGAAGACTTTGGTTTAAGTACTTTGGCGGAAGCAAATTTTAAAACACTTAGGCTACACTTTGAAAATCTTGAAATTGTTTTTTCCAAACTTATTGAAGTTCAGCTCAAATCTTTGTCTTTAACAACTTATGACAAAATATTTTCTCAATAAAATCAATCAAAGACAATCTATCTCACACCGTTTGAAATTTCGAATAAATCCAATTTGACATTTTTCAAACCTTAATCTTTATTAACTATGCGTTGTATATAAACTTTCACACAAAAATCACATTTTATCATCAACACAAAATATTTCTCAAGTTCATAATTTTCTTTTAAGTCTTCAACTAAATTCTTCATTTCTAATAAAACCACATATCAAAAGCCAAAATTATATTCAATCATTGTTTTGCAAAACACCTAGATACTTCTCCAACCTTGAATTTTAGTATATAGTTGATATCTTTACTATAAAAATCAAAACTTTCAACTTCAAAACTTAAGATTGAAACTTTGTTCTTAATGTCAGTATTTCTCGTTCAAACCTTTTTGATATATAAGATTTGAAGTCTTAAGTTTTAAATATGAAATTGTTCTCAAAATCCTAAAGTTTGAAAATTGAAAATTTAATATTAAAGACTAAACGACTCCAAAAATCATAAACTTTTTTTTCACCAAAAATTCCAAATCCAAATCTAATTTAAAACACCTTAAATAATCAAGGACAACAACAGCTCAAATGGTTTCTAACTTTAAACGACTCCAAATTTTAATTTATACCACCATTAAAAAAAACCACAACAATTCATTTACCACTTTAGTTTAAAACATTTGCCATGACCTTTTTGTTCCTATCTCTTTTGCTTAAAAATATCAACCCAACAAACAAAATATATTCAGAGTTCTCCCCACCGCTAACTCGGTGTCAACAATCTCAATTCATTTTCGAGATTCAAGGAGCTAACTACATTAACATAGGGAATTATAAAATTTACTTCAAGGATACATTACTCAAGAAACTAATCAATTTCTTTTTTATCAATCACTCACTTTAAAATCCTCATTTCACAACTTTGAGTTTTTTTTTTTTTATTAAAAAAAAAAATATATATATCACTTTGGTCCCCAAACACCTTAACATCTAGTTGTCATTTTAATTAAAAAAACATAACCAAACACACTTGCAAAAATCTTCTTAACGTTACTAACTTAAACCCTCTAATAAAATTTCTATTGTCAGTTCAAACTCATTTATTTGAAAACAACTCATTACGTTACTCAAACATATACAAAAATCAAATTTTCACATTATGACACACCACATTTGGTTTTACTAAAAATTTTAGGGGATTGGTTTCATTTTTTGTTATTCAAGTTATTAACTCCTCTAATTTCAATATTAACAAAGCCCCAAAGCAACAAAACACATTTTCCTTTTACTCTCTTACTTAGGGTTTCTGATTTTTGAAAGAAAAATAGTTGAAAATGTTTCCTTTGACTTCCTAAACATTAATAACAACCATAGTAGTGATAAACAAGCAAGATTAAAGCTCAAAATGTAAAAAAAAAATCACTTTTCCCCTACATATGCATGCTTACGGGTTTGAGAGAAAAGAGGGGAGAAATAGCTACCTCAACTATTGATCCTTAGCTCTTTGTATTCCTTTCAAGTAGTGACACAACTTTATAGTTGAAGGATTTGTGATTGGAAGCTTCCTTGAAGCTCAAAAGTGGAGGAGAAGATTTGGGTTTGGAGAGAAATGAAAGAAGATGCTTATGAAGAATTAAAGACATAGATAGTAAAATGATGAAGATGATGATGATGGCCATGAAGTGCTTTTATAAGGAAGGGGAAATGTATTTTTTTTTCTCCTTCCCTTAATTAATCTACTATCTCAATTCCAAATTAATCTCTAAAAATTTCTAAACACAAAAATTAATCACATAAATTTAATCCTAAAATCTCACAATATCCTTTATGACACTTAGTCATAATCACATCACATCACTCACTTCTAAATCTACTTTAGTAAAAATATCTAGATATTTTGTGACTTTAAGTCACATCATCTCGTTCAATCTTCGAGTTCATTCTTAAACGAGTCGCATTTCGTTCACAGAAAAATTTATCGAGAACTTAATTTTTTTTTAATAAATCTACAAATTAAAGCTTTACAAAATTTTGTGAATAATTTTTATCCGACGAAATTTTTGTTCCTTAGAAAAATATAACGAGATCAAATTCTCATTATAGTCGATATATAAAACACTCGATTAAATTTTGGTGCCATACGGAGTTTTTCAAAATTTAAACAGCGGGTATATCTTGCCCGTTTTTAAAAAACTCAGTAGAATATTATTTTTGAAATTTCAAAAATGCCAAGACAATCACATAGTCATTTAACAACAAGGAAACATCCGAATTTTTTTTCATATATTAATTTGCAAGTTAGACACTTACAACAATTTTACAAACAGACAAGGAAAACGGTAAATAGACAAAGTAATAAACAACGTAAGGCATAATTATACAGTAAGCCCTAATTCTTATTATAAATAAATTACGGGTCTTACAAAGGTCATTTGCATGTGTAGAAAGGATGAGTGAGGTTGGACTAGTTGTTTGGGTCAGTGTTTGTGGAGGGTTAGAGTGGTAATTTGACGGAGTCGAAGTAGGAGATTAAGTATTTAGAAGGTAGGGCTTTCATTTATACCTAAGAGCTACAAGATTTTTAGCTAGGGTTGCCTCAAACATTTCATCTAAAGTGTGTATATTTGAATCAGAACTAGAAGACACAATAAAGATTTGAAGGGTTGATTTGGTTGAGGGGATATGAGTAAGGATTGTGTGTAAAGAAAGGGGTTTAGATGGTGTTGAAGTAGTTTCAGGTTCAGGTGTTTCATTACCACTACCAATGTTACTAGGAGAATGAATGAGCTCAACAGATTAATTTACCTTATGCCTCTTCCTCAAGTTAAGGCTAGCTTCATCCTCTTGGTAGTGGGAATGAATGGACGGTGGTACTTATCCCCCAAGCATCAGGTTTGATTCCCACAGAAGGCAAAAACTCGTTAATTCATACAGAGAGGAAAGGAGGGGGGGGGGGGCGAGAAGGTCGTGATTAACAATTCCGATAACGTTAAGTATCGAGCTGTTACAATTGTCATTTTCATCAATTGCTTCTTCCTCTAAAATGAAACATACCCTAACTGCTCTTTTCCTTTTCTTCTCAAACTCTTGAGATTCCTTTGGCAGAGGAAAGCAAATTGAAGACATCTTTTGACCAGAGGCTTACATCCTTAGATATTCTTGAATTGTCTTTTTATTGTCTTCCTCAAATATAGGAGCGAATGAATCTCCAACCAAGACAAAACTGTCTTGAGATCCACTAGACAATCGTAAAAGCCTTTGAACTTCATTGCCTAGTGTTATTTAATCCTTTGTTGCAATGAGTCTCATTTTGATCGCATTCTGAATGTTGAACACTAATGCATAAGAGGATGCCATGTGTTCTTCCTGAATAGTTCCTCCTACTTCCTCTACGGCCTTAATAAGAGGGGTTCTCATAAGCATAGTTGTGATAAGTCAAGAATAGGGGATAGTCTTGGTTTTTCTTAACCTTGAGTTGACAACATAGTACAAGATGTGGATAATTTGTCTTAATCTTTTAGGAGATGTTCCACATCAAACCCTTGTGATCTTTGCTTATGTAATCAACAAAACCACCTTTCGGCGCAACACATCCAATTAGAATCTTGAACATCACTCTGTATATGGGCTTTAAGTGCACATATTTGGAGTTAACCTTGGGATCCTCAAACATTTCCTTTTGGATTTGGAAGATAGCAACAATGGTTTATTGAGTGACCTTGATATGATGCCCTAAAACCACACTTGAGATTTCTCCATTTGTGTTCACATCAGCAAACCTCCATAACTCTTTAACCAGAATGTCTAGAGTGTGTGATTAATTTAGGTTAAAATACTCCATCCATCCAATAATAGCAAATTCTTCAATGAAATCAAAATTCTTTTCAGTGAAATTTGCGAAGTTAATTTCAAGTTCATTTAGAGTATCTGCTTGACAAATGTTGCATTCTATGGTGGGTGTAGAAGAAGATGCAAAACTCGACACCATAAGAGAATCTAGAAGAAAATTCAGAGTTCTAAGGTTTGAAAAGAAAACGAAAGTGTGGGAAAATATGTGGGAGTAGTGAGTGCTTTTAGTGTTTGTGTTTTTTTTTATCAAACTTTTGAGGTTCTAAAACCGAATAGAAATAACTATTGTCCACACGTTAAATGTCTAAAATACCCTTCTAAACATAATCTCTCATGACGTAATGTTTAATCTCTATATGTTTTATATTTGAATGTAAATTTTGAAGACAAGAATGTTACCCTCATAAATTTTGAAATCTTCTTGTTGGTGTTTCATCCACAGCAGTTGGATGCTGCAGCTTACCGCAAATATATATTTTGCCTCAATTGTAGATAGGACAATGGTTCCTTGTATTTTCCTTGACCAAGAGATCAGATTTTCACCAAGAAATGTACAGCTACCACTGGTACTTTTTCTTTCTAGTTTGTCCCTAGCATAGTTAGCATACAGAAACCTACTAACCTAATTCATCCTTATTAACAGAACATGTCGGATGCATAGGTGTAAGCATGGGTTTGCATTCCTCTATCTTAAATTTCTTAAAAAAGTCTCTAATGTATTTAGTGTGATGAATGAATACTTCATTTGAGCTTTTGATGAATTTGGATTCCAAGAAAGAATTTTAGTTCTTTAATCATGCTCATCTCAAGTTCATTAGTAGAATCAAAAATAATATTACAACTTATACTTGGACAATTAGAAGATAATTCTTATACGATATTATAAATAAAGTAGTGTCAACCTTGCCACTCTCAAAATCACTTTTTAGAAGAAAACTGCTTAGTCTATTATACCATGCTATAGGAGTCTGTCTTAGATCATATAAGGATTTCTGTAATTTAAAAACATGGTATGGGAATTCATTATCCTCAAAGCCAAGAGGTTGTTTGACATACACTTCTTAATTCATATAACCAATTAGGAATGAACTTTTCACATCCATTTTATATAAAATAATTTTATTAAAAACTGCAAATGAAAGTGAAATTCTGATTGCTTTTAAGATGTTACCTTATGAGAAAACCTGGTCTTCATAGGATCACTTAAGTTTCTAATGGTCAAGGAGTCTCGATGTGATGATTTGTATTTCCATATAGGTTTAGCTTCCTGATAACCTTGACTTGTGGATGGTTCCTCATTACTTGTTCTCGTATTGTCGGGTACATTTTATAATTCTTCAAAGGGTCATTTGTTGCTTCCTCTGATACATTTGATTCCTTTGATATATGTAAATCTGCAAATTCTTCATCATGCTTTGACTTTGTATGGTCAAGTTGTTTGTCATCAAATTTGACATTGATTGATTACTCTACACTCAGTGTTTCTTTATTATATACTCTAAAGGCTTTAAACCTTTTTGAGTATCCTAAAACAATACACTTTTAAGATCGTGAATCAAACTTGCCATGGTTTGCTTTGGTGTTCAAAATAAAACATGTGCAACAAAATTATTGAAAATAAGAAATGTTGGGTTTTATTCCTTTCCACAATTCATAAGGTGTCTTATTTAGAATATGTCTTATATAGATATTTATTCCGAGTATAAAATGCATTATTTACTACTTCTATCGAAAAATGTTTGACAACATTCATTTCTTGAATCATGGTGGATGCCATTTCCTGAAAAGACCTATTTTTCCTTTATACAACACCATTCTGTTGAGGTGTTTTAGGAGAAGAATTTTTTCGTGTAATACTATTCTCTTCACAAAAGTTTTCAAAAGGTTTATTTTTGAACTTGCCACTGTGATCACAACAAATAGTTGTAATACTAAAAGCTTTTTCATTTTGCACTTGTTTGCAGAAGACAGTGAACACTGTATGTGACTCATCCTTGTGTCTAACAAACTTTACCCATGTACATCTGAAATAGTAATCAACAAAAACAAATCCGTACTTTTTACCACTGATAGAGGAAGTTTTTATTGGACATTATAAGTCAATGTGTAAAAGTTGAAGCGGTCTAGATGTGGAAACAACATTCTTTGAAGAAAAAGATGATTTAGTCTATTTCCTTTTTTGACTAAATTTTAAATGTGGCAAACTTCTTATTAGGTCAAGTCTTTTCAACTTTGAGATTAATCTCAAGTTGGCATGTCGTAACCTTTTGTGCCAGATTAGTTTTTCTTTATTCACTGACACGCGACACTTCACTTCTTGTTTTTCCAAATCTGATAATTTTATTTTGTAAATATTGTTTTTCCTCTAACCAGTAAAAAGTATCGATGCATTTGTGTGACTAATTGTCTTACACGACTTTTGATTGAAGACAATATCATAACCATTGTCACTTAATTAACTTATGCTCAATAGGTTATGTATTAGTCCTTTTACTAGCAAAACACTTTTAATAGATGTGAGATAACCATTACCTATTGTGCCACTCCCTATGACCTTACCCTTCTGATTTCCTCCAAATCCCACAACTCCTCCATCTTTGAAGGTTAGGTTTTGGAACATAGACTTTTCTCCCGTCAAGTGTCGTGAACATCACTGTCCAAGTACCATGACTAGTGTTTCAACTTTGTTACTAAGGGTATCTGCAAGATAAATTATTTTATTTTTAGGTACCCACATATTTTTGGGTCCTGGTTTGTTAGTTCTGAAAGGTATCTTGTCTTTCCATGTTTTCAAAATAAGACAAGTTCTTTTATAATGACCTTTCTTTAAGCAGTAGATGCAAGCATTTTCAGGTGAGTTAAGCTTTGGAGTTTCCTCTGAAGCAATTCTAGGCGAGTTAAGCTTCAGAGTTTCCTCTAGTTCCTCAAAACTAGTACCTTTTCTGTTGTTTATGCTAACACCATAGATTAGTGAAGGTTGTTTTCTTCTGCCAATGCCATTTGCTAGAAAATCTTGAAAGGCTTTTTCATACTTAATGGAATTACAAGTACTTACTTCTAAGGCTTTTGAGATATTTTCCGTTAGAGTTAGACTTCCGTTTTGTAAGTTTGCATAATCTTTTTCAAGAGAATTGTACTTGTCTGCTAAGATAAAGTGAGTTTTTTCTAAGTTTTTTTTAGTTTTTGAGTAGACATTGTGATTCTTGCTCAGAAACTCATTTAACATAGTTATAAGTTTATTTCGAGATAGATCAGATAGTACCTCAATTTCCTCATCAACATATTCGTTATCAGAGTTAGAGTAGACATCTGCCATCAAAGCCATGTTCCCATGTTCTTCCTCTTCATCAGAGGATGCATCAGAGTCATCCTAAGTAGCCATAAGACTCTTTTTCTTTATATTGAAGTATTTTTTTTCCAGAGTTTCCCTTCTCAAGCTTAGAATACTCTGATTTGTAATGTCTTGGTTCTTTGTATCCATAACAGGTGATTTTCCTCATTTTAGAATTTTCTATACTTCCTCTATTATTTATGGATCGTGTGGAATCCTTTTTGGGAAATGATTTCTTCATGTTGTTCCTAATATGTTGGATTTTCTATGAAATGAACGACAACTCTTCATCATCTAAGTTATCACAGAGCCTTGGAGTTTCCTTTATTTCCTTTGCATTTGAGAGCCAAGGACTTTGATTTCCTTTTTGGTTCATCTTCCACTAGTTCAATCTCATGGGATCTAAGTGAACTTATCAACTCTTCTAGGGGCAATTTGTTAAGATCCCTAGCTTATTGAATTGTAGTTAGCTTTGGTCTCCGCTTTCTAGGATCTTCTTGACATCATCAGGTGTAGTGTAGCTCTTTCAAAGAACCTTTAGTCCAAATACTAGAGTTTGGAATATATAAAACATTGTCTCAATGTCTTCATCTTCTTCCATTTAAAATAGTTCGTACTTTCTGGCAAGTAGGTTAGATTTAGCTTCATGCACTTGTTTATTTCCTTCATAGTTGAGAACTACTACATCGAATATGCTTTTTGCAGTTTCCTTGTTGCTGCATTTTTCGAACTCTTTGACGATGATAGCATTCATCATAAAGGTTTTTGCTTTGTAATGCAACTTGTATTGTTTCTTTTGATCAGCATCAAGATTCATTTTGGATATTGCAACACTAGCACCATCTTTAGGAGTTTCATAACCTTCTTCGACTATGTTCCAAAGTTCAGGATCATGTGAGATGTAGAAACTTCTCAACCGTTCTTGAAGGTGCAAACACGAAAAGGGGGGTTGAATTGTGTTTGACAAAGTTGAAAACTTTTTACTAATTTGATGAAGGTTGGTTGGTTTTTATGAATTACTTAGATAAGAAGCAATTGGATTCAGGAGCAGCAAACAATGAAAGCATAAATAATTTGACACATATATTTATCCTAGATCACCACTAACTTGGCTACCTCCAATCCCCTCATTCAGAAGGCTATAATCCACTAATTCAAATACCTTGAATTAAAAAAGCACCTGACCCTCCAAGCCAGTCTTCCCAAATAGCCTGGCAACTCCAGACTTTTGAGGAACAAACCACCTTGACCCTACAAGCAAAGTCTTCTCCTAACAATATGACAACCCCAGATTGAAGAATGAACTAAACCACTATCGGGTTGGATACAAAAGTTTGGAACTTTAAGTGTTTGTTCTAACAAAGTTGATAATAATAATAACTCTTACATTCTAAGAAAAGAACACTAAGAAAATATTTCTAACTTGAAAAAGTGTTTCTCTCTTTGAACTCTAAGTTGAATTTGGAGTTTTGAGCTTGAGTTCTTCTACTTTTTTATGTTTTTCGATGATTTTCTTCTTCAGCCTTGATTATCTATTTATAGTTAAAATTTGGGCTTCAATTTAGTCTTTCTTTAATTCTGAATTGTATCTTGCTTAGATTGAGTTTGTAAATTCTTCAGATTAATTCTGTTCCTATTTTCTTTATCCTAGTTCACCACCAACATGTCTAGTCCCTTCACACAGAATGATTTAATCTGAATCATGCGTTCACTGATCATTTGCTACTCAACTGAATGTGTTCAAGTCTTCTCAACCTTCTATCTTAGTACGGTTAAGCTGTTGACTCAGCAGTTATTGGGCCAAGTTACAAAGTGTTTATATCTGGTTTGGAACTAATTCTAACACAAGAGTGTTTACACATATTTTTTCTCTCAGAATATTTCTTAGGTTTCTCATCACTTAGAGCTAATACAAGAGATTTTCAAGTGTTTGTAATGACATGTGTGTTTCTCTTGTTTTTTCGTTGTTGGTTACTTAGTGGCGATCACAAATCCTTTTATAAAGAGTCATTTAGTTCGTTAGGGTTTATGACCGTTGTTGTGATTGTATGAAATCTGCATGTGAATTAACAACTCGTATAAAATCTTTAGAGTTTTTGAATCAACATTAAAAGCTTGTCAAAATTTGACTTCATGATTGACTCAACATATGTTGATAGAAAAGGCAATATGACATGTTAAACCCTTCTTCAGTCAGAGGATAAATCTTCTATGATGAGCAAAGTTTTTTGGATCATAGACTTCTTATTATAGCATTGACTTTAGTTAGAGATTTGACTTTATCATAGGTCAAATTTGTGGCCAAGATTTATTAGAGGCAGAATCACTGGAGTGAAATTGTATTAGAAGATTCAGTAGAGATATGTTGAGAGCAATCTTTTCAGAATTTAGTTACACTTCAACCGATGTAATAGAGTATTGATGTAACTGCTTTGTTTAGCTTATCTATTCATCAAGGATGCATCATAAAAACGTTTAATTTTCGTGAAAGGAGAGTGCACACTTAAATAAATTATAAGCACAATAAATTGTTCTCACAAAATAACTTTTGTTACCGTCATAATAGTTAAGGGTCATTTGTTCTTCAAACTAACTTGATTTTAACAACACTACAAGACGGTTATGGCAGGACGGTCCACGCTTCCTCATTGCGACAGATCATGCGACGATGTCCATCAACCGTCGTCTTCCTTTAATGTAATCACAACTTGTGTGTTTCTCAATATATGTCTCGCATTCTCATTTCTCTTGCATGCGCGCTGTAAAACCCCCAAATCTCCCAAACCCCCAAAATTCCAAATTTCCCAAATTAGTTTCTCACATAATCTAAAATCCCTAAAATCGCTTAACTCTTCTTCGTCTATCTCAATATTTCGATCTCTTGCTTGCACGCCTTTTCATTTTGTCGTTAAGTCATAGTATCTCGATCTCTCAATCAGCCCAAACTACCAAAGCAGCAAACGCAAACTAAAGAACCCCAAACGCAACACAGTGGCGGTTCGTAGATGTCGTAATACTTTCCTGGAACAAAAAATAAGTGCTTTAAAAACCCATGTTGGAACAGGTTAGAATTTTCGCAAAATAACCTCACGACATACGAATCTACGACGGTTGAAGAACGGTTGCAAATATCAAATTGCAGCGATTACAACCGCTGCAGACCCTTTTTAACTACCGCAAAATGTTTTTGTTTATAGTGCAAAATAAAGTCTATCAACGGAAAGAGGAAGGGAATTGGGTCTAGAAAACTTGAGAGCTTTCAACTTAGGGCTTTTTAGTAAATTGGAATAGAGAATTCTTTATTATAAAAATAGTCCTTGGTTAAGAGCTTTAGCGAGCAAATATGGGGAGACAAATGGCATAATTAATAGGGGAGAAAGACTTGCAAAATATTGAAAGAGAAATGTGGGGGGTTATCAAGAAAACTAATTTGAGACTTAAGGAATGGGGAAGAAACACTTCTTTGGGTGGATCCATGGTGTGAAGGGGTAATTTTAAAGAATAGTTATTCGACCTTATTATCTGAAGAAAAAAAATGCTTAAGAATATGAGATGAGGTAGCATGCTTATTCAAGATGAGATGGCGTTGGAAGCTGAACTTAAAGAAAAATAACTTGGGATAGTGTTGAGAACTGGAAGTTCTGATAGATAAATGTATTAACAAACTATATAACCTCATTCACCTTATTTCTTAATAGGGAGGAAGTACAAGAGTATATATAGCATTTGTTATATGCTATAACAGAATAACAATTAAACTAATTAGTTAGTTACAATGTAAAGAGTAATTTAAGTATAGTCTAATATCTCCCCTCAAGCTAGATTATATATGTCTAATAAACCAAGCTTGGAAACATATGAAGGAAATGGGGTAAGATTCAAAGCCTTAGTGAATATATCTGCTAACTGTTTTGAAGAATTGATAGGTAGAAGATGAAATAACTTTTGCAGTAATTTTTCCCTAACTATGTGACAGTCGATCTCAGTATGTTTTGTGCGTTCATGAAAGGATGCGTTAGCAACAATGTACCTAGCGGATTGGCTATCACATTAAAGTAGGGCTAGAGTTGTAAAATTAAGTTGGATATCTTGTAGAAGAAAGGTTAACCATTGAATCTCGCATACAGTGGATGTCATAGATTTGCACTCAACTTCAGAAGACAAACGTGAGACTGTCGGTTGCTTTTTAGACTTCCATGAAACCAAGGAATCCCCCAAGAAGATACAATAACCACTCACTGATTTTCTGGTTTCAGCACAAGTTGCCCAATCGGAATCACAAAAGGCTTTAAGTTGTAACGAAGATGAAGAAGGTAGGAAATTGCCGCTGCCTAGAGAATTCTTAAGATAACGCAAGACATAAATAGCTGTTGCAAAGTGGTGAGAAATTGCTTTATTGGTGTATTGACTTAACTATTGAACAGCGAAGCTCGTCTTCTATAAGGCTCCGGATCAATAAGTAATTTGTGTCTGTAGGTGAAAACTTTAAGTCTTTAAGTAATTTGTGTCTGAAGCCGGTTTTGTGGCAAGGAGGCATGCTGAAGCGAGGATGTCGAGTGTATATTTATGTTGACAAATGTGGATCCCAGATTTACTTCGTGATATTTCCAATCCTATGAAATATTTAAGTTGTCCAAGGTCTTTAATTCGAAAACTCTTATGAAGGATGTCCTTTATGTGGAAAATTTATGTCATATCGTTACCTGCAGGTATCAAATCATCAACATAAATCAGTAGTGCAGTAAAGGAATGTCATTCGTGTTTGATAAACAATGTGTTATCATTGGATGATGGACAATAGCCATTAGAAGTTAATGCATTAGACAATTTTGCATGCCATTGTCTACATGATTGCTTTAAACCATAAATTGATTTAAGCAATTTGCAAACCTTATTGGGAGAATTAGAATTAAGATCAGAAGGCAAAACCATATAAACCTCTTCATCTAAAGTGTCATGTAGAATGGCAATGTAAACATCTAATTGATGTAAGAACCAATTTTGTGATGAAGCAATGGATAATAACAATCTAATTGTAGTTAATTTTGCAACTGGACTATAAGTATCAAAAAAATCAATACCTTCAATTTGGGTAAAACCCTTAGCTACAAGACGAGCTTTATACCTTTCGATAGTGCTGTCGGCTTTATATTTAATTTTGTATACCCACTTACAACCTATAGGCTTCTTACCTTGTGGAAGATTGAAAACAATCCATGTGTTGTTATGATGTAAAGCTGACAATTCAGATTGCATAGCTTGTAAGTATAGTCTAATAAGATGTGAGGAAAATGTGAGTATTCTGTTATAGAAGCGCATGAACAATAAGGGAGAGAGCTGTAGATGAAGATCTCTTAAACTTTACAGAGGTTTGGAACAAATATGTTCCATTCAAGGTGGCTGTTTTGGTATGGAGACTGTTACAAAATAAGATTTCAACGAAGGATACTTTAATCAAGAGAGGAATGTTGAATGAATCGCAATCAAAATGTTCTTTTGGTTGTGCAAGCGGAGAAAATGGTTTGCACTTATTTTTTTATTGTAATGTAATTAAGCAAGTCTGTTATGTGGTCTTACGGTTATTAGAGATATAAAATTAGTTGTAAGTTAGTTACTTTATTTAGGTGTTAGTTACAGGTTAGTTATTTTAATTAGAAATTAATTATTTAAATGTGGTTATATAAATTTCATTATATTTACTATTGTAATCATCTTTCTCATTTGATCAATACAAAAGTTATCTATATTTAACTCTATTTCATGACTTGATACGAAGATTTTGCATATTCTATTAACGTTGGCTGAAGTATCCTACTGCTCTGCATAATACTATAGTGGGGAGCTTCTATCAGTTTGTAGGTCTTTGCGACAATGGCAGGGTGAGGGTGGAAAAGTTCAATGTAATTTGGTTTGCTTGCATTTGGGTGATTTGGAAAGGCCGAATGCAACACTTGGTTAGAAAGGCAGAACCTTATTCTTGTTAGAGATCTAATGTGTGTCTATGCATAGGTTCTAGTTGTTTCAATTATTAGATGATGGATGGGTAATTTTTAAAACTGCTAATGTGCCTTAGCATAACTGCTAGCCATTTAGGTTGTCATGAGTTTTGGCTAAATGAAGTGAAATAAGGCTAGGTTGATGATGTGTTGGTTTTCTTGGGTCATGTTGGGTTTGTTTTTATCATTGAATTGGTGATTATTCGCTTGTAAATGTACATGACAAGCAATGTTGTAATAGCTGTATCCCTGCATTACTTGTGATTCGATGTATTTTTCTAATATAATTATAATTTTGTTTGCGTCTTAAAAAAAAGTCTCTAGTTCCTAAAGGAATGGGTTATGCTACTTTGAAGTTCGACTAAGAAATAAATAAAGTCTAATTAAATATTGTTTCAGTCAGGATTCGAAGATATGTTATTTTCGAACAAATCGTGTTAAGTGAACCAAATGACATACCATATTTCATGCATTGATACTTTCCGCATTTTTTGTTTTTTAGTGCTTAAAGGCAATTAATGTCCTTAGGATTTCGCAAATTCTTTACTTACAAAATTCGAGAAAAACACTTGTGGTTGCCTCCTTCAATATGAATTCATGAAACAATTGTGATAAATTAGTAACTTGCATCAAAATTGATGTGACGACACGCCAAAACTCGCATTACAAAAAAAAATGAAAACGGACAAATATTTAATAAGAATATCAACAAAAAGCGTGAGTAAAGACAATGAAGCAAGTAAAATGATGAGGTCGGCTATGATTTTTTGTACCCGTTTCTTAAAATGCACGCGTATTTTGTTAGTATAACGATGAAACAAAATTCACCACCTTTATATATACGTTTAAAGTTTGTTCCATTTTCAACCTAAAACTTACATTAAGGGTTTATGTGAAAATATGGGGATTCTAATTCTAATGTTGCTATGTTTTAATGGGGGGGTTGAAGTGAACTCACAAAGGGTTCCTGCTTTGTTTGTTTTTGGAGATTCAGTTGTTGATATTGGTAACAACAACTTTCTAAGGACCTTAGCAAGATCAAACTTTTATCCATATGGTATTGATTACAGCAAGGGTTATACAGGGAGATTTTCAAATGGAAAATCCCTCATTGACTTCATTGGTAAATTATTTAATTACTCTTAGAATAATGACTTTGCATTTATATGGACATCAATTTTTTTTTTTTTCATGTTGCTATAATATTATTTTTTTTTTAATTTTATAGGAGACATGATCGGTGTTCCTTCTCCTCCACCTTTTTTAGACCCTTCTAGTGTTGGATCTAAAATACTTAATGGAGTCAATTATGCATCAGCTTCTAGTGGCATTCTTGATGAGTCAGGGAGACACTATGTACTTTACATACTTGTTTCAATTACTCTTCTTAACTTTTTATTTTACCATAATAGAGAGTTTCAACAATTATTATTTGGATATGCTCCTCAATACTTAGGGATTTTGTTTTGTGTAGTCCGAAAATCACATGGTAAATAATTCAGATATTAGATTGAGTTCGAACAATTTACGTTTTAAATTATTATATTTATTTTTAATTCAATTTATTGTGATCGAGATCGGACAATTCACGTTTTGAATTACAATTTAGAATGTAAAATCGAGATCGAGTCACCCAGGGTTGATTTGATAGTCTGAATTACCCGACTACACAGCTAATTGGTTTCTCCTAAATTTCTAATTCTAACCCTCCATCTCTGCTCTACTTCATCTGAAATAAAATACAAATCAATGAAGGTCGGTTCAATTGAGAAGGAATTGACTCACAACCACAAAGTAGTGAGTTTAACTCCTACTGCCGATGTGAGAACCTCTTTAATAGTTGATCTGTAAATACCTCTATCAGCGTTATTTGAGCCTTGAGTCTCTAAAACCGAACTCATCTATACTTTTTATTTATTAAAAAAAGGATATAAGCAAAAGAGTATTTAAAAAGATGCATTTAGTCTTAATTCTAAATATATCAACTGTTCAGCTACATTTTTTTTTCTTGTATTTTATTCCAGAGAGAGTATCTCATAGATTAATTTTTTAATCTTTATTTTATTGCTAATATGCCTTTTAAACTTCAATGATGTGGTGCAGGGTGAAAGGCATAGCTTGAACAGGTACGGGTGTTCATGGTTTAAAAACCAAATTGCATTGGACCACATTAATGGTTTGGTTTAGTTATTGAAAATCACTTTTAAATCAAGTTCAGTACAGTTCTGAACTGGTTTAAAACTGATTTATAAATATAAACTAATTTAATATTTTGAACCAATTTTTAGTTAAAATTAATTTCAAAATAGTTATTTGAAAATTCTTTTGATAAAAAATATCAATTTTTTCTAGAAAAATAAATGTAAAATGTTTTCTGATAAAAAATTATTTCGAAAAAATTATTTCGAAATTCTTTTGGCAAAAACTTTTCGACTTTTTTCGAAAAAAAAATTTCGATTTTTTATGAAAACTTTTTTTTGATTTTTTTCGAGAGAAGTAGATATAAAAATTTTCTCGATAAAATAAGTTTCGAAAATTTTCTTGATAAAAAAAATATGTTTTCCATTTTTTTCTCAAAAATTTTACAAGAAAAAAATGATTTAATTTTTCTTTTTTGAAAAAAAAAAAGTTTCGATATTTCTTATATTTTCTCGAAAAAAATAAATTTTGAAAATTTTGTTAGAAAAAAATCTTAATTGAGGTTATAAAAATTATAAAATTGTTAAATTGGTTTTGAATTAAGTTTGGTTAACCGACTTCTTTTAAATATGTGGTTCAATTCATGAACCATTTAAATGGTTTGGTTTATTGTGGTGCATTGCAATCCAATTTATCAATATGGTCCAATTAACTGTATCTTCTGTACACCCCTATGAACAGGCAAGTCCTGAACTTTGAGAGCACATTGAATCAATATAGGACAATGATGAATGCTACTACATTGAATCAATTTTTAGCAAAGTCTCTAGCAATTGTGGTGACTGGAAGCAATGACTACATCAACAACTACCTCATGCCTGGATTCTATGCCAGTAGTTTGAATTATTCTGCCCCACAATTTGGCAATATTCTTGTCAATAGCTATACGCGACAAATTCAGGTAATTATTCTGTCTAGAGTTTATTAAAAACAACAACAGTTTTTAAATTTACAGAGACTGAATCTAAAAAAAAAATATCGAAACTAAAACCAAAAAAACACTATATATAATTGCATTGCAGAGACTAAAATCTTAAACTATTTAATAAAGACCCTAAACATGTTGATCATAAAATAATTAAATTATATATTATATTTCAGGCACTATACAACTTAGGATTGAGGAAGTTCTTCTTAGCAGGAATTGGACCAATCGGTTGCATACCTAATCAAAGAGCTAGTCCTTTAGCACCACCAGGAAGGTGCTTGGATTTGTTAAATCAAATGGTTGGAACTTTCAATACAGGACTCAGATCAATGGTGGACCAGATGAACAAAGACCATCCAGATTCCATATTTGTTTATGGAAACACATATGGTATCTTTGGTGATATTATTAATAACCCCTCTGCCTACGGTAAGATATAATAGTAGTCGAGTAAACCACAATTATGAGTTGCGAAATTGTAAGTGTTGGTTAATTTGGGACTCTAGATTTATGAACTATCAAATTGTTCTCTCAGATTGTTTAACATTAGTCAAAATGTTTCTTTTGCGAAGTAGTTTTGTTAGAGATGTTGATGTGTCATGTTAAGTGATAGTGTAGTTTGTTTACATTGATGTCACGTCACGGAACACTAAACGCAAGTTTCATACTCATTAAAAACTTAAATTTTTAACCGTATTGAACTTCCGTCATTGGAACCCTAAAACCAATTAACACTAATAAAGAGTACTATATGCAAAAAGTATAAGTTTTTAATAAGTACGAAACTTATGTTTAAGACTCTGTGTGACATGCCATCAATATAGACAAGTCACACTATCACTTAAGATGACACATCAACACCTCTATTGAAAATAGTTGTTTACTCAATAACAATACTAAAAGTTGAGACTTATTAATTTTGGAGATGTTGGATTTGATTAAATAATAATAATATGGTGTTGGTTATGTTTTTGTTGTTTTGCAGAATTCAATGTTATTGACAGAGCTTGTTGTGGGCTTGGAAGGAATGGAGGACAAATATCATGCCTCCCATATCAATTACCATGTGCAAACAGAAACCAATATGTGTTCTGGGATGCTTTCCACCCAACACAATCTGCTCTCTATGTCTTTGCTTGGAGAGCTGTTAATGGCCCGGAAAATGACTGTCATCCGATTAATATCCAACAAATGGCTTCTATATAGTTGAATTTTCAATGTAATAATATTATTATTGTTTCGTTTATGAAACAAAACTGTACCAAATAAAATTGGAGTGAAATATAATAATATTTGAAATTTTAATTAAGCTGCTTAGTTTTGGATAAGGGTACTCTCAATTTTTCTTTCCATAGTTACTCTTATATACTATAAATCGTAATAATGGAGTATTGCTGTACACTGCACTGTCGAACACAAGATTTTTTTGCTGTAAATATCGAACACAAACAAAATTTAGGTTGAGTCGTGAACTAGTTTGTTCTATTTAAAACGTTTCATGACACCTCTGTTTGAATTGTTCAGTCGTCTATGAACCCAACAATCGAACACCCGTACACTAATACCAAAATTGCATCCTTTCAAGAATGTTTTTGTGAAATCATGTTCTCATATAACAAACAATATAATGATGGATGTCTTCCATTGCATCCTTGTGCCCAAATGGTGACCAGTATTCATGATTTTAGTATCAGCACATGAGAAGAGACACAACAAACAAAGAGTAATAATGGCATGACCCCTATAGTAGACTTAACTAGAAGAAGTTGGACATGACATTGAACTAAGTTGTTCCTCAAAAATTGATCATTAGTTAAACCTGTTATAACATCATCCATCGCTACTTTTTACACAATTTTTTCTTCAAAGACAACATCCACTATTGGAAAATATGATTATTTTCGTACTTTTGCTCTAGTAATCAAAATTTCATCGTGTAAAAACAGTTTTTTTTTTTTAATAGTGATTTTGAAGAAAAAAAATTTATAATCAGAAGGATGCGGAGTTTTTGGTCAAGAAAATAAAACTTACAATTCTTAAATCAATATATGGTTTACAACAAACACCAAAATATTAGTGAGGGATTTTCATTAATTGAAGTCCATAAATGTCTGTTCAATAAATCTATGAACAATGAATGTGTGATTATAAGTTTATACATCGATGACATACTTATTTATGATACTTATATTGATATTGTAATCAATATAATATATTAAAATAAACCTTTAAAATATTACGTAGGCACATCATGTCATGCTGCCACACTAAGTTTATCACATCATTCAATAGTATGATGTAATATTTCTAAAATTCATTCATTTTTTATTTTTCATTTTACTAATTTTTTTTCTATATTTCTATGATTAAAAAACCAAAAAAAAAGAAATATAACTCCTATTAAAAACTTGATTTAATTATTTACTTTTTTAATTCATTGCAAATAAATAAATTACAATATTTTAATTACATTTTAATAATTA
>JBBPBP010009779.1:52132687-52186144 GCA_037974735.1 Cicer chorassanicum | reverse complement strand
TATTTACAAACAATCACTCATCTTTTTTTAATAATATTTTTAGAGTGAAAATCACTCATATTTTATTTTAATCTTTTTAATTGTGTATACAAATAATCACTCATATTTTTTAATCATATATTTTAGATTGAAAATCACTCATTTTATTACAAAATTTTCAATTGTTTCCATTCTATTTATTCTTTTGTTAACCATTATTCTTATAAACTCAAAAACTTACAAATATTAAAACTTTATTCTCATCAGATAATACATTTATACACCATAAATATCACCTTCAAACTTTTCTAAAATTAACATCTAAAGAAAATTTTACAAATTACATTCACTCAACGCGCGGGTTATATTCTAGTTACTAATTAGAATCGAGTCTTTCTTGCTTCTAAATTTGCAATGAAAGGCATAGGTGGAGGAAGTCTAATTTTTGGAGTTAAAATCATACATAAGAATGATGGTATAATACTATCTCAATAATAATATGTTGAGAAACTTATAATGAAGCTTGGTCATTTTTTCTCTAAGTTAGTGAGTATCTTTTATGATGCAACTCTCAATTAAAAAAGAATAAAGGCGATCACGTTGATCAAACTCAATATGTTCAAACTATTGGGAGCTTAATGCATTTGACGAATTTTTCTCGACCTGCTATTGCATTTGCAATAAGTAGATTGTGTAGACATACTCATAGTCCTAGTCATGATCATTAAGAATCACTTGTTAGAGTTATGAAATATGCAAGATAAGACAAAATCCACTATCGAATTATGTATTTACCATTGGTGGAGGTGAGATCGCATGGAAATCAATCAAACAATCCATAATTGACAGATTTACTATAGAACAGAAGTTCATAGCTATGGAATTGGCTAGTAGTGAGGTTGAGTGGTTAAGAATAGGGGTGTGCAAAAAATATAGTTAATTAGACTGCATTCATAAACTAGATTGCACTGCACCAGAAAAGCTCAAACCAATTAAATGGTTTATGAACTGCACCATAAATTTTAAAAAGTCCAGTTAACTAAACTTTTTTAAAAAAACCAGTTTGAACCACTTTCAAACCTTTTTGTATTCAATATCGTAAAATTATTTTTAAATCATCTCATAAAATATTATAAATGATAATATTTAATCAAATAAAAACATCCAAAAAAAAAAAAAACTAATACATATTACTATGAACAAAAACAAAAATAAAAAAGATATATATATATATATATATATATATATATATATTTATATAGAAAAAATATTGGTGAGAGTGTGGTGTGCTCACATTCCGTCCAAGCCTTAACGCATAACAGAATCTTATAATTCTGGTGCAAACTAAACGTATTTATGCATGTATTTATACAGTATTTATGGGGTGTACATTGGTGTGTGTTAAAGTTTCTATACATGTATTTATGTTCAATTTTACGGATATTTATCCAAAACTCATTCATATTGTCATTTTTACTGATAACAGATATCCCAATTAATTTTAAATAAATTCGATATTATCTTATAATTTAGATTGATCGTTAATTTACCTCTACAAAATTGACTTTTAAAAATAAGTTATTGACTCAAAATCACTTAAAAATAAGTTTTTGTTACAAATAATACAATTAAACTGGTTTTAGAACCAATTTTTTTTTTTTAAAAAAAAAAACACTTAAAACTGATTTTAAAATCAATCTTTTAAAAAATTCACTGAAAAACCGATTTTAAACAATTCAATAAAAACCAGTTCGAATTGGTTTTAATAAAAAACCAGTTTCAAACCGGTTCAAACATATTAAACTGATTTATTATTATAAAACGGTTTTAAACCGGTTTAGAACTGAACTGTAACTGGTTCAAAAATAACCGGTTTTTTTTAAAGTGGTTTTTAAAAACTGAACTGCACTATTAATGTGGTGCAATTCAGTTTGGCTTTTGGACTATGCACACCCCTAGTTAAAAAAACCTCATAACTAATATTCCTTTTTGGAATAAAACCAACTCTAGCGGTGACATGACATTGTCATTTCCTAACAGTGATAGCTCATGCAAAGAACAAATCATTCAAGGTAAAAATAGACATATTCAAATGGGTCATAATGTAATAAAACCGATAGTAAAGCATAAAATAATATGGATCGAATATGTGAAATCAAAAGTGAACATAGATGAACCTGTAACAAATCCCCTAGGGTGGAACTTAATTTGTTACACATGGAGGGGATTGAGACTTAAACTAATTGAAATTAAAAAGTGATGGAAACCAAACATTTGTGACTATTTATAGGAAATAACAAGTTACCGTTGAGTTCTGCTAGAACAAGTGACTATTTATAGAGTTATATTTATGATGTCTTCGCATGGTGATAAGACACATTCGCATAGTGAGACTCACATTAAATTGATCATTAACTGGCATTTTTGTATGATGTGCGTTAATTCTCACGACGAAATGGATTACTGAATGAAGTACTCATGAGCATGTTGCATATGAAAATGGTTTTCGCATAGCGATACGAGGTTTACTACAACTAATACTTGATCCTCGTTTCGCATAGCGAGACCAGTAGTTCGCAAAATGAGTCATTGAATTTCAAGGATATTCACATTGTTACTCATCGTAGGACGAAGATGGTCAAAGTAGGTTGACTTGATTTCCCTTAATTAGTTCAAAAGAAATACCTATTCTAATTATTCTATTCATAAAACATCACAATTTTTACAATCACAAATATTACACAAAATGAACTCAGGTTTTGACTAAAACTAAAATGTGGTTTCATTGAGTGGTTTATAATTTATGTGGAGTGTAACAACCTGTGGAGTTAGACCTGGCCCTTAAGAACGAAGGATTCGTAGGTTTTGTGTGTCTACTTTATCTGCATTTTCTCATCACTTTGTTTTACCCTTGTTGAAAATGTTTTTAAAATAAAAGACAGTTCAACCCCTCTTTTCGTGTGTTTCTCGTTCTACAATTGACATCAGAGCTCGGTCTCAAAGTTGACTACTTAATTGTGTTTGAGAAAAGATCTTTAATATTATGACTAACTCTAGTGATGAAGTTATAGGTGAAAACGTTAACAAGTCTCCTCTATTTGATGGAGAGAGATTCGAGTACTAGAAAGAAAGGCTCATAAATTTCGACATTTCACATGATCCTGAACTCTGGGACATAGTCAAAGATGGCTATGAGGCTCCAAAAGACGCTGCTGGTGTTGAAATATCCATAAATGATCTCAATGCTGATCAAAAGAAACAATACAAGATGATTCATAAAGATAGAACCTTCATGATTAATGATATCTCCTTCAAAGAGTTCAAAAAATGAAACAACAAAGAGTATCTTTGATGCTTTAGTTCTCAATTACGAATGAAATAAGCATGTAAAGGAAGCTAAGGCAAATCTACTTCTCAGGAAGTATGAACTATTCTAGATGAAAGAAAATAAAGACATTTTGAGAAAATGTTTTCTAGATTCCAAACTCTGGTTTCCAGATTGAAAGTTCTCCAAAAGAATTCTTAGAAGTCTTCTCAGCAAATGGAAATCAAAAGTAACAGCAATTCAAGAGACTAAAGATCTAAACAAATTGCCTCTAGAAGAGCTAATGAGTTCACTAAAATCCCATGAGATTGATGAAGGTGCAAACACGAGAAGGGGGGTTGAATTGTGTTTGTCAAAGTTAATAACTTTTTGCTAATTTGATGAAGGTTCACTACGCGAAAAAGCGCATTTTACAACGCTTTTTTTAAGTCATTTACAGCGTTTTTTGAAAAAAATAAGCACTGTAGTATCTAGCGCTGTAAAAAGATACAACAGTGCTCTTTAAAATAAAAAAGCGCTGTAAAATAGGTGGATATATTGCACCTTGTTATACTCGTTTTACAACGTATTTTTGAAAAGCGCTGTAAATCCCTTCTACAAACACGCTGCTTGTTATACTCGTTTTACAACACTTTTTTAAAAAGCGTTGTAAACCCCTTCTTTAATTACGCTACTTGTTTTATTAGTTTTACATCACCTTTTTAAAAAAGCGCGGTAATAGGTGCATTCTTATGCAAGTTTTACGGTGCTTTTTCAAAAAAACGATGTAATAGGTGTATTCTTATGCACATTTTACAGTGCTCTTTTTATAAAAAAAAAAAACGCTGTAAGATGTGCATTCTTATTCTAGTTTTATTAAAAAACGCTGTAAATTGAATTTTTAAAATAACGCTTGTTTGAGGTTTTTTATGGCATTTTTTTAAGAAAGCACTGTCTTTTAATATTTTTCCAAAATCATTTTCATCTAGAATCAGTTCACAATCACAGTTCACAATCATTTACATATTGACACAATCAGTTCACAACAACATAATTATTTAACTTGCAGAATTTACAATCAGTTCACAATCACAGAATTATATAACTTGCAGATTTGCAGAATTTACAATCAGAATTCACAATCACAGAATTTACATTTACATATTTACATATTTATATAACTTGCAGAATTTGCAACAATGAGCAGATAATCAACAATCAGTTCACAACAACAGAATTTACATTTACATATTTACATATTGACACAATCAGCACAAAACTATATACATTTACATATTCAGAACCTTACAGCATGCCATTTCCTAGCAAAAAAACCTTCACAGGTCGCATTGATTGTAAATAGCACCCAATGTGCCCTACAACAACAAAAATTAGGTTGGCAATTTTTTTACACAACTAATAAATTAAGATCTCATAAATTAAAATGATATAAATAAAGAATATATAATTACCCTGAATTATATGACACAAGGAACAACTTATCCTTCTATTTATTTCCTAATAAGATATCTACAACATATTTCTTTACATTAACTGGATCGAGTTTAAACATTGAAAGCTTATGTGGAGACAAGAATGAAAATCTATTTGACAATTTGCGCGTGCACACCAACTTCTCATACAAAAACCTTCAATGAAAATTTCAAATTAGATTAATTACCAATAAATTAAATTAATTACCAATAAATGCAATTAAAAGTAATTTTTTATCTAATGTATAAGCTGACGACAATAGCACTTAGCTCCTTATGGTTGAAAAGTTCGTATATGTGCTCTTTTTCAAGTAGTTCTTCATACTCATCTCCGAGAATAGCTTTATCCATGCTTATGATGCGTGAATCGTTTTTGTCCATATCTGTTTTTAATTGTATGTCAAGACACGACTCATATCGAGCAAGGCGTGGATGGCTTATTTTAGGAGCAACAACTGATTTTCTCCGATCCAGTTTTTGAACTTTAGCAGCTTTATTACCTTCTAGCTTTTGAAGTTTGTTAGCTTTATTACCCTCCAATTTTTGAAGTTTTCCAGCTTTATTTTTACCAAGAACATCAAGCTGTGGTACAGCTTTATTCTGGCAACTGGTTTACTGTGTGGAAGGTTTGGATTGAATCTGAAAAAATGAGGTTAATCAGTTTGTTAGTTAATTGAATCTGAAAAAATGACAAACCTGGCAGAATAAATGTGACAAAACTTTTCCGGTGATGTGACTGACTCGTTTCTGGGAATCTTCTTGTCATTCCCTTTAGACTTTGTCTAAATCTAAATTAATGTGAAATTAAAGTTAACAGCGGAAAAAAGTTAGCAATTAAATATTATCAATTATAATCATATATCGTGCAATTAAATATACATATCAATTAACCATACCTTATCAAGGGCGACAAGATGTTTGGGCCATGCCATGTAATTACCTATTGTTGCGCCCAAATACTTCATGTCTCCATCGTTGTCCGGTATAGGCAATGGTGCATTTGGTTCCAAAGCAATCACGGGTGATACTTTGACATGGCCCGCAGGGATCGGTGTGTTGTGCCATACTTCTACCAAAGTATTGTACAATATTCCTTTTCCGACCTTGCGATGAGTAGGGGAGGATAAATACAGCACGCAAGGAGAGACACCGTAAATCAATGGTTAATACATAAGTATGTGAAACAATTAGGTTGAATGAACTTCGTATTTTATTAAGTAATTAATTACCTCGGGAAGACTTTGAAGACTAATGTTGCTACTGGCGTTTTCACTCTCCATTTGTATTTCACATTGGAGCTGATCCGGAAGTTGCTTTTCTTTATTCGTCTTCACCAAGAGTGCCACTTGCTCTGTTAGGACTTTGAGCTGAACTAATACTTCCTAGTTAGATGGATTTTGGCGCTTCTCTTGTGAAAAATAGCTTTTAGGAGTTATGCCAAATCCTTTCCCCCTCACGTGGCCGGAGTATTCAGGAACATTAAACACTTTACAGAGTATGTCCCTGCAACTAGCTTTATTGTCCTCTTGATTTTCCGAACTTTGTTTGAGATTCTCCTAAAATACACATAGGATTAAAAAGATAAGTTCAATATCATTTTTAAAATACAATATTAAAAAATATTAAAGTGATAATATACTTACACAAAGTTCTATCACTTTTTGAACATTTTCATTATCTACAACTCCATCTTTATTTACACGAGCCTCATTCCACAAAATATGACGACCCAATGGTTGATCGGATTGGGTCTCTTGTAGCTATTCGTTAAGATCATAAACAAAATATTTGTTAGAAACTATAGTTTATAATGTACCACATTATATAAAAGTGATGTTTAATTACTTACAAGTTTTTGCTCTAGACGTGCATATCCCATACGAGATTTTTTGGATGGATGCGTCAGATTTTTTGTCCTCTCACGATTTTCCGTACTTATACTCTATATAAAAAAAAATAACAATCGTGTAAAAATTTAAAATACGCTAAGGAATATGAATAATAAAACACAAATGCTAATAAATTAATCACTTACCACAAACGTGGGGTCTGAATGTTTTGCTACAAATGTGCTCCATTCGTAATTTGATATATAGTGTTTATATATTTTTGGAGCTTCAACATTCATATTTCCATCATGATCTCATAGATAGCAGTTTGAGAGATGAAATCTAAAACCCCGGTGTATTTTTCCGACAACTCTAAGCACGTAAGTCTTTCTCACCTCACAAGCATCAAAAGCAGTCTGCAAACCAAATAAAGATATAGTTTGAGTAAAGTATTTCAATGGAAAAAATTATAAGTAACAAAAAAGTGGAGTAAAAAAGTTACTTGTATATCAGTCCACAATATCTCTTTTGCATCCTTCAACGCCTTATCTCTCCAATCGTCAATTGTAATGGGGACATTTTGACGAACAACACTCCCAATATAACTTACAAACATGGAACTATTGGGGTCAATTAGCTGACCACTTTCATTCCATCCCACTTAATAAACTCATATAGTAAGTACATGCTTTCAAAAAAGATAAAAAAAATAAACAGCAAACAAAGTATAGTATACCTCAAATTTTATGCCATTACTTCTTGCTTTTATGACATTTATCTAACTTTGCATGATGGTTGCACCACGTTTAACTTCATTTTCATAAGTCTTGGTGTTGACAACTTCTTCATTTTGACAATCTAACTCCTTGTTCGAATCCATTTATCTACAACAAGTTTAACATGCAGTTCAGTGTAACTTCAACAAGTTCAACATGCAGTAGTCTAAGTACGTAGCAGTATAAGTTCAACATGCATTTTAGTGAAACAAAAAATTAATAAATACAATACCTGAAAAGTGCAAAGAAATACGTAGGGTTCGTAAGGTTACGACTTCGTTTAAGAGGGTTAGTAACAAAGAAGAACAACGTAGAAATACGAATGGTTTGTAGGAGAGTATGGTTCACAGTAATACGTAATGAGGGTTAGTAACAAAGATGGTTCGCAATGAGAAGGAGAATGAAGAGGAGGAGGAAACAAGCGTATGAAGTTTACGTAATGAGGGTTAGTAACAAAGATGGTTGGCAATATGGTTCGTAGGGTTCGCAATGAGAAGGAGAATGAAGAGGAGACAAGCGTATGAAGTTTACGCTTCTTTGTTGTATTATGTGCAAGCACTATGTGACCCTTTTACGGCACTTTTCCACAAAGCGCTTTAAAAGGCTTCTTTGTTTCATGCGCTATGTGACCCTTTTAGACTGCTTTTCCACAAAGCGCTTTAAAAGGCTTCTTTGTTTTATTATGTGCAAGCTATGTGATCATTTTACAACGCTTATGCAACAAGCGCTTTAAAAGACCTCCTTATTTTATTTTATTAAAAGCCTTTTACAGCGCTTTTCCAAAAAGTGCTTTAAAAGACCTCTTTGTTTTATTATGTGCAAGCGCTATGTGACCTCCTTATTTTTTTTTAAAGGCTTTTTATAGCGCTTATTGACAAAAGCGCTATAAAATTACAAAGTTTATGTTCAGTTCAGTTCAAGTTAAATATGTTAAATTACAATATAAGTTCGGTTTCTGTAAAATGCTAAATAATTAGTAAAATACCTATATTTGGATTTTTTTCTTCCAAATAATTAGTTAAATACCTATATATATATATCAATTCTAAATTACATGATCAACTCATATTGGGATGATCAGTTCAAGTTCAAGAAAAATTCTCAATACTCAAACAAAGCTTTTTCAAGTTCAATATAAGCAGAAAATCAGTTCTGGCAGGTCAAACACTTAAATTACATGAACTTAGTATAAAACACTAAGATCAAGCTAAATATAAGCAGAAAATAAGTATAAGCAGAAAATCAAATACAGTTCAAGCTAAATACTAAAATGCTTAATTCTGGCAGATCAAACAATTAAATTACATGAACTCAGTTCAGATTACATGAATTATATAAAACAATTAAACACATTAAGATGCCTTTCTTCTTTTCCTGGTGGGATTCACATTTGTTTGTCCATTAACGGTACGAAACGATGGATTAATCTAAATTCCCTCATCGTGATCATCTCTAAGATATAGACCATCATCAGTTGAATCAATTTCATGTGGTTGTGATGTTGCAAAGAAAAGATTATTACCAACATCTTCATCATTATTGTTATCATCACTTATTTTATTTGTCGATAGGACAACAGACCATTTATCATCAGCAGGATCAGTGACATAAAACACTTGTTGAGCTTGCGACGCTAAAATAAAAGGCTCATATTTGTATCCCACCCTATTAAAATCAAAAAGCAAGAACCCTGACTCATCAATCCGAACGCCATTATTATTATCGACCCACTTGCAACCAAATATGGGAACACGAAGCATTGTGTAGTCTAACTCCCATATGCGCTTGATAACCCCAAAATATGATAGATTTGCATATATTGGGCTTTTGTCTTTTGCACTTGAGATATGCATTGCTTCAGCTACGAGAGTGACTCCGCTATTTTGCATAGTGGTTTGATCATCTTGTTCTTTGGTATAAAATGTGTAGCCGTTAATTACATAACCGGTGTAAGAAAAGACATGTAAACTCGGACCATTTGCTAGCCACCTCAATCTGTGTGAAATTGATCCGGGGTCTACATCAAAATTTGACTTTATGTGATTTTTTAACCATGTTATAAAACTTCGATTGTGCTCTCGAGTTATCCAATTTTGATTCCTATTCATGTTCAAACTAGATAATTGATCCATGTGTATTGTAACATACGGCTGAACCTCATCATCATTGTGCAGAACATACAATTGTGCCTGCTCCCATTCTGTCCTTGATATAGTCATTATTCTCTTTCCAATTATCCCTTCTCCTGATATTCTTCCCGAATGACGAGACATGGGAAGCCCTATGGATTCAACATTGGACAAATATTCAGTACAAAACTCAGCAGTTTCTTCGACAATGTACCGTTCAGCAATACAACATTCTGGTCGACTTCTACTTTTTACGTACCCTTTAAATATTTTCATATATCATTCTATCGGATACATCGATCTCATATAAGATGGCCCACAAAGTTGTGTCTCCTTAACAACATGAACAATAAGGTGAACCATTATATCAAAAAACAAGGGTGGGAAATACATTTCAAGCTCACACAAAGTAACAACAATTTCCCTCTGCAATGTCGATAATTTATGAGGATCGATCGTTTTACTACAAATTTCCCTGAAGAAGAAACATAATTTAGTTATGGATCATCAAACTTTTTCAGGTAAAATGAACGTATACCTATTGGTAGCAAATGCTCCATTAGAATATGACAATCATGGGTCTTCAAACCTTTTAACTTGAGGTCTTTCATACAAAACTAAATTTTTAATGTTTGAAGAGTATCCTTCTGGAACTTTAACTTCGTGAAGAAATTTACACAAAACAATTTTTTTCTTTCTAGATAGAGTATGAGCGGCTGGAGGTAGATATGTGCGATTTCCTTTCTTTACGGGACCCAATTCATTTCTTATTCCCATATCGACCAAGTCCAATCTTGTATGACGCCATCCTTAGACTTTCCTGGAACATTGAGTAACGTACCAATAACATTATCAAATACATTTTTTTCAATATGCATCACATTGAGGAAATGTCTTATATACAATGACTTCCAATATGGCAATTCAAAATTGACTTTTTCTTCCACCCAGTTTTGACCAGCTCTCTCGCAGAAGGTTTGCCAAATTTATTGGTCAAACCTTGTACTTTTTCAAGTATTTGATATCTAGTCGGTGCTAAAGGAGCTTTATCTTCCTCTGATTTTCCATTGAATGCATTTCTCTTCCCACGATACTGATGACGATAAGGTAAAAATCTACGATGTCTAAGAAATACATTCTTCTTACAATGTTTCAACCGCATCCAGTTTGTACTCTCTTCATATATAGGACATGCACACTAACCTTTAATGCTATATCCGGATAAATTACCATATGCTGGAAAATCATTAATTAAGCCAAACAACATAGCCTTCAAATTGAAACATTCTTTCATATACCCATCATAAACTTCCATACCTGTCTCCCATTTAATTTTTAAATCTTCAATTAAAGGAGCCAAGTATACGTCGATATCATTCCCCGGTTGTTTGGGTCTAGAAATTAGCAGAGATAACATCATAAACTTACGCTTCATACAGGCCACGTGTTGTGTAAGATGCTTTGAAGACCATGTGCATTCATTCCATCAATAGAAAATGCAAGTCGTAGATTTCTTGACTCTATACCGAATGCAGGATACTCGTGATCAATTTTTGCCCATTGTGAAGAATCTGTAGGGTATCGAAACTTTCCATCTCTAATTCTTTCATCTGCATGCCATGTCAAGTGTTTTTTCAATCTTCTTCACTGCAATACATGCGCCTAAATCTTGGTATTATAGGAAAATACCACACGACTTTTGCTGGAGTAGATTATTTCTTCTTATATCGAGAGACATTGCATTTTGGACACGCCTTTAGTAATTCATATTTGTTTCGAAATAAAATGCAATCGTTAGGACACACATGAATCCTTTCGTAACTCATGCCAATAGAGCACAAAATTCGTGTAGCCTTGTAGGTTCGATTGGGAAGTCCAATATCATCTGGCGACATATCTTTTAAGGGTGTTACTAATTATGTGAAGCTTTTATCAAACCATCCATTACTTGCTTTTAAGTTGTACAACTTTAATATCGCCGACAGTCTTGTGAATTTAGTACAACCATTATATAATGGTTTTTCTGCATCACTCGACAAGCTCTCAAACATTTTAGGACAATCCCGAAGATCTTCTTCAACTGCTTTTGCAATCTCCTCAACTCGATCCGGCTCATATGTATCTGTGTCAAAATCAGTTGAAGCATATGTCGAACCATTCTCAAAATTAATGTTTCCTTTTTTTTCTCACCATGTCTTATCCAACATGTATATCTTTGATCAATTCCCTGTCATACTAAATGTCCTTCCAATTCATCTGCTCTAACGCGTTTTCCAAAACAACATTTTAAACAAGGACAAACTACTCTATTTGGATCTTTTGTATTCTTCACTGCAAACTCAACAAACTCATTCACTCCATTTTCATACTCTTTTGTCAATCGATTGACAAACATCCATTTCCGGTCCATTTTATATGAACACATTTTATATGAACACATATCTAATTACACAAATAATAAGCTACTGATAATATTTTACCAATCTATAGTACACATATCTAATATTGGAAAATGGAAACCAAAGTCCAAGTCTGATTTCAAAACAGAACATATCATGAGAACATATCTAATATGTAACAATTTCAAAACAGAACATATCTGATAAGTAACAATTTATCAGTTTTAGTGACAACAACAAATTAATAAAACAGTACTTGAGACAACATATCCAATTTGTTTTAAAGGAGGAACAGTAGATGGGCGCACAGTAGCGGATGGAGGGTTCGCAGAGTAGAGGAGATGAGAGTTCGTAGGGTTAGGACAACGTATAAAATTTGTTTTAAATTTATTTTTATTTATTTAAAGTAAATGATTTTACAGCGCTTGTATAAAAAGCGTTTTAATAGGTCCTTTAATTATGTGAAAGCGCGAGTCTTTTACAACGCTTGTGTAAAAAGCGCTCTAATAGGTCATTTAATTATATGACAACGCATGTAATTTACAGCGCTTGTGTTTAATGTGGGAGCGCTACATTTTACAGCGCTTGTGTTTAAAGCGCTCATAGAGCGTTGTAAAATCTATTTGAGAGCGCTTCAATTTACAGCGCTTTTTTAAAAAAGCGCTGTAAAAGAGTTGTAAACATTATGTGCAAGCGCTATGTGACCCTATAAGACCATACAATAGCAATTTTTCCACAACGCTTGTCAAAAAAGTGTTGTATCCTCCGTTATTTTTAAAATATTATACAACAGCGCTTGTATTTAATAAGCGCTGTAAAAGACGCGCTATAAAATGTCATTTTTGGCGTAGTGGTTGGTTGGTTTTTATGAATTACTTAGATAAGAAGCAATCGAATTTAGGGGTAGCAAGCAATGAAAACATAAATAATTTGACACATAGATTTATCCTGGTTCACCACTAACTTGGCTACTCAGGTCCACTCATTTAGAAGGCTTTAATCCACTCATTCAAATACATTGAATTACAAAGCACCTGACCTTCAAGCCAATCTTCCCAAACAACCTACAACCCCAGACTTTTGACGTACTAACCACCTGACAACCCCAGATTGAAGAAGGAACCAAACCACTATCGAGTTGGATACAAAAGATTGGACTTTAAGTGTTTACTTAGAGAATATTTCTCATTCGAACAAGTGTTTCTCTCTTTGAACTCTAAGATGAATTTGGAATTTTGAGCTTGAGTTCTTCTACTCTTTTCTGCTTTTCAATGATATTCTTCTTCTTCAGCCTTGAATATTTATTTATAGTTAAAATTAAGGCTTTAATTTAGTCCTTGTTCAATTTTGATTTGTATCTTGTTCATATTGAGTTTGTAAATTTTTCAGATTGATTCTATTCTAATTTTATTTAGATTGAGTTTATAAATACGTCAGATTGATTCTGTTTGTATTTTGTTCATATTGCGTTTGTAAATTCTTCATATTGATTCTGTTCATATTTTGTTGTAGATAAATCTTGATCAAATCTTCTTCAAATTTTGACCATATCATCTTTTCAACTTGGTCATAGATTTTCTCAATTATAAATATGAATCAAATATTATCTTAGATTTTAATCAATTATAAATTTGAATCGAATCTTATTTTAGATTATCTTCAATTATAAATCTAAATGAAATCTTATTTTTAGATTTTGTACAATTATAAATTTGAATAAAATCTTATTTTAGATTTTCTTCAAAAACATGAATCTTCTTTCATACTCTTTGAAGTCAAATATATTGTTCTCATAAAGAACTTTTGTTATCATCAAAATTCTAAGTATAAAATTAACTTGGTTCCAACAGTTGAACGGGTTGAAGATGAACTTAAGACGAAGTCAAAATCCTTAGCTCTCAAGTCCCAAAGAAATAAGGTTAGCTTCAAGGCCCTGCAAGCTACTAAAGACCCATGGGAAACCAAATCATACAATCAAAGTGAAGACTCAGATGATGTAGAGTTGGCTTTCATCTCAAGGAAAATCCATTGCATATGGAACAACAGGAAGAAATCCTTACCAAAAGAGATTTTATGCAATCCCTAAATAGTAGGGAAAGAAGTGAAAAATTAGACATGAAAAAAAAATCATCTACAATAAATGCAAAGATCCAGGACATTTCAAATCATAATGTCCTAAACTTGAGATGCAAAATTCCCAAATAAAACACCTCAAGGAAAATAAGAAAGGTCTTATGGCTACATTGGATGACTTTGATTAATCAATCTGATGAAGATGAAGAGCATGCAAACATGGCTTTGATAGCAAACACACACTCTGATTCTTACGATGAGTCTGTTGATGAAGAAATTAAGGTATTATCTTACCTATCTTGCAATGAACTTATAGATATGCTAAATGAGTTTCTCAACAAGAATCACGAAGTTTCTTCAAAACTGAAATTTTTTAGAAAAACTTATGACATCTTAACAAATAAAGATAGTTCTCTTAAAAAATATTTTGGAAACCTAAAATGAGAAAATCTAACTCTGAAAAAAAAATGTTCCAAAAATTTCAAAGGATAGAGTATGTAACTCTATTAAGTATTAAAAAGTTTTTCAATAATTTCATGCAACAACATAGATAGAAGCAAACAAGCCTCTGTGATCTATGGTGTTAGCATAAACAATAAATACGGTATTGGTTTTGAAGAATCAGAGAAAACTCCTAAGGTTAACCTACTTGATACTACCAGAGTATATTATTTAAAGAAAGGTTGTTGGAACCAAGTTGGTTTTCTTCTTGTGATTTTGATGTTAACATTCGTATTTTATGAGAACAATTTATTTGGACTAATGGCTTCATATGCCTCTGAAAGCAATGTGCCTCTGAAAGAAATGTGCCTCTAAAGGATACGAAGACTGACCATGATTTTTGGCTCTAAAGTTTGGGTCTAAAGAATACCTCGGATAACAGGATCTAAAGAATGGCGCTGACATTGGATCTAAAGATTGCCTCTGAAGACTAAATTTGAAGCATGCCTCTGAATCCCTTGTGTACCTCTGATGTGCACAAACTCAGCATGCCTCTGAATATTTTAAATCAAGCTAACATTAACTCTAAAGAGATTGTTCAAGCCATGCATTCAAAGCTTACATTCTGTTAATCAAAAGTTGCAACACACTAAAAATGCTTCCTCTAATGTTGCACTTACTCTGATGATTCAACAATGTGATTTGCCCAAACCCACAAATTCTAAGTCACGCAATTCTGCCTCTGACTTTTATTATCTAAGAAACACAACATCTCATTCCAACAAGAAAGTCAATGGCTCTTGTGGAAAGTCAACGGATTTGGTTGAAAGAATTCATTTAGAAGGAAAGACTTAGCCGAATTAGAACTTTTGAATATTCAAGAAGAAGCCCAAATCCATTCCCGCTCCAATCAATCAAGAGTATAAAGGAAGATTCACGTGAATACGTTTTTTAACACAATCTCAAATTAGATTTGATTCATAATTAAAATTGAAGGAAATCTTTGGCCAAGGTGAAACGAAGATATGGTCAAAATAATATTCACAAGAAGATATGGTCAAACTATTGTTCACAATAAGATATGGTCAAAATATTGTTCACAAGAAGATATGGTCAAAATATTGTTCACAAGAAGATATGTTCATAATTTGTTCACAAGAAGATATGTTCATAATTTGTTCACAAGAAGATATGCTCAGAATTTGTTCAAAAGAAGATTTGCTTAGAATTTGCTCACAAGAAGATAAGCTCATAATTTGTTCACAAGAAGATACACTTAGAATTATTCACGAGAAGATACATTCAGAATTATTCACAATAAGAAACACATAATTATTCACATGAGATACACTCAATATTTGTTCACAAAAAGATACATTCAAAATGTGTTCACAAGAAAGATATGATCCAAAATTTACAAGGACAAAAGTGAAACCCTAATCTATTCTATAAATAGATACTAAAGGCTGAAGAAGAAAACATGACCTCATAAACTCAAAAATCCATTCAATTCATAAAAACTTTTAAGAGCTCAAATTTTCTAAGTATTCAAAGTTCAAAAGTGTAAGTTCTAGAGAAGCACTTGCTCAAAGAAATATTTTCTAAGTGTTTAAGTGAGAGAAATCAATTGTAACAATATGCTTAGTAGAAGAAAAATACAATCTATTCCAAACTTGTGTAACCTAACCTAATAGTGGCTTTAATGTTCCTAAAGCCATATGTAGTTTTTAGGTTGTGTTGAGAAGACTTGACTTGTAGGGTCAATGTGTATTTTCCTTCAAAAATATGTGATTTTTAGGTTCTATGGAGAAATCCTTCTAAGTGAAATGATTGGATGTAGCTACTAAGTTGGTGGTGAACTAGGATAAATCTGCTTGTGTCATTTTACTTATGCACTTTTAACTTTACTGCTCCCTCTGATTACTTAAGCATGATTGCTATTGCCTATTTTTAGTTAAAATCACGAACTTGAACCAGTTCATGAATAAATAATCAAAAAGAATCGAACATAGACAAACACAATTCAAGCCCCCTTCTCGTGTTTGCACCCTCATTTGGCATCAAGAGCTCGGTCTCAAAGTTGAGCACTTTATAGTGTTTGAGGAAAAATCAAAGGATTCAACATGTCTTTATTCAATGAAGAAGCCTATGGTGTAAACATCAATAGACCACTTATGTTTTATTGAGAAATATTTGAATATTGAAAGGAGATACTCATAAGCTTCTTTATTTCACAAGATCTTGAACTTTGGGACTTAGTTGAAGATGGCTACACTGCTCCAACAAATATTCATGATCAATCTTATTTTAGATTTTCTTCCATGGAAAGAGACGGATGCGGAACAAAAAAAATATGTACAAGATGCAACACAAGTCCAAAAACTTCATGATCAAACTTATTTTAGATTTTCTTCAATTATAAATTTGAATCAAATCTTATTTTAGATTTTCTTCCATTATAAATATAAATCAAATCTTATTTTAGATTTTTTTCAATTATAAATCTGAATCAAAATCTTATTTTAGATTTTCTTCAAAAACACGAATCTTCTTTCATACTCTGTGAAGTCAAATATATTGTTCTCATAAAATACTTTTGTTATCATCAAAACTCTAAGTACAAAATCAACTTGGTTTCAACAATAGATGTTTTCAAGAAACACCAATCATGGTACCTGGACAATGGATACTCGCGTCATATGACTGGAGAAAAGTCTATATTTCGAGACCTAACTTTTATCAAAGGGGGAACAATAACTTTTGGAGGAAAGCAAAAAGGCTAGGTCACTAGACACGACACAATTTGTAACGGCACCTCTCCATCCATTAAAGATGTTTTGTTTGTTAAAGGTCTCAAACATAATTTATTAAGTATTATTCAAGTAAGTAATAATAACTATGATATTATATTTAATAAAAAAATCATGCAAAGCAATTAGTCAAAACGATGGATCTGTACTCTTTACAAGTCATAGGAAAAAATAACCTATATAAGATAAATTTGTTTAGCTTAGACAAATAAGATGTTAGGTGTCTCATGTCAATAAATTAAGAAAATTTAATTTGGCATAAAAGATTAGGTCATGCAAACCTAAGATTAATCTCAAAATTGAATAAACATCAACTTGTTAGAGGTCTACCTAATCTTAGCTACAAAACTGAAATTATGTGTGAAGTTTTTCAAAAGAGAAAACAAATAATAAGTCTCTTTAGGCTAGTGAAAACAGCCTCAGAAAATGGAAAGAAATATGGTTTTGTAATAGTAGATGATTACACTAATTAGATTTGGGTAAAATTCTTAAGAAATAAAGATGACTACCAAAAAGTGTTTATTGTATTTTGCAAACAAGTAATGAATGGAAAATGTCTTAGGATAATAACAATTAGAAGTGATCATGGAGGAGAATTTAAAAACAAGTTATCTGAAAGTTTTTTGTGATGAGAGTAGAATCTCACACAACTTCTTCTCGCCTAGAACACCACAACAAAATGGAGTTGTAGAAAAAAAAATGAATATATCCCTTTAAGAATTGGCTAGAACCATGTTGAATGAGATGGGTGTTGCAAAACATTTATGGACATAGGCAATAAACATTGGATGCTATATTCATAATATAATTTTAATTAGGCCAATATTGAATAAAACACCATATGAATTATGGAAAGGTAAAAAGTCTAATATCTCTTACTTTTAAGCAAGTTGGTTGTATTTGTTATATGTTAAACACTAAAGACAACCATGGCAAGTTTGATGCCTGATATTTTATTTAGTGTGTGTGTGTGCGCACAAGATTTCAAGCTAATCCAAGCAAATCTCACTAAACTGTTGTTAAGAGGATCCTTAGATACTTGAAAGGTCCATCCAACATTGGCTTGTTCTATAAGAAACCTACTAAGTACAGATTAAGGGGCTATTATGATGTTGACTATGCCGGAGACAAACATGAAAGGAAAAGCACCAGTGGAAATTTCACATTTCTTGGTAAAAACTTAATCTCCTGGTCAAGTAAAATACAAAGCACAATTTCAATGTCAATAGCAGAGGTTGTGTATATTTTATCAGGGATTTTGTTCAAAAAAGAGTACTAAATATCTAGTTTATAGGCACTAAACACCAATTGGCTAACATATTCACCAAACCACTAGCTAAATACATATTTGAATTCATTAAGACAAAATTGAACCTTACCTTTATATCTGATTAATGATGTGCTATGCCTAGATTAGTTTAGATTCATAATAGTATGTATTTTATGTTTTGTCTATTCTCTTAAAAGAAAAGAGCATTAAAAAATAAAAAAAAAATAAATACTTTCAAGTCTTTTTGTCTAATGACAAAAGGGGAGAAAAATATTTGAGAACAATTTCTTTTTTGATATGTTTATGTTGGGAGAGAAAATGTATGCATGTGGGGAGAAAAGAACTATAAAACTACTTGGACTTATGGGGAGCCTTAAGTTTGCGGGAGTAAAGGAGGAGATTGTTAGAACCAAGTTGGTTTTCCTCTTATGATTTTGATGTTAACAAAGGTATTTCATGAGAACAATTTGTTTGGACTAATGGCTTCATTAAGTGTGCAACCATTAGAACAAGAAAATCATATGAAGGTACCAGAGGAAGGTACTAGAGGAAGCTACCGGAGGATGAGATCAGAGGAACACAAAAGGATATGTGTTTGCCTCTAAACATATGCCTCTAAAAGCAACATGCCTTTGAAGGCAACAAAGACTACCTCTGGTATTTGGGTCTGAAGACTAGCTTTGATAACTAGGTCTGAAAACTGGCTCTGAAGGCTGAATTTGAAGCATGCCATGCCTCAATAGCCCTTGCGTGCCTCTAATGTGCACAAACTCAACATGTCTTTGAAGATTTATATCAAGCTATCATTAAATCTGAATAGATTGTTCAAGCCATGCACTCAAAGCTCATATTCCATTTTACAAAAGTTGCAACATACTCAAAATAATTCAACAAAGTGATTTGCCCAAAGCCACTAATTCTAAGTCATGCAATTCTGCCTTTAACTTTTATTATCCAAGAAACACAACATCCCACTCCAACAAGAAAGTCAATGGCTTTGATGAAAAGTCAACAACTTTGATTTAAAGAATTCATTCTGAAAAAAAGACTTAGCCGAATAAGATTTTCAAAATATTCAAGAAAAAGCTTGAATCCATTCCCACTCTAATCAATCAGGAGTATGAATGAAGATTCGCATGGATGAGTTTTTGAACACAATCTTAAATTAAATATGATTTAGAATTAAAATTGAAGAAAAAATCTTTGACCAAGGTGAAAATAAGATATTGTCAAAATATTGGTCACAAAAATATATGGTCAAAATATTATTTACAAGAAGATATGGTAAAAATATTGTTCACAAGAAGATATAGTCAAAATATTTTTCGCAAGAAGATATGGTCAAAATATTGTTCGCAAGAAGATATGAACAAAATGTTGTTCACAAGAAGATATGTTTAGAAGTTTTTCACAATAAGATATGCTAAGAATTTTCTCACAAGAAGATATGTTTAGAATTTGTTCACAAGAAGATACACTCAGAATTATTCACTAGAAGTTACACTTATAATTATTCACAAGAAGATATACTCATAATTTGTTCACAAGAAGATACATTAAGAATTTGTTCACAAGAAAGATATGATCCAGATTTTACAAGGATAAAAGTGAAACCCTAATCTATTCTATAAAGAAGAAAGCATGAACTCATAAACTCAAAAATCCATACAATTCAGAAAAACATTTGACAGCTCAAACTTCCTAAGTATTTAAAGTTCAAAGGTTTAAGTTCTAGAGTAGCACTTGCTCAAAGAAATATTTTCTAAGTGGTTTAGTGTGAGAAATCAATTGTAATAATCTACTGATTAGAAGCACAACATAATCCGTTCCAAACTGGTGTGACCTAGCCCGATAGTGGCTTTAGTGTTCCTCAAGAAATTTGTGGTTTTCAGGTTGTGTTGACAAGACTTGACTTGCAGGGTTAAGGTGCATTTGCCTTCAAAGGTATGTGGTTTTCAAGATGTGTGGAGAAGACTTGACTTGTAAGGTCATGGTGTTTGTTTGCCTCAAAAAGTTTGTAGGTGTCAGATATTTTTGAGAAGGCTAACTTGTAGGGTCAGGTGCTGTGTAATTCAAGGAATTGCCTTAGTGGTTAAATCCTTCTAAGTGAATGGACTAGATTCATCTAACAAGTTGGGGGTGAACCAGGATAAATTTGCTTGTGTTACTTTACTTTTGCACTTTTTACTTTACTGTTGCCTTTGATTACTTAAGGTTGATTGCTATTACCTGTGTTTTAGTAACAATCACCAACCCAAACCAGTTCTTAAATAAATAATCAAAAAGAAACCAACATAGAAAAACACAATTAAATCCCTTTTCTCGTGTGTGCACCTTCAAAGGTCACAATAAAAGAACTCCTTTTAGAGCTAACAAATCAGGACCCAACCAAATGTGTGTACCTAAGAATAAAATAATCAATCTTCAAAATATCTTTGGCAACAAAGTTAAAACACCAGTCATGGTATTAGGAAAATGGATGCTCACGACACATGACACAAGAAAAGTTTATGTTCCAAGACCTAACCCTTAAGAACGAAACATTCGTAGGTTTTGGAGGTGATTAGAAAAGTAAAATCATTGGGCACGGTACAGTAGGTAATGGTTCCCTTCCCTCTATTAAAAATGTTTTACTGGTAACATGATTAATACATAACCTATTGAGCATAAGCCAATTAAGCGACATAGGTTATGATGTTGTCTTCAATCAAAATTCGTGTAAGACAATAAGTCAAATTGATAGATCCAGTCTATTTACTGGCCAAAGGAAAAACAATACTTACAAAATAAACTTATCTTATTTGGAAAAACAAGAATTAAAGTGTCATATGTTTGTGAATGAAGAACAACTGATTTGACACAAACGATTAGGACATGCCAATTTGAGGGTAATCTCAAAATTGAAAATACTTGATTTTGTCAAAGGCTTGCCAAATATTAAATACGAATCAAATGTTCAATGTAGACTTTGCAGATAAACAAATATCAATAGAACCAAAAAAATCAGCCTCCAACGAATTCTGGAGATATGCCAGATAATTCAAGAACAAGAAAAAATGAACCACCCACAAATTAAGCTCATCAGGAATCCAAACCTAGATGAAAATACATATCTTCTCATCTAGACTCTTTGATCATAAGAAATGCGAATGATCCTCTGAAAACAAAAACCGTTTTTAAAGAAACATTTATGTTTGGACTACTATCTGAAATTGAACCTACAACTATAGACAAAGCTGTATCGTATGATAGATGGATAATGACTATGCAAGCAGAGTTGAATCATTTCAAAAGAAATGACGCATGGGATCTTGTCCCTAAGCCTAAAAAAAAGTCAATTGGAACCAACTTGGTTTTTAGAAACAAACTAAAAGAGAATGGTGAAACTTTCGTCCATATGGCAAGGTTAAAGGTAATCGGAATTTTACTTTCTATTACAGTTTTAAATAAAACCATTTTATATCAAATGAATGTGAAAAGTGCTTTTTTAAATGGTTACATAAATGAAAAAGTGTATGTCAAACAAACTTTTGGCTTTGAAGAAAATGAATTTCCATATTATGTTTTAAAATTAAAGAAATCTTTGTATGGTTTGAAATAGGCTCCAAGAGCTTGGTATGATAGACTAAACAATTTCTTATTAAAGAATGATTTTGAAAGAGGTCAGGTTGACACTACTTTATTTACAAAATCATCTAAGAATGACCTTCTCGTGGCTCAAATCTAAGTTGATAATATCATTTTTGGCTTTACTAACGACAAGCTCTACCAAGAGTTTTTTAAGTTAATGCAGAATGAAATTAAGATGAGCAAGATGGGAGAATTGAAGTTCTTTCTTGGAATTCAAATTCATCAAAGCCAAGATGATGTACTCATTCATCAAACCAAATACACAAAAGAACATCTTAAGAAATTTAAAATGGATGAATGAAAGTTTATCTCTACACCTATGCATCTAACTTGTTCTCTTGATAAGGATGAGTCAGGTAAAAAAGGAAGATCAAAAGGTACACAGATGAATAATTGGTTCTCTCCACTAACTAACTACCTTTAGACGTGATATTATGTTTAGTGTGTGTGTGTGCTAGATTTTAGTCTGACCCTAAAGAATCTCACTTAACAGATATTAAAAGGATTTATACATCTATGAAAGGTACTACTAATCTTGGTCTATATTATAAGCCATCATCTGAGTACAGGTTAGTAGTTTTCTGTAATGCTAACTATATTGAAGACAAACAAGGGAAAATCTGTACATTCCTTAGTGAGAATCTAATCTCCAAGTAGAGCAAAAGACAAAGGACTATTGCTCTATCAACAGCAGAAGCAAAATATATCTCAACAATAGGTTGTAGCACTCAGTTGTTGTGGATGAAATATCAACTACAAGATTTCAAATTCAACGAGAGTAACATTCCTATCTTTTGTGATAATACTTCACCTATAAGTTTAAATATAAATCCTATTTTACATTCAAGGGAATTTTAGCCATTAAATTTGTTGACACTAGTCATTAGTGGGCTGGTATTTTCACAAAACCCCTTGTTGAAGACAAATTCAATTTTATAAAGAAAAATCTAAACATTCTATGGTAAAACAAAGTAAATGGCTAAATGTATATATGCTCTGCCTATGATGAAATGGAATTTATTAGTGCCCCTGTCAATCTAAATTCAATTAACTTTTAAATACGAACAATTTTCCTTGTAAGTTGTGATACTCCAACGTATGTTGTTCACCTGTGTTTACGCGTGCGAGCTAGTTATGCTTTTAGAAACTCAAACATTTTCATAAAACCCACTCACGACCCATGCTCATTCACATTCCTCGCATATTCCCACACTTTCTCTCTTTGAAACCTTGAAGCTTCTCGAGAAATATCTCTGAACATTTATGAATCTCTCCTACTTCTATGGCTTCAATTTCATCCTCAACCTACACTCAAAAAAAGTCTCCTATGTTTCTACTATGCAATGTAACCTTGATCAGTTATAAATTCTTCATGAACTCCAAGTCAATTTTGCAAACCTAACTAAAAAGGAATTTGACTATATTGAGGACTATATTGGTGTAGGTTGGTATGAGTACTTTAACCTAGAATAAGTTTTTCCTTTGGACGTTCTAGTCAAAGAATTTTGGAGATTTGCTGATGGAAACAAAGACGGAGAAGAATCTAGTATTGATTTAGGGCTTCCCATAAAGATAAACAATCCCAAATGGCTATTACAAGATGTCCATATGAAGGGATGTTGATTGAAATGGTTATGTGTAACAGCCCGATTTTTTCACAAACGCGAGTGCATTTTTTTTTATAAATAAGTAAATAAATGAATAAATACTTTTGGATGAAATATTTAATGTCGTATCACAACGTAAAAAGCCAACAACATTTACAACAGCGGAATAGTTTTTGAAATTACAAATCCAAAGTATTTAAATGTCTCCAAGTCACATAAAAAAAATATATTACAAGGACCCATCAAAATATAAGTCAGGCTGACAATATAGGTACAGTCTTCCCAAAATAAATAATTACAACCACCAACAGAAAGACTTTTAGATCCTATACAGTCGCCTAATTTCATCATTCTACAAAAAGTTATACAACTCAGGTGATCTCCACGCGCCAAGCACAAAACTCCTGACACCGCTCCGATCAAGCATGACTAACTACCTTCCCCTCTCCAAGGTACTAACCGGTAGGATGATCCTGAATCTCATCTGAGGGCAAAGCCTAGATTTCCACAAAAGTTGTAAAGGGTCACCAATCCGAAATTAACAAACATCACATAGCATTTACATTTTAAATGCATAAAAATCACCCTTCAACTTAGCATACATCTAGGAAGGGTTTGCATATGTTAAACATGCATAAACAAGGTTGAAAAATGAAGTTTTGGACCAAACTGCACTGCTGTATTCGAATACAACCTCTATGTAGTCAAATACAGTTGCAAAAACAGCAGAAAAAAACAGAAAAACAGCAAAAACAACACAACTGTATTCGAATACAGCCTCTCTGTATTCGAATACAACATTTCATTCAACTGTATTCGACTACATCCCCTGTGTAGTCGAATACACCTTCAAAAATTCAAGTCAGAGGCAAAATCATTCAACTGTATTCGACTACAACCTATGTGTATTCGAATACAACTGTCAAAATGACAGATTTTCAGTTTTGAAACATTTCAAAATCATTCAAACACTTTCCAAATCATTCAAACACTTTCCCAACCAATTCAATCAATCACACACGCCAAATACGGCACAATTCACCCACCACAATCAAATACGCATATACAACCATCATAACACATTAAACATGACTCGCATGCCAAGCATCCTAATGCAATACGTATATGCCAATGCACAAGACGTCATTCCATGGCCCATCCGGTCACCACTATCACCATGACGCATCCGGTCACCATGTACTATGAAATGCATGATCTCGTCGCCCATCCGGTCACCACTATCACCATGCCCACTCCGGTCACCATGTACTATGAAATGCATTATATCGTGGCCCATCCGGTCACCACTATCACCATGGCCCATTCGGTCACCATATACTATGAAATGCATGAGCAATTATATCGTGGCCCATCCGGTCACCACTATCACCATGGCCCATCCGGCCACCATATACTATGAAATGCATGAGCATACTCTAACTCTCGACACCACAATCATTAAGTAAATGCAGCTATTAAAAGATTCTCTGTTTTTAATGCTCATTTAACACTAATGATTCTCAAATTTAACACAGAGTATACTTAACGCATACAATCCTCAAATCACATGAAATTGAGTTCACAATTCATATTTAATTCAAATCACCACAAACACCATCTCATCAATTCATTTCACACCAAATCGAAATCCACACATAAATTGCATTCATTCAAAACCCCACATCCTTAAACCTCAAGCAAATTTCCACATTCACAGTATTACCCATAAACATGTCAACCATACCAAGCAAAAGTCACCATCACCCACACCTCCAAACTCATTAAATTCAATTTCACCATTTTACCCACAAAATGCATTAAATTCATTTCTCACAACATCACCTCAAACCCACCAAATTTATTTTCCAAATTTTTTCAACCGTAACACACCAAATCAAAACTCAAAATATTTAAACATAAACCACCAAATTTCTTTTCCACAACACACATAAATCACATTAAATTCCTTTTCCCCAAATTCACGCATAAGCTCAATCAAAATCAAACTCCACAAATACACATATAGAGTCCTATATGCAAGCTAAAAATTTGGAAGGAGCCCTTACCTCGATGGTAGCTCGAACGACCGATTACAACACCGCGATAAAATTCTGGTAAAATTTCGCTTCGCACGACGCATCAAAAATTAGTTCACTAGCTCCACAACGTGACCACGAGCAACTTTCTCTTCAGTCACTTCGCGAGATGAGGCTTAGATCTAGGTGATATGTGAGATTTTATGTTTGGGGTTTTTGAAAAAAAAAAAGAAAAGAAGAAGAAGATGGAAACGTACAGCAATAGAGGAATTTTTTTTTTTTTTTTTTTTTCTGTTTTCCTTTACTTTCATATATATATACTACTCAATATATACATAAATATATAAATATCCCAAACCAACCAATTTCAAACACTCTCACACACACCCCAACAATTTTGATAAAAATATCTATTCTCATTGCAACTCAATTGACCGGTAAATTTTTTAGCAACTATAGATATTTTTAACAAAATAGTCCGGTAATAAATTTTCCTCAACATATTTAAATTATTTCTCGCCAAATAATTTAAAACAGAACCCACAAAATATTTATGGCATTTTTACATCCAAAATACCCATAAACTTGCTAAAAAGCCCCAGAATTCAACATAAAACACATCAAAAATACAAAAGGTACATTTTAAAATTAAGGGTATTACTTTCTACCCCCCTAAAAATAGTTTCGTCCTCGAAACTACGAATCGCAAGTCGCATCTCCGGTGGTTGGGTTCCAAATCACCTTGACCAACGAAACATCTTTGTTCCTTAATCGCTTAATCGTCCTGTCATCAATCCTCACAGGTGGTACTTCGAATGACAAGTTATCCTTCAGCTAAATCGTGTCCGGTTTAATCACATGCGACAGATCTGAAATGTATTTCCTTAATTGCGACACATGAAACACGTCATGAATATTAGACAGTATCGGAGGTAAAGCAATTCGATAAGCTACCGGTCCGATTCGTGCAGAAATCTGATATGGCCCAATAAATTTAGGAGTTAACTTCTTCGATTTCAAGGATCTACCAACTCTCGTCGTAGGCGTGACTCTCAGAAACACATGGTCACCCTGCTCAAATTCTAGAGGTCTGCGACGCTTGTCCACATAACTCTTCTGACGATCTTGTGAAATCTTCATTTTCTCTTTTATCTTCTTCACCTTATCTGTAGTCTGTTGCACCATCTTAGGTTCTACAATCATACTTTCACCGTCCTTATACCAACATAAAGGCGTTTGACACTTGCGCCCATACAAAGCCTCATACGGTGCCATACCAATACTCGCGTGAAAACTATTCTTATACATAAATTCAACCAATGGAAGCACATCATCCCAGCTTCCTCTATCATCCAAAACACAAGCTCTCAAAAGATTTTCCAAAGACTGATTTGTCCTCTAAGTCTGTCCGTTAGTTTGCGGATGGTAAGTTGAACTCAACCTTAGTTTCGTTCCCAACGCATCATGCAATGCTCCCCAAAAGTGCGACGTGAATTTCGGGATCACGGTCTGACACAATACTCAACGGTACTCCGTGTAATCTCATAATCTCAGCAATGTAGATCTATGTTAGCTTATCTACCTTATAAGTGGTCTTCACTAGTAAAAAGTGTGCATATTTAGTCAATCGATCCACTATCACCCATATAGAATCATTCTTCCTCCTCGTTCTCATCAATCCAGTGATAAAGTCCATGGAAATGTTATCCCCCTTCCACTCCGGTATATCCAAAGGTTGCAACATTCCAGCAGGTCGCTGATGTTCCACCTTCACTTTCTGACAAGTTAAACAAGTTGACACATACTCCGCCACATGCCTTTTCATTCCCGGCCACCAATAACTCTGCCTCAAATCCTGATACATCTTCGTTACTCCAGGATGAATACCTAATTTACTCTTATGAGCTTCATCTAAAATCGTTTTCCTCAGATCTGCAACTTCTGGTACACAAATTCTCCCATTACATCTCAGAATATTATCTGGCCCAATCTTAAACTCTGTTGCTTTCCCTTGCATTATCAGATTCCTCTTCTCTTGAATTAAAGCATCATTTTGAAAATTTGCAATGTCTTCAAGTAGTCCACTCGAAATCTTAATCATTCCGAATTTCAAAATTCCCGGTGCAAACTCTACATTCAAGTGCAAGTCTCTGAATGTTTCCCACAACTCTTGTTGTCTAGCCATCACTAATGAAGACAGTGATACACTTCACCTACTCAACGCATCAGCCACTACATTGGCTTTCCCAGGGTGGTACTATAGTGTGAAATCAAAATCCTTAAGAGTCTTCATCCATCTCCTCTGACGCATGTTCAACTCCTTCTGATGAAACAGATATTTCAATCTTTTATGGTCACTATACACTGTGAACGTGCCTTCATATAAGTAGTGCCTCCAAATCTTCAATGCAAAAACTACAGCAGCAAGCTCTAAATCATGAGTAGGATAGTTCCTTTCATGAATCTTCAATTGCCTTGAGGCATAAGCTACCACCTTTTTGTGTTGCATCAGAAAACACCCCAAACCTTGGTGAGACGCATCACAATAAACTTCATCAAGTTCTTCTGGTTGCGGTAAGATCAAAACCTATGAGGTCGTCAAGTTTTTCTTCACTAACTGAAAACTTTCCTCACATTTCTCCGTCCATGCAAACGGTTGATCTTTTCTAGTAAGTTGCGTCAACGGAGCTACAATTTTGGCAAATCCTTCAATAAACCTCTTGTAGTAACCTGTCAGCCCTACGAAACTTCGTATATCAGTAACAGTCTGAGGTTGTTTCCAAGCAAGAACTGACTCAATCTTTGCCGGATCCACCGCGATTCCTTCCTTAGTTATCACATGTCCTAAGAAATTCACTTCCTCCAGCCAAAACTCACATTTCGACAAATTAGCATACAATTGTTTCTCACGTAAGATTTCAAGAACTTGGCGCAAATACCCTTCATGCTCTTCTGTAGTCCTTGAATGAAGATTATGTTCATGTAATCCATAAAATTTTCCAGTGCGTTGGTAACTCCAAATGGCATGACCAGATATTCATAATGCCCATAACGAGTTCTGAAAGCAGTTTTCTGAATATCTTCTTCTCTTACTCGGATCTGATGATAGCCCGACTTCAAGTCAATTTTTGAAAATATCGCAGCTCCTCTCAATTGATCCATCAAATCATCAATGTGTGGCAAAGGATATCGATCCTTAATAGTCACCTTATTAAGTTGCCAATAATCCACACATAAGCGTGAGCTTCCGTCCTTCTTTTTAACTAGCAACACCGGAGCTCCCCAAGGTGACACACTTGGTCTAATAAATTTCTTCTCCAACAAATCTTCAATTTAGGCTTTGAGCTCATTCAATTCCAATGGCGACATTCGATACGGCGCAATCGAAATTGGCCCGGTTCCTGGGTGCAAATCAATGAAAAATTCCACTTCTCTTACCGGTGGTAATCCCGGAATTTCTGTTGGAAATACGTCTGGGTACTCCTTGATAAGCACCACGTCTTCTATATTCACCTTTATCTTTGCCTCCACGTTAGCCAAAGACAAAAACTCATGAGTTCCTTCTCTTAGTGACACCCTGAGTTTGTTAGAAGCTAGGTACTTAACAACTCCTGGTTCAGGGAAAAGAACCAATTTGCGAGCACAATCCAAAATCACATAATGATACGGCATCCAATCCATACCGAGAATGGGCTCAAGTGATAGTAGAAGTAAACAAATCAAATTAATCAAGAAATATCTATTCTGAATAGTCACTCGACATTGTAAACATGCAGTATTCACTGTCAACGTCTTAATAGGCGTTGAAACAACCAAATCAAAAGGTAGAGGCGACAAAGATAACTTCAAACGATTCACACAATCCATAGCAATGAAGGAATGGGTTGCCCCCGAATCAAAAAGTGCATTAAGAGTGTTACCTGCAATCTCACAGTCTCGTTGGATCAGATTGACAGATGGATTTCCAGCTTCAGCACCCACACAATAAACGCATCCTCTAGCAGTACGACGGGCAACCCTAGTTACATTCACAATCGGTTCCACCTTCGGAGCTTTACAGTCCCTCGCAATATGCCCTAGCTTATGGCAATTGTAACAAGTAAGTCCTTTATATGTGCAAGCATTAGCATAATGTCCCTCTTCACCACATTGGAAACATCGATTTCCTTGTCCCAATTGCCTTCTGAAATTTTGGTTCTCCGGGCGATTCTGACCCCTATTGTTGTTCTGCGCTCGGTTATAGGGCTTAGCAACTTGCTTTCCCTTGTTCTAATAATTCATCCTGCTAGGTCCTCCGGTATTAAAATTCCATCCCCAGCTAGCTCTCTTACTCTTCATCTCTTCAACCTCCCTACATTTCTCCACAAGGACTTGGAAACATTGAATTCCCAAGGGTAAAACAGAATCTTTAATCTCATACTTCAATCCATCTTAAAAACGATGGCACATAAATGTTTCGTCAACCTCTTCACGGAAAAATCTGAAATTCCTTGACAAAGACTCAAACTTCGCGGCATATTCACCCACGGTCATATTCTCCTAATGAAGTTTTAGAAAATCATCACCCAATTTGGTCCTGACACTCGTCAGGAAGTATTTGTCTAAAAACTTCCTTTTGAATGACTCCTAATTCACCTCATCATGAGCCGATCCCATTAAAAGTCTTGTACTCCTCCACCAATACTCCGCATCCCCTAGCAACAGGTAAGTAGCATAATTAACTTTCACCCCTGCATGATAGTTAATCATTTCAACGATTTTCTCCACCTCTTGGATCCAATGATCCGCTTTCTCCGAATTTTCATCACCTCTAAACTTGGGAGGATTGTAACGACGAAAGTCTTCTAATCCTCTTAACTCAATGGCACAGATCTCTCTTTCTCTTTTCTCTAGATCCCGTTGAGTCTTGGCAGTAGTCTGTGCAACAACATAAGCAGCCATGTTAATCATAGCTTCCGCCAATAGGTCATCCCTATTAACGTTGACCCTTGGAGCGTCATTCCTTCTCGGTGGCATGGTTTCCTACAAAACCAGCATCAAGAAGATATCTCAACACCACTTCGAAAAATTCCAAGAATAACTTTCGACTATAACTACACAAAACTAAACTGAACCCACCAACTCGGACAAATCAACGCGACACATGATCAGATAACAACTCCCAACCTACAGGTTAACCTACAATCTATAACCATAAGCTCTGATACCACAATTGTAACAACCCGATTTTTTCACAAACGTGAGTATATTTTTTTTTTTTATAAATGAGTAAATCAATGAATAAATACTTTTGGATGAAATATTTCATGTCGTATCACAACGACAAAAGCCAACAACATTTACAACAGCGTAATAGTTTTTGAAATTACAAATCCAAAGTATTTAAACTTCTCCAAGCCACATAAAAAAAATATTACAAGGACCCATCAAAATATAAGTCAGGCTGACAATATAGGTACAATCTTCCCAAAATAAATAATTACAACCACCAATAGAAAGACTTTTAGATCCTATTACAAAAAACTATACAACCCAGGTGATCTCCACGCGCCCAGCACAGAACTCCTGACACTGCTCCGATCAGGCATTACTAACTACCTTCCCCTCTCCAGGGTACTAACCGAGAGGACGATTCTGAATCTCATTTGAGGGCAAAGCCCAGATTTCCACAAAAGATGTAAAGGGTCACCAATCCGGAATTAACAAACATCACAAAGCATTTATATTTTAAATGCATAAAAATCAGCCTTCAACTTAGCATACATCTAGGAAGGGTTTCCATATGTTAAACATGCATAAACAAGGTTGAAAAATGAAGTTTTGGACCAAACTGTACTGCTATATTCGAATACAACCTCTGTGTAGTCGAATACAGTTGCGAAAACAGCAGAAAAACAACAAAAACAACACAAATGTATTCGAATACAGCCTCTCTGTATTCGAATACAACATTCCATTCAACTGTATTCGACTACATCCCCTGTGTAATCGAATACACCTTCAAAAATTCAAGTCAGAGACAAAACCATTCAACTGTATTCGAATACAACCTATGTGTATTTGAATACAACTGTCAAAATGACATATTTTCAGTTTTGAAACATTTCAAAATCATTCAAACTTTCCAAATCATTCTAACACTTTCCAAATCATTCTAACACTTTCCAAATCATTCTAACACTTTCCCCACCAATTCAATCAATCACACACACCAAATACGGAACAATTCACCCACCACAATCAAATACGCATATACAACCATCATAACACATTAAACATGACTCGCATGCTCATCTAGTCACCACTATCACCATGACCCATCCGGTCACCATACTATGAAATGCATGATCTCGTGGCCCATCCGGTTACCACTAGCACCATGGCCCATCCGATCACCATGTACTATGAAATGCATTATATCGTGGCCCATTCGGTCACCACTATCACCATGGCCCATCCTGTCACCATATACTATGAAATGCATGAGCAATTATATCGTGGCCCATCCGGTCACCACTATCACCATGGCCCATCCGGTCACCATATACTATGAAATGCATGAGCAATTATATAGTGGCCCATCCAGTCACCATATACTATGAAATGCATGAGCATACTCTAACTCTCGACACCACAATCATTAAGTAAATGCAGCTATTAAAAGATTCCCCGTTTTTAATGCTCATTTAACACTAATGATTCTCAAATTTAACACAGAGTATATTCAACACATACAATCCTCAAATCACATGAAATTGAGTTCACAATTCATATTGAATTCAAATCACCACATACACCAAACATCAAGCAAATTTCCACATTCATAATATTACCCATAAACATGTCAACCATACCAAGCAAAAATCACCATCACCCACACCTCCAAACTCATTAAATTCAATTTCACTATTTTACCCACAAAATGCATTAAATTCATTTCTCACAACATCACACCTCAAACCCACCAAATTTATTTTCCAAAATTTTTCAACCGTAACACACCAAATGAAAACTCAAAATATTTAAACATAAATGACCAAATTTCTTTTCCACAACACACATAAATCACATTAAATTCATTTTCCCCAAATTCACACATAAGCTCCATCAAAATCAAACTCCACAAATACACATATAGAGTTCTATATGGAAACTAAAAATTTGGAAGGAGCCCTTACCTCAATGGTAGCTCGAACGGCCGATTACGACACCGTGATAAAATTCCGATAAAATTTCGGTTCACACGACACTTCGAAAATTAGTTCACTAGCTCCGCAACGTGACCACGAGCAACTTTCTCTTCAATCACTTCGCGAGATGAGACTTAGATCTAGGTGATATGTGAGGTTTTATGTTTGGGGTTTTTGAAAAAAAAAAAAAAAAAGAAGAAGAAGATGGAAACGTACAGCAACAGAGGAAATGTTTTTTTGTCTTCTCTTTTGCTTTCCTTTCATATATATATACTACTCAATATATATATATATATCCCAAACCAACCAATTTCAAACACTCTCACACACCCCCCCAACAATTTTGATAAAAATATATATTTTCATTGCAACTTAATTGACATGTAAAATTTTTAGCAACTATAGATATTTTTAACAAAATATTCCGGTAATAAATTTTCCTCAACGTATTTAAATTATTTATCGCCAAATAATTTAAAACGGAACCCACAAAATATTTATGGCATTTTAACATCCAAAACTGGCTAAAAAGCCCCATGATTCAACATAAAACACATCAAAAATACAAAAGGTACATTTTAAAATTAAGGGTATTACATTATGAGTCAAGGGTTAGCACATTCAAGGCAATAAAGAATTGTTCGAAGATCCTAAAATGGATTCTAAGTTTGTGCAATTAAAACCTAAGTACATGGTACACTTCAAGATTCTTATTGGGTGTGTGGTACCCAAAGGTTGGTTAATGGACCACGTTATCAAAGACCACAAGGGTCTAATGTAGAATATCTCTCAGAGGGTCAAGACCAATCATCCAAACCTGATTTTGGAATACATTAGGTCATGTGTTATCAATTTTAGGCCAGGAAAGATTAGAATAATTCCCAAGCCTAGACTCATTACTATTGTATCAATGAGAACTCCCCACATTCAAGCTCTGGAGGAAGTAGGAGGAGTTATTCAAGAAGAACACTTGGTTTCATCATTTGCACCAGTGTTCAACCTTTCAAACGTCATCAAGATGTAGTTAATCTGTCCTAAGAAAAGCATTCAATCTAGTTGTGATGCTAGAAGGATATCTAGCCAAACCAGTGGATCTCAGGTCATTCCCTTTCTGGTTGAATACCTTTATGCTCCTGTCTTTGAAGAAGATAACAAAGTAATTTTGGAGTATCAGAGGATGTGTCATTCTGGCCAAGAGATGGCTCCAGTCTTCCTAAACCTGTTCAAGTTTTTGAGAAGAAGAGAAAAAAGCGTTGCCATGAAGTTAATGAGGATTAAACAAACCTCATTTTGAGGAAGATAAAGAAAGTAACATCAAACTCTGGGCAAACTACTCTTTCTGCTATTTTTTGTAAAACGAGTAGTAATGAATAACCCGAACCTAAACTTGAACCTCTCATACCCTCTACCTAACATAAAAACGTAGTTGGCCCTTCTTCTGACCCTTCACATAATACCCTCTCTAACACTAACTCTGACACCTCAAATGAAATGTTTGAGGCAACGTTAGCAGAACACTTTGCAACACTTGGATATAAAACACATCATTTCCCTCTACAGATTAACACTCAAAACCAAACACCAATAGATACTCACACTGACCCTCCCCAAACATCTACTCTATCCACCCCTGCATCTAACCCTACCTCCCCAAGGCTTGTGAATCCCTTTCACCAAGTAGTTGAGACAGCGGCTCAAGTCATAATTGACTTAGCCTTTGATATCTCTTCAAAAGACTCCTCTTTTCCTCCCTCAACCCCTTTTCACTCTGAACCTACAACCTCCACCATCCCGTTAGACCTCATTCCCCTCACATATTGCATTCCATATGGCTTCCCAAACCTCGACTCATTCATTACTTCTCTTATTTCCAAAATCACTTTATAGGTGCAAACACGAGAAGGGGGTTGAATTTTGTTTGACTAAGTTGATAACTTTCTCATTATTTGATTAAAATGGTTTAGACTTAATGATTTACTTGGAGTAGAAGCAATAACAAAACTACATAGTGTAGGAATAAAGTGACATAAGTAATTTATCCTGGTTCATCACTAACTTGGCTACATCTAGTCCCTTCACTCAGAATGATTTAATTCACTAATTCAACAACTTGAATTACAAAGAACATGACTCTCCAAGCCAATCTTCTCAAACAGCCTGACAACCCCAGACTTTTGATGACCACACACACCTTGACTCTACCAGCCAAGTCTTCTCTATACAATATGACAACCCCGAATTGTTGAAGGTACACTAACACCATTATCGGGTTTGAATAAAAAGGTTTGGAACTTGAGTAGTTGCTTCTAACAATCTGATTATAACTATGACTATCACACTCTAACAAAAACGCTTAGAAAATATTTCTTATTCGAACAATTGTTTCTCTCTTTGACCTCTACCATGAATTTGGAATTTTGAGCTTGAGTTCTTCTACTCTTTTCTAATTTTTCGATGATCTCTTTCTTCAGCCTTGAGTATCTATTTACAGATAAATTTAGGGCTTCAATTTAGTCATTTTTTAATTCTGAATTGTATCTTCGTTCCTATCTTGGTCATTAATGATCTTATTCAAAAATAATTCTGAACAAGATGTTTTTTAATAATATGTTCTTTAGCCAATTCTTTATTTCAAAATCCAATCTGAGCAGTACTTCTAGGTTGATTATGTTCGTATTTTGTTAAGATTGAGTTTGTAAATTTTTTAGATTGATAATGTTCGTATTTTGTTAAGATTGAGTTTGTAAATTCTTCAGATTGATATTGTTCGTATTTTGTTAAGATTGAGTTTGTAAATTCTTCAGATTGATATTGTTCGTATTTTGTTCAAATTGAGTTTGTAAATTCTTCAGATTGATACTGTTCATATTTTGTTAAGATAATTTTCGTAAATTCTTTAGATGAAACTTCTTTCCTATTACTTGCTTATATATGGACGGAAACATAGTGTTGGACCTGTTCTTGAATTTTCACAAGTAGGAATGTGACTAAGTTTAATTCAGTATTTTGTCCTATGTCAAAATCTAAATCATATCTTTGCAAATAATAAATGTATCTTCTTGTCAGTGTTTCTTCTTGTAAGCAATTCTTGATCATATCTTATTGTAAATAACTCAGATCTTCTTGTGGATAAACCTTGATCAAATCTTCTTTTAAATAATTCATATTTTATTGTGATAAATCTTGATCAAATCTTCTTGTAAGTAATTCATATCTTCTTGTAGATAAATCTTGATCAAATCCTCTTGTAAATAATTCATATAATCTTGTAGATAAATCTTGATCAAATCTTCTAGTAAATAATTCATATCTACTTGTGATAAATCTTGATAAAATATTCTTGTTGATAAGATGTTGATCATATCTTCTTCATATCTTGACAATATCTTCTTTTCAACTTGGTTAAAGATTTTCTTCAATTATAAATCTGAATCAAATCTTATTTTAGATTATCTGTAAAAACACGAATCTTCTTTCATACTCTGTAAAATCAAATATATTGTTCTTATAAAATACTTTTGTTAACATCAAAACTCTAAGTATAAAACCAATTTGGTTCCAATGCCTCTGGCCCCGTTTGATCATTCCAACATATCAAGAAAGAAGACTTTGATCGCAAGGAAGCTAGGACTGAGGCGTTCATGGAACAAAAAACCAAGAATTAAAAGAACATTCAGACTACCCGAAGTTTAATCTTAGCTAAGCTGACTAACCCAAATTCCTTAGTTCCCTGTACTTTTTTTTTTATCTTTTTAGGTTTTGTTCTTTGTCTATTTGTAATTTTTTTTTTTACTCTTTTTGTTTGATGAAAAAAGCAGAAGGATATGTTTTGAGAAGTTTTTTTAATGAAAATTTCAAGTTTTTTTCTAATTTCATCAACTATCTTGTCAGAATATCTCTCTTACAATTAAACATGAATATTTTAAGGGGGAGTTTTGTTGTGATATGGTATATTAATTCTTTTTACTACTTTAAAATTTAAAAAATTGTTCACAAAAATAGATGTTTGTCATCATAAAAAAGGGGGAGATTGATAGAACCAAGTTGGTTTGAAGAACTATGACCCTTACTTGTTTTGATGATAACAAAATTATTTTGTGGGAACATTTTAAAGCACTAATTCTCTATTTAATTATGCAGCTTCGATATCAAGTTATTTTGAATGACTTTACATTGCATCCTATGATGTTTGGACTTAGTTAAAGGAACACCAAGACTTTGGTCTGCTTTTCGTATTCTAAGTCTGGTGAAAACGCTTTGAAACACCCCTCTGGTGATTATATTATTTCAAGCAACACTTTGATTAGTTTGGTTCTGATGACTACAACAAGCATCTGACTATTCTGCCTATGTTAAATGTGCCAAGCATATGATCGTCTAACTCTATTTATAGTAAACACTCTAAAAAGTCAACGCTCTAAAAAACCAACGCTCTGAAAAGTCAACACTATAAAAAGTCAACGATCTGAAAAGTTAACGCTCTAAAGAAGACAAATTTGCGCATCCTCTATTTAACTCTCTGAATCCACAAGTTGTCTGAAGGTCTATGTGACATACTCTTATCATAATAGCATCTCCTCTTTATGTCTCCATATCAAGATATGCAAAATAAATTACAAGGACTATTTCTAGGCAAGATTTAATGGTGAATCAATCTCTAAAGATTTGATATGAAACTTCATGATACATGTTGATTTCTTCCAATCAGGACAATGACAAAAAATCCTAAAGCTTCTTTGTAAAAGGACGTGCAACCTCATTGAAGAAACTAAGAACAACGCATTACAATAAGCACAGTATAGCCGTCTCTGCACTCTTGCTCTATATCCTTTATTTTGTCTAAGTGCTGAGAAATAGTTTCTCAGAATACAATATCGTAAACACCCTCTTGTGATAGTATTCAGAAAATCCTTATACATAATCTTTTTTAACCTAGCCCTGTAGTTACTGCATTCCTCAACGACTTGATTGTACTAAGTAAGAAGGTTGAGAAGACTTGAACACACTCAATTTGACTAGCAGATGTTCAGCGGAAGTGTGATTCAGTTGGTGAATTAGCGGATTAAATCCTTCAGTTTAAATAAATTGGATAAGTTGTTATATGTTTATGCTTCATTTTCTTTTTCTCATCACTTTGTTTTAATCTTGTTGAAAATGTTTTTAAAGTAAACACAATTCAACCCCCCCTCTCTTTCTTGTGTTTCTAGTTCTACAATAGGCATCAGAGCTCAGTCTCAAAGTTGGCCAATTAACCGTGTTTGAGAAAAGATCTATATTATTATGACTAACTCTAGAGATGAAGTTATAGGTGAAAATATTAACAAGCCTTCTTTGTTTGATGGAGAAAGACTCGAGTATTAGAAAGACAGGCTCATAAGTTTCTACATCTCGCATGATCCTAAACTTTAGGACATAGTCAAAGATGGCTATGAAGTTCACAAAGACGTTGCTGGTGTTGAAATATCCAGAAAGGGTCTCAATATTGATCAAAAGAAAAATACAAGATGCATCATAAAGCTAGAACCTTCATGATTAATGATATCACCTTGAAAGAGTTCGAAAAATGTAGCTAAAAAGAAATAACAAATTGTATCTTTGATGCTCTAGTTCTCAACTACAAAGGAAATAAGTAGGTATAGGAAACTAAGGCAAATCTACTTCACAGGAAGTATGAACTCTTCTAGATGAAGACATTGAGAAAAAGTTCTCAAGAAGTATGAACTCTAGTTTTCGGATTGAAGGTTTCTCCAAAAGAGTTAAACTACCTTTTCATAAACAATTTCTTAAAAAGAGTTACACTACCGGATTGAAGACATTGAGGAAGTATCTTTGTCTTTTACTTCTTAAATTTTTTTATAAGTTTTCACCTTAAATATCTGAAGAAGGTTGATCAGCAACACTTTCAACTTTAAGAGGAAAAACATTTTTCAAAAAATTTCACATTTTTTGATTCAACAATCGTGTTACAAGAAAGCATATCACTTTTGGGAAGAAGAAATCTATACACAACAATATGTACAACATAATCGATAAATAAACAATCAAATGTCTTAAAACCTATTTTTCTTTTCTTGGGATTAGACAACATAACTTTAGCTAAACACCCCCACACTCTTAAATATTTAAGACTCGAGTTATAAACATTTCCATTGTTCATACAGTGTTACCGGTAAACCTACGTGGAATTCTATTTTGCAAAAAACAAATAGTTAACAAAACTTCACCCCCCCCCAAAGTTTGTTTGACATATAGGAACTAACAAACATAGCATTCATCATTTATTTTAAAGTCATAGTTCTCCTTTGATCTACTCCATTTGATTTAGGAGAATATGGACGAGCTCCTTCATGTATTATTCTTATTTTTCACAATAATCATTAAACTAAATATACTTTTCTCCTCTATCGTATCTAACCCTTTTTATTTTCCTACTCAATTGACTTTCTACTTCAAGTTTATGTAAAAAAAACTTATCAAATGCTTCGTCTTTATAATATAATAAATAAACTTTAGTGAATCTCAAAAAATCATACATAAAATTGATATAATACTTATTACCACCTCTTGACACAATTTGTTTTAAATCTCCTAAATCAATATGAATTAATATAAGGGATCAGATTCATGTTTCACAAACATACATTTCTCGTTTATTAATTTTGATTCCAAACAAAAACCATATTTATCATATTTAATGACAAAAAAGTCATATTTAATATTTAAAGTAATCATGCCAAGACTTTGCAATTTATTAACATAAGAGGAATTAATATGTCATATATCATACAAATCACTCAAGTAAGAAGAAGAAGAAACTTTATTATTCATAACATCAAAAATGTTCAGGACAAATTTAAGAGTCTTTGATTGCAATAACTTTACTCCACAAATATATTATTCTTTGTCATTACAATTTTATCATATTCGAATGGCACTATAACTCCATCCTTGCTCAGAAGAGCAACTGAAATTAAATTTGTCCTAATATTAGGCATGTGCAACACTTCAGTTAAAGCCAAGTTCTTTCTTGATGATAGGTTCAACATAAATTTGCTTTTTCCTGAAACCACAATCGTTCAAGAGTCACCAAGATAAACTTGACATTCTCCGTCCCCCACATCAATATAGGAGATAATGGCATCTTTATTAGCACAAATATTCCTGGTAGCTCTAGAGTCTACCACTCATTTGTTTACATCAGTCACAATATTTGCTTGAGCAATGAAAGCAACCATAATGTTATCTACACTAGCCAAATTATCCTTATGAGGATTGTCATTCCTATTGAAGGTGGAATTAGTAACACGAATACTATGAGTTTTAACATTTATAATTGAATAGCTACTAAAACTCACTATTTAGTCGTTTGTTATACAAGTTGCTTGATGAATGGTCTCAAGTTGTACGGTTGCTTAACGGTCTTCGATGATCATTATATGAGTGGTAGTGGCTTTTAACTCTTGAAAGTAGAATCAAGCCTATAAATAGTCTTTGGTCCCTAAGCGTCCTTTCATCCTCCATTCAGAATTTACACCATCTAAATTGGAGAGATTGAGAGCTTAGAAGAACAAAAAAGTATGTATCCACAACGCTATAACAATGACTAAAGATAAATAGTAGTTCTTGTTTTTTCCATTTGGTTTATTGATTTTGTTATTTGAAATATCTTCCAGATTTGAACCCTGGATCTCATAGTGAATTAACCCTCTTAAGATTGAAGATGAAATAAATGTACGTCGCAATGACATTACCACTAAGTCTCAACGCTTTTTCTTGTTGCGATCTGCAGCTAGGAGATAGGCAGTGCTTGTGCTATTAGTGTTTCGTTCCATATTTGAATCTTTCTTTTTTTTTTTTTTTGAGCATGAATAATTATATTGAAATACATTTATTTTATCCATATTTATTAATACAAATACATAATATTATGTTTTAAGTTTTCAATTACATGAGATTCCCTTTATCGTTTGATTATGTTGTAAAGTAGATAATTTTATTATTCTCATATAATTAGTTTTTAAGTTTAGTGATTTTTATAATTTTAATTAGTTTTGGATTAGCTACAACACAGTAATTAGTTAAAATTATTTCTAAAGTTTTTTTAGGATTAATCCTAAAAAACTATTGTAATTAATCCTAAGAGTAGATATTGCATAAGGAGTTAGATGTAATAATGTAATTAATTATACGTGGAATATTTATTTTTATTCTACACAATAGTTGTGAATTGTTATATAATTTAAACTAAATATGTTGGAATCTGTATTTGATAATACTCTCTTTTAGAGAAACTAAGTAGTTGTGAATTGTTATATAATTTAAACTAAACATATTGTAATCTGTATTTAATAATACTCTCATTTAGAGAAATTATCGCTATAATTTACGTGTTTGTTTACGAAAGTTGGTTGATAAATTATTTTAAATTTAATGGTCTTCAATTATCATTATATGAGTAGTAGTGGTAATAACTGTTGGAACAATGGATAGTGCGCAGCGGGAAAGGAAGGAGAAGAAAGAAAAAGAATTGCAGAAGAAGAAATTGATTCTGGATTAATCCAGGTTTGATCCGGTATTATTCCAAGATCGATCCTGGAACGAACTTCACATAAAAGTTCTGTTATTCAATTATTGTCAATTTTACACACACACATACAAGCTGTTAGTTATATATAGGCCTTTTATCTCATGATGCAAGGCACCCAACTAACTAACTAACTATATCAACACTCTAAATGTCAATTATGAATTACACTTCAACACTTCCCCTTAATTCATAATTGTTGAACACTTATAACACCAAGCTTCTTTCTCAAAAACTCAAATCTGTCAAGTTTCAAAGCCTTTGTGAAACCATCTGCTAGCTGCACTTCAGTTGGACAATATTGCACTTCAATCATTCCATTATTCACTTGCTCTCTAATGAAATGGAACCTTGTATCTATATGTTTACTTCTGCCATGTGAGATTGGATTTTTGGCAAGGCTGATTGCTGACTTGTTATCAATTCTGAGTTTAAGAGGCTTCATCACTTCACACCTTAGTTCCTTCATCACTGAATCCAGCCATATTGCTTGACAGGTTGCAAATGTACCTGCTATATATTCTGCCTCGCACGATGAAAGTGCAGTCACTGGTTGCTTCTTTGTACACCAAGATATGGCTGCCTCATTGAACTTGAAAACATAACCAGATGTACTCCTTCTATCTGTGATGTCTCCACACCAATCACTATCTGAATATCCAATGAATTCACTTCCTTCACCTTGGCTGCCATTGGGAAATAGCAGACCAAACTCCTTTGTGCCTTTTATATACCTGAGTATTCTTTTAGCAGCTATCAAGTGAGTCTTCCTTGGATCATTCATGAATTTGCTAACTACACTGACTGAGTAACATATGTCAGGCCTGCTGTTGCACAAATATCGCAGCGAGCCAACCATTTGTCTGAACAGTGTTGGATCGACCCTTTCTTCCTCACTGCATTCATCAATCTTTGAGCTTGTCTCTGATGGATTTGAAACTGAATTGCAGTTGTTCATCTCAAATTTTTCCAGCAATTCTCCTATATACTTCTGCTGATGCATAACAGTTCCTGTTTTAAACTTCAGAAATTCCATTCCTAGGAAGAATGAGGGTTCACCTAGATCAGTCATTTCGAATTCAGATTTCAGCTTGTGTTTCACCCTTTCAATCTCTGCTGCCTTGCTCCCAGTAATGAGTAAATCATCCACATATAAACAGATTATCATTGTTTCTTCTGCACTTGAACTCTGCACATACACACCAAACTCCACTGCACACTTTGTGAAGCCTATTTGAATTAGGAACTGATCAATCCTCTTATTCCAGGCTCTAGGGGCCTGCTTCAAACCATACAAAGCTTTATGGAGTCTATACACCATGTTTTCCTTGCCTTGTATTTCAAATCCAGGAGGCTGTGACACAAACACAATTTCTTCAAGTGGACCATTTAGAAAGGCTGATTTTACATCCAAGTGGTAGAGTGACCACCTTCTCTTGCAAGCTAGAGCCACCACTAATCTTATAGTCTCAAGCCTTGCAACTGGAGCAAACAGTTCATTGTAATCAATACCATGTTTCTGTAAGAATCCTCTAGCAACAAGCCTGGCCTTATGTTTTGAAATTTTCCCATCAGGATTGATCTTCAGTTTGAATATCCACTTCACATCAATCTTCCTTTTCTTGTCTGGAAGATTAACTAGTTCCCATGTTTGATTCTTCTCAATTGATTGGAGTTCTTCCATCATAGCTTTCCTCCATACATCTGTCTTCAATGCTTCTTCATAATTGAGGGGTTCAGAGTCTTCCATCAATGCAAAATGAATGATATCACCTTCCTCATTTACTGCATTATCAAAAATTAATTCGCAATCATTCAGCCTGCTTGGAATTTGTCTGATTCTTTGAAGTCTCACTGCTGCTGCCACTTCTTCTGGTTCACCTGCATCATTATTGATCACTTCTTCATCCTCTGATTCATCATTGGAATCAGGATAAATGCAGCCTTGTTGATTCTCTTCGTTGTACACTGGTTCCTCTTCCCATTTCCACTTCTCAGCCTCATTCACAATTACATCCCTACTGATATGCACCTTTTTAGTTACAGGATTATACAACTTATAGGCACCTGTGGGATGATAACCTATAAGTATCATAATCTCACTCTTATCTTCAAGTTTGCTCCTCCTAACATCTGATACATGCTTATAGCACAATGAGCCAAAAACCTTGAAATGCTTCACACTTGGCTTTCTTCCACACCAGGCTTCCTCTGGAACCTTCTGATTCAACTTCTTTGTAGGGCATTTGTTTAAAATATAAGCAGCTGCAGTGACTGCTTCACCCCAGAAATTGTGTGGTAGGTTTTTCTGCTTGATCATGCTTCTTGCCATATTCAATAGGGTTCTGTTTCTTCTCTCAGCAAGTCCATTGTGCTGAGGTGTATATGGAGCTGTCACTTCATGCACAATACCTTGATTAACACAGAAATCTTCAAATTCTTTTGAGATATATTCTCCTCCACCATCAGTTCTCAAGACCTTAATTGATTGGTCACTTTCCTTTTCAATTAAGCTCTTGAATTTCCTGAATACCTCTAATGCTTCACTCTTAAGCTTGATTGTATACAACCACATCATTCTTGTAAATTCATCAACAAAAGTGATGAAGTATCTGCTTCCCCCTAATGAAGATACTTCAAAAGGGCCACATATATCAGAGTGGACCACTTCCAATGCTGCAGTAGCTCTTTTAGGTGCTTCAGATACAAATGGGAACCTGCTTTGCTTACTCTTCACACATACTTCACAAATAGTTTTTCTGACATTCAGCTTTGGCAGCCCATACACCAATTCTTTTGAATTCAAATCACCAAGACTTCTAAAGTTTAGATGACCATACCTCTTGTGTCATAAGCCTTCAATATCTTCACTAACTGCTGCGGACAAACACATCATTTTCTCACTTGAAATGTTGCATCTATAGGTTCTATTTTGTGACATGTTTGATTTTAGCACCAAATTCTTCTTTGCATCAAACAGCTTCAAGGAGTCACCATCCATTGTCACTGAGAATCCCTTCTCCACCAATTGACCAATGCTTATGAGATTGCACTTCATCTCAGGAACATACATCACATCTGAAATAATGATTCTTCTGCCATCATTGCTTTTGATCACTATATTTCCACTACCTTCAGCCATCAGATTTCTGCTATCAGCCAGCTTTATGCTTGTTTTCTTGCTAGCATCAAAGCTTGTCAACCATTCTCTATATGATGTCATGTGGTTTGAGCATCCAGAGTCAAGAAACCACTCTTCATTCTTGATTTTCTCATCATTGGTAGTAGCCATCATCAACACTATACTGGAATCATCTCCATGAGCCAGATTTGCTTCTTCATCATCCTTTTGATCTTTCTTGAACCAACATTCATCTGCAAAGTGCCCATACTTCTCACAGTTGAAGCATTGTACCTTACTTTTGTCAAAGTCCTTCTTCTTGTTCTGACTTTTGCCAAAACCCCCTTTCTTTGAAGATTCAGCTTTGTCTTCACTCTTGTTCTTACCATTGTTGGACCAATTTGGTCTTCTCTTTCCCTTTTTCTTGAAGTCTTTTTGGTTTCCCTCCTTCTTGGTAGTTTGAACTTGAAATGCTTGTTGGACTGATCTTTCAAAATTTCTATCAAATACCAAGAGTTCATGTGCCTCCAATGAATTTTGCAGCTCTTCAATTTTCATAGTCTTCACATCCTTTGCTTCTTGAATAGCTACCACAATGAAATCGAATTTTGGACTCAAAGATCTCATCACATTTACTACCACCATCTGATCTGTAATGTTCTCCCCACAAGTTCTCATTTGATTGACTATGGCTGTTAATTTTGAGAAGTAATCACTTACTTTCTGATATGCCTCCATCTGCATCATCTCATACTTTCTTCTATAGGATTGTAGCTTCACTTGCTTCACCTTTTCTCCACCAGTGTGATAGTTTTCTAAAATATCCCAGGCTTCTTTGGATCTTGTGGCTTTCGAAATCTTCTCAAAATGTTGGTTGTCAACATTCTGCTGAATGTAGAACAAGGCTTTGCAGTCCTTCTTCTTGGCTTCCTTGAATGCATTCCTCTATGCATCAATTGGATTCTCTACCAAATTCTCATAGCCATCCTGCACAATTTCACTCACTTCTTGTGCTCCAAATAAAGATTTCATCAATGCACTCCATCGATCCTAGTTCTTGCCATCAAGAACAAGAATATGTGATCCAAAACCGTTGCTGTTCATTATGCCTTTCAAGAAACTATCACTATGTGTTTCCCTTGATTGTTCCCCTCACTTTTCACTCGTGTTTCCCTTGATTGTTCCCCTCACTTTTCACTCGTGTTTCCCTTGATTTTTAACCCAGCTCTAGATGCCAATTGTTGGAACAATGGATAATGCGCAGCGGGAAAGGAAGGAGAAGAAAGAAAAAGAATTGCAGAAGCAGAAATTGATTCTGGATTAATCCAGGATTGATCTGGTATTATTCCAATATCGATCCTGGAACGAACTTCACATAAAAGTTCTATTATTCAATTATTGTCAATTTTACACACACACATACAAGCTGTTAGTTATATATAGGTCTGTTATCTCATGATGCAAGGCACCCAGCTAACTAACTAACTAACTAACTAACTATATCAACACTCTAAATGTCAATTATGAATTACACTTCAACAATAACCGTTATTTTTTGATGATAGAATAAAACATATAAATAGTCTTTGATCTATAAAATTGATTTATCTTTCCGTCAGAATATACACTATTTAGAATAAAAGCTTAGGAAAACATACAATCAAAATAATGATTCCTATTTTTTGTATTTAATTTATTAATTTTGTTTATTCTTTTTTATCAAAAACATATGATGAAATGATATTCATCTAAACTTCGGTCCCCAAACCATCCACAAAAGAGCATGCGAGCAACATTATGGCAAAAATTGTTTGTCTCTTATCCCAACACCAACCCACAAAAAATAATACATTACTTATTTAAATTATATTTTAAATATTTAAATATGAAGAAGCAATTGACTTTTGAACAGAGTTTATGATTAGGTCTATTTATTTTCAAATATTGGTTTCTTTTGAGGCTTAATTGAAGTGAAAATGCGCGAACATGAAAAAAGTTACTCATACAATGCATGCGATGCGATTTTAACATATAGAAAATTTGAATATAAAAACACAATGAAATCATTACAGCTATACAACGTGATAACGAAATGGAACCAATAAAAGCGCGAACCAAAATCACACCACCCTAGTTTTGGTGGGATCATGTTTCTATGCGGTCGTAACTCATCTACCGTATACTATCCGATTAAAATCTAACGATTTAAATTTAATTATTAAAATTTTAATTTAAAAAATTAAAATATATTTTAAAATATAAATAGTTTGATCTTAATCGAATGGTCAGTATCAATGTAACTTCATAGCTGCACGGCATATAATTAAAATTGATTATTAAAATATTAAAATAAAAAATTGAATAATGCAAACAGGTGGGGTGGGGGCTGCTGTGTATATAATTCATGTCCTTATTATGTAACCCCCTTTCCTCTTTTTTTCCATCTTTTGCTTTTTCTTCCCTCCCAATTATCTTTCTCTCTCTTTCTCTGACCTAATTGTCTCTCTTCTCTTCTGTTCTCATCACTACTCATCTCCACCAACAACAACCACAACCTTGAGAAGAAGATCCTTCTTCTAAATTTAGTATTTTTTTTTATCATATTCATCAACCCCATCACTTAGATCTATCTATAGACTCATTGTTTGACAAAAAAAATAAGAGTGGGAAGTTTTGTCATAGATAAGAAAGTAAAAAGAATTGAACATGACTCCAGTTAATTTGGCAGGACAGTTTGGTGACACAACTTACACCAAGGTTTTTGTTGGAGGGTTGGCTTGGGAAACTCAAAAAGAGACCATGAAGAAGTATTTTGAGCAATTTGGTGAGATCTTGGAAGCTGTTGTTATCACTGACAAAGCTACTGGAAGATCTAAAGGCTATGGATTTGTATGTTTATCTCTTATATCTTATTTCTCTCTATTAACATCATATCATATCATATATATTCAATATCACTTTTTTTTTATTTGTTATAAAAAAAATTAATCTCATGTTTTTATTCTATTCTTGAATTCTTATTCCAAATAGCTAGATCTCAAGCCTAAATGAAGTTTATCAATTGTTATTTTTATATATAAAAAATAATTCAGGATTGAAGCGAGAGTTAAACTTCAATAAATCGTTACAATAAGACCACTATGTCACTTACAATAACACGTCGAGTATTTAATTCATTTGCAACGAAATGAACTAGATAACATAGTTTATTTTATTAGCAAAAACTAGTTTGATATAATGGTTTTGTCAATTTTCATCTTATTTTTTCATTTCAATCTCTTTTGTTGAAGGTGAATTTGTATTTTATTTTTTCTTCTTTCCATTTTAGGTTACTTTCCGTGAACCGGATGCTGCTATGAGAGCTTGTGTGGATGCTGCTCCTATAATTGATGGTAGGAGAGCTAATTGCAACCTTGCTTCTTTGGGTGTTCAAAGATCTAAGCCTTCAACACCAAAGCATGGTAATAATATTGTATATTAATATGTATATATTATTATTATTATTATTATTATTAACTTCTTCTCTATAATATGTATTTTAATCTTCCATTAATTATATATACCTAATAAACTTATCTTATCTAATTAACTTTATGTATGAATTATACGGTTCTCATCATTGATATGATGTATAAGATCTCAAAGAAAAGTTACATTAAATCTTTGAAAGATGCTCTTACACTTCTCAACTCAATATTCATAATAGTTATATTCACATATATATGCTCCACGTAAAAGATTAATGTAATGGATATTCCTTTTGAAAATTATTTTTTGTGTGTTTGAGTGAAACTCAAATCATCAAAATATTCTTTGATGAGAAAAGAAAGACACACAGCTAAGTGGCAGCTAAGCTTGAATATTCTTCCAGAGTGGAAAGTTATGTTATGTTTTTATCCATGTGTAAGACTTTCAATATTTCATGTATGTTTTTGGGAAACAAACAAATGAAATGAAACAAGTGTCCCTAAGAAGCATGAACCAAAAGCTCTCTACTTAATGAATTTATTCCCTTTAGTGTTTTTTGTTTTTTACTTTAACTGCCATTTATCCCCTCTCTCTAAAATATATATAGATATAGTATCTCACATAATTATTTCTCACACTAGTTGAAGGAATACGTGGAAAACAAAAAAACAAAAAACACTATTAATTTTTTTTTAGTTACCAACATAAATTAGAGACATAAAAATAAAATTGGTATTTAAATTTAATATTTCTAAAACTCTCTTAGAGATAAAATCATAGAGGGTTTGTTATTTTTTGGGTTTATAATGTCACTAATTTAAGTTTTTAAATTGAAGACACTATTTCATGAATATTATAAAATATATTGAATTCTATTGATTAATTTGGTGTAATGATGAATATTTGTAGGAGGAACAGGTAGGAACTTTAGGGTAATGGGTTCTTTCCAGACAGGATTTGGAGGAGTGGGATCAGCTTTTCCTTCAGCTGCAACCTTCCCTCATTATGCCATCCAGCAAGGGATACCTTATAATGTTTATGGGTATGAATATGCTTCTAAGACACACTACTCTTTTCTCTCCCTCTCTCATTTTTATTGGTTGCAATGTGACTTCATCTGCATCGTATAATTAAATTTTTAAATAGGTTTTAATATTTTTAAAAGGAGATTTTATATTTCTTTTTAATTTTATAATCTAAAATATAAATATCTAATTTTGACTGAATAGTCAAAATATACATAATTGCGTGAATGAATCCAAATTTTTGTGAGTGCACATAATTTGTATCCATCTCAAAATTAAATTTCTTGTGATTACGAAAAACTACATCAACCAGTAGATACTTCTAAAGCAGTTGGATGAAAATCGAATGGTTTAAATTTTAATTTTTTTAAAAATTAAATTTCGAACTTAAAATCAGAATCATTCAATCATAATCCAATGTAGGATTTTCCAATCTTAAGCCATCCATCTCTCTTCTATTGCATCATTTACATTTAGAACGTGCAATGCCAACTCATGTACAAAAGAAAACATTAAATAAAATTTAATACTAGACTTATCACTAACACGAAGCTAGCATGTACTCTTGCCAGTTCATATGTAGTAATATTCTTTTATCACATATCAAAATAACTTCCACAGACCACATGGTCCCAGCTTTATGTAACTTCTCCCTCAACCACTCTCTCTTTCTCTATTCTATTCTTTTCACTCTCTCAGCTGAACAACAACAAAATATAGTTCTCACCACTGGAGCGAAATATTGTATGCAATAATTGAAAGATTTAATTAACTTTGATTCATTGTATTTTTAAAAATGTTTATACATGTCTCAAATAATGAATTGTCGCATTGTTTAAGGAAAATTAAATTACTCTCCCAAATTTTCAATTTACTCCGTTCAGAATAAATTATAAACCAAAATTAATTAAATTATGTATATTAATTAATGCCTAATTGATTACATTTAATTTATACAATTTCAATAAAAAAAATAAGTCTACTGTCAAAATCAGTTTTTGTTACCAATATATATTTGGTCATTAAAAATATAAAAAAAGTTAAATACAATGAAGGATATTTAGAGCCAATATAATTGAATAAGAGATAAGTTTTTAATATTTCATTAAAAAAGTATGTGTTAATTTTGCTTATATTGTATTATAGAGAGAGTAAGTAACAAAAAATCTTAAGTTTGATGATATAAAGTATAAGTAAAATTCAATTAATTCTACGTTATTTTATGATATTATTCTTCAAATATTATTCAATAAATATAGACTGTATAACCTCTTTTATTCCTGTTAAATAAGTTTTTACAAAAAGACATTTTGGAGAATTATTTTTTTAAAGAACAATTATTATATTTATAATAAGAGAATTCAATTATTATTTTATTACACTAGAAGAATAAGTTAAGTTTTATGATTATAATAAACATGGATTATAATTTTATTACACATGAATTTTATGATTATAATAAACATGGATTATAATTTTTATCAACTTATTATATCTATTAAATCATTATTTTTATCTTCTTCTCTGTTAAGATGTATATATCTCATTGGGTATCCAAGAATAAAGCATATACTTCGACACAAATAGTTTCTCATGCACAGATTCTTTTTACTTGCTTCACTTAAAAAGTTTTCATCTGCTTAGTTATTACTCTATGTGACCTCATTTATAACTAAAGGTAATTCAACAAAGATATTATATATATATAATATAAAATACATTAATTTTTATTAGTTTACTTTTGTTTATAAATAAAAAATATATATATTATATATATATACTGCTATATTCACTTTTTTGTTCTTACTTTTCTCTTATGTAATTTATTGTTGACTATTTTCAGGTACTCTTCTTACTCGCCGGATTACAGTTATCCTACGGTTTGTCCTTTTTACTTTTACTGTTTATTGTCTGCTCTATACTTTTCACCTAGGATGCGTTTTGGAGCGTAAACTTTACTACATTGTTTTTAATATCTTTCGTGAAAAATCAAACTACTCTAATTTAAATATTTAACTAATTAACCCAAAAAAAAAAAATTATCTCGGTGTGTCTTTTTATTATCAAATGCTCTTTTAACTATTTTTAATTAAATTGATTATTCATATTTTTGCAGATATTATTATTCATATTTTTTTATTTATTAAAAATATTTATGTTACTAGCTAGATATTTTTATTTTTTTTAAATAATCAATGTTAAGTTAGTACTATTATTGATTGTTAAAAATATGTTGAAGTTGAGAATCGACTCTATAGAACTTATAATCTTTAATTTATCTCCTTTAGCCATCAAATCATCTTTATATTCTCTTACTACTTAGATATTTGTTTGAAATAAGTCACAAGTAATAAGAGGTCACAAGTAATAAGAGTCTTTCCTTTGGAGATTTTTTTTTTTTTTTTAAGTTCTTAATAAAATCCTTTCAAGAGAACATACTCGAAATATTAACTTGGGTGAGCATATATCTTTTCAATTGAATAGTGATCACAACTATTCAAGAATTTATTAGAATTTATAAATAAATTTTAAATAAACATATGATCATCTAGATTTTGTTGGAGTATAAGGAATGTCGATGATCATAACATTAGATTAAGAGCAACTATACAAGTGTATTGACATAACATTTTAACTTAAAACTTTCAGATATTGAATAAATGAGTCATTTTACTTATATAATAATCAACATTTACTTTTTCATCCAATGTGAGACTTTCACTCATACTTGATACACCAACAATCTTTCCTTCAAGCATGAATCCATGAATGCATCTAGGTGTACTCCCCGCCAAGACCTCAAGCCATATTTTTTTCATATACACTTGCACAACAGTTGGAACCACATCTACGTGACACGCTGCCTGACTATCGTTATTAGTAGAACTTTCAATACAAAGAGTTAGTAACGTCACACCAGCAGCTTTGATACCACTGTTAGGATATGACGTAGTCTAGAGGATCATCACATCGGATTAAGAGCAACCACACAAGTGAATTAGACACACAAAAAACCATTAAAATACCGATGAATTATACAGTGGACCATTTGTGGACTACCTTTATAGGTAATCTATTGTAGATCAATGCTTAAAAGTCATTCAAAATTCAAACGAATATCGTCAACAAGACCTTCGTCGGCTTTATGGCTTAAACATGACTCAATCGATGCCAATTTGATAAAAATAAAGAAAAATAAATGTGTTTAAAATCAATCAAATCACCGTCTCATCTGTAAAGATTAGAAAGATTGTTAACTTATCCTTCCAAAATATATCGTCAATTGTCGATAAAATCTCATATGACTTTTAATCACTAGTTCACGGTGGACAAAATCCAGCATATAATTTGCCTCCGGTATCACCCTCAAACATACATCTTTTTGTAAAATAAAGATATAAGACTTCTTCCATTAGTCTAAACCTCAACCTATTTTTAGAAGGCGAATGTTTCATTGGACCATCACAACATATGGTCTACTATAGACCAGTGCTTAAAATTCACCTAAAACTCTAATGATGATTAACGACACTCTTCGGAATGATCATGATCATCCTTATCTTTATGGTTGAGACGATGAATTGATTAGTGTCAATTCAAAGAATTTTGTGTTAAGGGACACACATTTGTTTTTCTTTATTTTTATCGAACAAGAATCAATCAAGTAAATTTCTCAGTCATGAAGAAGGACCATATATAAATTTCTACTTCCATAAAACAACATCTATCACTATTTGAGTTTTAAATAGATTTTTATTTTCTTATAAAAAAAGAGTTTTAAATAGTTTTCCATTATCGACCCATGGTGAACCAATTATCGAAGTGGTTCACTTTAGAATTTGCTTTTCTTATATAATTATTAGAGTTAAATAAGTTTTTTATCTCTATAAAATTTTGAAATTTTGCTTTTACTCAAAAAAATTAACCGTATTTTTTTAGTTCTTACAAATTTTTTTTTTGCAAACAGTTTTGGTCCATGATGGAAAAAAAACATGTGTAATTGTACTTGAAATTTTAAATTTTTGAATGATTTTTTGCAAGCACATTTAAAACATTATAAAATGTTTATCCATAAAAATTTAGAATTGTTTAATTTAATATGAATTTTTTAAATGTCATAAACCTAAGATAAACGTGACAAAAATATGAATCTAAAAATTGAATTTTGAATTCATTTTAACATAAACTAAAAATGTCAATAGAATAATAATGTAGCACTAAAAAATATTAATTTTTGTAGAGAGACTAAAAACAAAATTTTAAATTTTATAAAAACTAGAAATTTATTTAACC
>JBBPBP010009779.1:52098661-52132329 GCA_037974735.1 Cicer chorassanicum | reverse complement strand
AAAAACTATTCTAAAATTCAAAAGGCATACTTAAATTGACTTAATAATGAAAACTAAAATTATTAAAATAAAATATTGTAAGAATTAAAAGTAAAAAAAAAATTCTTATTAAAATTAAAACTAAAATTTTATTTGAATTAACAACATATTTATCCTAATAAATAATACTTGTATACCAAAGATATATTCCCTTATTCTTTTTTATATATAAAATTTAAGGCTAAAGAATGACTTTATAACTTTAAATATTTATGTTTGATTAATGGAAATTGAATCCTAACTTATCAAAGTTAATATTTATTGTTTTACAAGTACACTAAATCATTGAAGTTTATAAGGTGATAGCCACAAATATAGAAATCAGAGGAGGGTACAGTAGTAATTCGAATAGAAGTTGTTTATGGATCATGTGGGCATGAACTTTTCTCCCTACAACTCATTATTGTACCCTACAGAATGTGGAGGGGAACGTGGTAAGTCGGTGACTGTTGTGATAATTGATGATTCCATAGAACGATCGAATGATTGTGTACTGCACTAGTCAAACATTTCTCTCACTTCTTTTTCACTTTTTCTCTTTCTTTGAATAGAAAGGAAAAAAAGCAGTGGTGTTTGTGGTCCATTTAATTTCTGAGTAGTATACTTTCACGGTCTTCTATACGTTCAAAGGCTTATGTTGACCAAAAATTATTTAATCCACTGTATGCTAGTGAGTGGTCCTCAATAATTTTATTTTTAAAATCTTGCACAATGAAAGTATTTGTTAAAGAAATAAAAATACGAAAGTTTTGTATAAAAAAATAACATTTTAATTTTTAAAGATTTGAAAATATAAATTTTAATATATTTTAATTAATTTTTTTATTTTTAGTTTTTCAATGAGTGTCTTTAACATTTGCTTTTATTATATATTATATCTATTTTTGTTTAAATAATTTTATATTTAGTATTAAATGTAGATAAATTGTTGCTTATTGATGATTATAAAAATATTGATATGTAAAGATTTAATATAAATATAAATTTTTAATTATTCACATTTAAACTATTGGGATTTAATTATTAAATTACTTGAAAAAAAATACAAATTAAATTGTTATGTTAATTTTAATATATCATAATAATAGAAGAAATTATCACGGAAATTGCAGAGCTACTACGGTTTATACGGTGGAGCAGCAGCACAGTACCCAGTTTATGGAAGTGGACCAGCTGGAGGGATGATGAGTGGTGCTGCAGCCGCAGCAGCAGCGTTCTATCCATATCTTCAGTACGGCGAGGGAAGTGGCGGCGCCACAACCGGCGGCTACAGTTCCGGTCAAGGGTATGGTGTTAATTATCAACCTCAAGTGTTTCAGTATTCTCCAATTGCTTCAACTGGCGGGTATGCTCAGCACTATGGTACACCCATTTCTCTTGCACCTTCCCCAGCCTTGCAATCAGGTTTCTACTTCTAACTTTACTATAATACGGTTTTAAATTGCGAAGATTTGAAAATCTACAATATTACAATTATAATTGCAATCGTAATCTAAAAATTTGATATAGTTTTGTATGTTTATTTGGGTTTGCAATTATGGTGATGTATCAATGAGGCGCTAATATCTTTGACAGTGTGTTTTGCTGTGCCACAGGCGTGACAATGGCTCCTCAAGCTCCAATACCTCATCGTTAGAGACTCATGTCATGATCTCAACAAAACTAGTTGTGTCAAAACTTCCCAGTTATTGCTTCTTGAAGTCTCTTATATCATCAAATTCAATCAACCTTTGGCCTAACCATGGTGTTCTCTCGTCACACACACTCTTTTACTAACACCAAAGAAAAAAGCCCATCATTGGCATTTGGGCTTTTCCACTTTTCATCATATAGGCCCCCCATAGGGGCTAAAAGGTTATTTCCTCTCCATAATTTTGGAGAGTCATGCTCATCATGCATTTCACCTCTCCCTCTCCCTCTCCCTCTCTTTTTTTGTTTTTTTTTTTTGTTTTTTCTTTTCTCAAGAAAAAAAAGTTGCATTGGTTCCTTGAAGAGAACCAAAGATGTGTTAAAACCAACAAAAGCTATAGGAAATAGCTAAGTTGGTAAAAGAATGGGAAAACTTAGCCTATGGAAAGGCTAAGCCCAAAGAAACCATTTTATAATTAACTCAAGCCCATGAAGGGAAAAGTGAAAGTAAATAATGGTTTTTTCAGAAATTGTAAATTGAAGAATCTCACAAATAGGTGGTAGCTCATCAATTAGAAAATTTAAGCTAGTTTTGAAAAATAGGTATCCCCTTCAATCAATGCTTGAATGAAGAGGAAAATTTAGCAATCATGGACATTGGATGTCCCATCTTTTTTGTATGGTAACATCTAGCTATAGTCTTAGACTTTAGCATTAATTAGGATAAGTCATGTTTATCTACTCTAAATTTCATTTTTTTTATAAAAAAAAGGTTTAACCAACCAACCAATTAACCAACCATCTTCCCTTTGGGTAAGGGGAGAAAATAACTATGTTTATTTTTTTTTTCTTTATGTAAATTCATTGTGGCTAAACTAAGGAGTTTAAGCCCAATTCAAATATCTTTAGGAGGGATAGTATTTTTTTACTTTCCCACTTAGCATATATAGTACATTTCATCATCATTTTGAGAACTTCATCAATGGAATGTGGAACTCAAAAAACACTTGCATGTAACCTTGGGAGATATTTGGGTTCCCTTGGGTACTTTCACTTTGCTCACCAACCATGGTTAGGACATAGGTGAATGAGAATCTCGTCACTCTTTCTTTGTCTCTCTTTGTCTTTCCATTTCTCAATCTCCTCCATTTCTTTCTCTCTCTCTCTCTCTATGGCAACTTTACAATGAGATGGACCTTAATACTTATGTTAATTTTATGTTTAAGCCTATATGGTATTTGGATTGTAATTAGGAAAACTAAGGTAGGATGATTTCATTCTCTATCCATATGCTGGATGAGAATGAATTTGCTACTTATACTATGCCTTTAATTGCTTACATTATTATGTTTGTGTCAACCAACACGTTTCAAGAAGTTAATGCTTTTAAGCAATGTTCAACTTTTTGTTACATCTCATTAGATCTACTGCCATTTTCTTACATTATTATTACAAAGTCTATTTTGATGCTAAAATGTTTTTTTTACTCAAACAACCTCAACTTTTTTCATTCATTCGAAGCACAATCGAGAACATAATAAAAGATACTGAGAAGAGTGTATAGGGTAGCTGCTCTAGTAAGATTATGAATAACACCATTTGTTGATCACCTAGTAAAAACAACTTGTAAGTTATTATATAATTGAAAGCAAAGACCTACAAGTAGCAATAAGCGATCCATACTTTGCAAGACTAAATTCATTGTTGATCGAACACATCATTCAATTCACTACTTACTTACAGTTTAGTTCAATGATAATGTTAGAATACCCCCAAAGAACTAGTTCAATCTATATATCGCCAATAACAATTTCTAAGCTTTGCATTCTGCTGGACTCATCACCGTGCTGCACCAATTGTAAGTGTAAGGTCTCTTAGTTTCAAATTTAGTATTTTGAGTGATGTCAAACTTAACTTAATCTAGATGATGTGTGTATGTTTTATTGATTCATTTTCAATCTCTTACAAATATTACTAGAATAAGAAAGAACTCGTAAAAATAATGTTCTATCATGCTTAAGCTTTGTTGCATGTTGTTTTAGTATGCATAAACTTTGTAGTCTGATCATATTGCATTGATACATCTTGAAACACTTTAAAAATCTTTTTTAATTAATTTTTAACTTTGTAAATCGACTTATTGACTTATGAACCGAATTACAAACATTAAAGATGAACTAGAGTTGTGAATTGTTTCGCTTGTCATGTGAGTCGACTCACCATCTTGTCAAGGAAGTGTATAAGTCGACTCACAATACCACAAACTACAAAGTTGATTTTTCAATCCGTGCAAGTCGATTCACAAACTTAATCGACTTACTAGGCCTACAAAGTCGAATTTTGGATAGTTATGATAGTTACAAAGTTGTTATTTCTTATGAAAAATGTTTCATTTTAACCAATCTTTTTAATGCATCATATATAAGCATTTCAAAACATTTCTAAACCTAAGAATACTTTTACTCATTCTACATGAGAGGACTATATGAACCTATATAAATCTCCGTGTCATTCACTTTTTCCGTCACTCTTTAATTTATGCAATTTTACCTTATTCATTGATTATACTATAATTGGTGTGGTATCGTTTTTTTTTCCTGCTTTGTGCTATAATTGATAGAAAGATTGAGACAACATAAGTTTTTGTTTTTGAATCTTGTCTTGATTTCATATGTTGAGTGAAAATTTGATTTTACATGGTTCTCTGCATATTAGATATTGATTGAAATTGAAAATTCTGATTTTTAATTGTTTCCATTAATCGTGATTCAGTAATTGTTTAGAGATCATTGTCAATTTGATTGAAGGCAAAACTTTTTCAAAACTCTTTTATCAAATTATGTTTTCTTGCACAAATTATCATTGATTTTGAGTTGTTTGATTTCAATACAATCGAACTTTTGAATACGAAATTTAATATTCAATGTACGCGAGTCGAACACGTGTTAAAAATATAATTTTCCATTGTGCAATTTGAAAAATTTTAAAATTATTTTTGAAAAATATTACTGAATAAATCTCATTATTATTTATCTTAATCTGTCAAATAATACAAGTTGGGTTTATATAATAATAAACCATAACAGAATAGCTACAAATAAGGAGTATTGACAAACAACTCTATCAGAGAGGTTAACTAATCATAATAACCCAATTAATTATTTTTCTAATAGCCCCCGACAAGCTAGTGAGTGTATGCTAATCATTCCTAGCTTGCCTATTAAAGTGTTAAAAATATTAGGATCTAAAGATTTTGTGAAAACATCAGCAAGCTGTTGAGAAGAAGTGATAGGCAGAAGTTTGAAAAGTTGTTGTTGTAGTTTCTCTCTCACAATGTGGCAGTCGATTTCAATATGTTTAGATCTTTCGTGGAAAGAAGAATTGTTGGCGATGTGGCGAGCAGATTGGCTGTCGCAATAAAGAAGAGCTGGAGTAATAATTGGAACTTTGAAATCCTGCAATAGATAGGAAAGCCACTGTAGTTCACAAACTGTGGTGGCCATACTTCTATATTCGGCTTCGGTTGATGACTTGGATACGGTAGCTTGCTTCTTAGACTTCCATGATATCAAAGAGTCCCCAATGAAGATACAATAACTTGTTATGGACTTACGAGTTTCTGGACACGTAGCCCAATCGGAATCTGAAAAAGCTTTGAGCTGAAGTGTTGATGTTGTAGGGAACATGATGCCTTTCGCTGGATCTGATTTGAGATATTTTAACACTCGAAGAGATGCTGCATGATGATTAGTGGTTGGTTTAGTCATAAATTGACTTAGTTGTTGGACGGTGAAGCTAATATCTGGTCTTGTTGTTGTGAGATAAATGAGTTGACCAATTAATCTTCGAAATGATGTTGGATCGGATAGAGGTGTGCCATCTGTGCTGATCAGCCTGGTGTGTTTCTGAATTTGGTGTGGAGGAGGGCTTTGCTACCAGAAGCCCAATGTTGGATAATATGTCCAGATCATATTTCCTCTGACATAGGTGTATTCCGGTTTTTGAACGTGCTATCTCCAATCCTAGGAAATAATTCAATGTGCCCAGATCCTTGATTTTGAAATGCTGGTTTAAAAAAATCTTGATGTGATTAATTTCATCCATGTTATTTCCTGCAAGAATCAAATCATCGATATAAATTAATAAGACGGTAAAAGAATTATTTTTCTGCATTGTGAACAGAGAATGATCATGGGCAGATTGACTAAAACCATTTGAGATTAATGCAGAAGACAATTTTGCAAACCATTGTCTACTAGATTGTTTTAAACCATATAGAGATTTTAAAAGTTTACAAACTTTATTAGGAGAATGTGTTGAAATACCAGGGGGAAGTTGCATATATACTTCATTTAAATTTCCATGTAAGAAAGCATTATGCACATCCAATTGTTGTAAAATCCAATTTTGAGATGAGGCAATACATAAAAGAACTCTAACCGTAGTTAATTTCGCAACTGGAGAATAAGTATCGAAAAAATCTATATCTTCGATTTGAGTAAATCCTTTTGCTACAAGACGAGCTTTATACCTTTCTATTGTTCCATCAGAATTAAACTTTATTTTATAAACCCATTTACACCCAATGGGCTTCTTACCTGGAGGTAAATCAGTAATCACCCAATGAGTATAACTAGTGGGTTCACAATGAGTAGATATGGATGCTATGAAATGCTTATGATATGATGAAATGTCATTGTAAGATAATACATCAGAGATTGGATATTGTATGACATGTGGAACACATTCAGTTCTCAAAATATTATTCAAGTAATAATCATTCAAATAAGATGGAGGATTTTTAAGCCTATCAGATTTCCTAATGGCTTGGTTTTCAAGTTGAGAATTATCATGAGTAGGATCATATGCAACGATATCAGATTCATCAGACATGGCAGCTAAATTAGTTGTATTGTTATGAGTATCAAAATTGTCATGGGAATGTATATTGTTACCAGTATGAGAAATAGTTGCAGTAAATTGAGGTAAATCAAGGAAACTGAAAGGATCATCTGTAATAGATATCTCAGAATTAAAAACACTAGGATCATTGGATGCGTGAGCAGAATTTGTTTCATGAAAAGGAAAGACAAATTCATAAAAAATAACATGTCTAGAAATGAAAATATTCCTATTATGTAAATCAAATAATAGATAGCCTTTTGTGCCAAACCTGTATCCAAGAAAAACGCATTTTCTTGCCCTTGGATCTAACTTGGTCCTGTTTTGAAGAAGAGTTGAGGCAAAAGATAAGCAACCAAAAACCTTTATGTCAAGAAAGGTTGGTGGCTTATGGTATAATTTTTCAAAAGGTGTGAAATTATTCAGAACAGGAGTAGGCAATCAATTAATAATAAAAACAGCATGAGACAAAGCATAAGACCAAAAAATTTAGGCAATTTAGCATGAAACAATAAAGCCCTAGTAACATTCAAAAGATGTCTATGTTTTCATTCAATAGTGGAGTTTTGTTGTGGAGTTTCCACACATGAAGTTTGATGTATAATTCCTAGATCAGAATAAAAGGAAGGCATTAAAAATTCAGCCCCATTATCAGACCTAATTATTTTGATCTTTATAGAAAATTGGGTGGAAACCATGTTTATAAAATCCTTAATGCATGTTCTAGTTTCAGATTTTTGTTTTAAGAGATGAATCCAAGTGTGTCGAGAGTAATCATCTATAATGGTAAGAAAGTAACGATGCCCATGCAAAGAAGGAACACTTATGGGTCCCCAAATATCCATGTGTAACATTTCAAAAATATGAGAAGTAGTAGTAAGACTATGATTAAAAGGTAATCGATATTGTTTAGCATAGTGACAACTATCACAAATCTGATTTTTATTCATAGAAATGTAAGGAAAATTCTTACAAAGTTGTTGTAAAACAACACGTGATGGATGGCCTAACCTAAAATGCCAAACATCAAAATTGTCATTGTTAATACACGTATTGATCATATAAGGCAAAACAACAGAGGTAATACAAGAATTATCAACATTAGAAGTGGTACTACTATCAAGAATGATTTTGGGAGATAGATTGAGAATGTAAAGGTTGTTTAATAACTCAACATGCCCAATCATCTCCATTGTATGTAAATCTTGAATATCACAAGACAAATGTGAGAAAACTAATTGTCAATTAAGAGTTTTGGTTAGTTTAAAAATTGAAATTAAACTAAATTTGAATTGAGGGATATAGAAAACATCAGTGAGATGCAAGTATGAATTGAAATACACAGTTCCAGAAAAATGAGCAGTAATAGTATTTCCATTCGGAAAATTTATTGAAATAGGAGATATTTGTTTAATAGTTGAAAAAGATTGTATAAAAGGGCAAACATGGTCAGAAGCCCCTGAATCTAAAATCCAAAAAGAAAGAGGATTAGAATAGTTACCTGATTTGGAGATACTAGAAACAACATGTTGAGTTGTATCATTAGAGTTTTGTTTGATTGATTCATTCTTGGATGTTTGAAGAAGAGTAATCAAATACTTGTAATCATCTTTAGAAATATGTATGGAATCGTCAGCTTAATTATTTGAGGGAGAATTAGTATTGCTTTTTGGGTCATTACTAGTAGATACCATGTTAGTGTTGGTGGATTGGTTTTTAGAGGTATACCCAGGGGGAAAACCATGTTTAAAATAACAATTTTCGATGGTATGATTTGTTTTCTTGCAATGAGTACACATCATAGAGTTTCGAGTACCTTTACCACGACCCCTACTTGAATTATGGTTTCCTTTCCCTTGACCAGAATTGGTAGAATTAACAGCACATATGGTAGAATCATTATGAGTGGGAATAGGGGTTATATCTTGTTGAATAACAAGAGAATAAACCTTGGTAATTGAAGGCAAAGGATCCATGAGAAGAATCTGGCTTCTAACATATTGGTAAGAATCATTTAGGCCTTTCAAAAAACAGATTACATATTCATCATGTTTGTAGGTGCGAACAACATAACTAAGTTTGCAAGAACAGGGAGTCGAACATGTACAAGAAGGTGTAGGTCTTAGATCATCTAATTCATCCCAAATGATCTTCATATCCGTAAAATAGGTAGAGAGGGATCTTTCACCCTATTTAATGGAATGTAAATCACGAAGCAAGTCAGAGAATCGAAAATGGTTATCTTTCGTAAATCTTTCGTTGAGGTCGTTCCATAAATCGAACGCACTGTCAATACAAATAGTGCTTTGGGAGATGTGTGGAGAGAGAGTCCGAGTTATCCAATAAACCACCATGTTATTACAACGTTCCCAAAGATCGAAGTCGTTGTTGGTGGTAGACGGTTGTGGGAGCTTACCGTTGATGAAAGAAAGTTTGTTTTTGGAGGAAATAGCTCGTTTCATAGATCGACTCCAGTTGTATTAGTTGTGGTCGTTGAGGGGCGGAGCAACAAGAACCGCGCCGGGATTCTCACCAGGGTGTAGATAATAAGGATTTCGGGGGTTTAGGGTTGGATCTTGAACAACCAGTGATGGTGGTGTCGGTACAGGAACATCAGAAGGATTATCGTGAATGTTCATCTTGTGATTAAAATGGGAGAAAGGCAGGGAGAAAAAAACTTGGGATAGGTTGAAGATGATGATGAAAAGAAACGATGAATGAGGAGGTATGCGCAGAAGTTATGGGGAAAATTTTGTTTTGCGACTGATACCATATTACTGAATAAATCTCATTATTATTTCTCTTAATCTGTCAAATAATACAAGTTGGGTTTATATAATAATAAACCATAACAGAATAGCTACAAATAAGGAGTATTGACAAACAACTCTATTAGAGAGGTTAACTAATCATAATAACCCAATTAATTATTTTTCTAATTACAATCGAACTTTTGAATACGAATTTTAATATGCAATGTACGCGAGTCGAACACGTGTTAAAAATATAATTTTCCGTTGTGCAATTTGAAAAATTTTAAAATTATTTTTGAAAAATTCAAACAACCCACTTCTAAAGTTCGTTGCATACCAATTAATTTGTGAATAACACCAATCGATTTTAGTAGCAACAAAATTGCTTGCATGTAATTAATCGAGCTTAGCCTGAAAATTAATTCTTTCTCATGTACATGCAATAATAAACCTCTTACGACCTTTGTCCATACATGGGTGTCCTAGTTTTAGAACATTGAAAATAATCGGTTAAACTTGATCAAATCTTTGATTATACAGTTTTTGAATATTTAAGTTAATTTTTTAAAAAAGCAAAAATAAAGTGTAAAATCATATGATTAATTTGACAATTCGATTATGTTGTCACCCCAAGTTAATCACGTATCATTTGTAACACTCTAAAATAATATTAAAAATAAAATAAAATAAAATAAAATATAAGATGTTTGGGGGCTATACCAAAACCCAAGACAACAATCCTTAAGGATACACAAAGTACTGTCTCATTAAAAACCTTACCAGGAAAACCCGTAGGGATAAAACCATAGTGAAGGGAAAAATAGTGTAGTTAATGCATACATCTACAAAATATATATTTAGGGTGACTAATCATGTTTCTATTGAAAACATCAGAAATATTAGAAGGAAAAACTATTCCACCGGTGAGTGTTATCAATGTGAAGTCCCAAATTAGAAATTTTATCTACACATTGATTCCCTTCTCTAAAACGTATGAGATATAGTAAAACTCATTCTTTTAATCATTCAAAGGCAATTAAGCCATTTATTTCTAATGGATCAAATAACAAGACTATTATTCCTAAAAGCTAAATTTGTCAATTGTGAATCAGATTCAATCTATAGAAATCGTCACCCATTATTGTATGTTGTTTCAATAGTAATCATAACTCCTATAAGTTCACCATGTAATGTAGTTGTAACTCCCAAATTCACAGCAAAACTACCTAGCGAAGCAGCAGAGCTGTCCCTGAATATACTTAAACAAGTAATAAGATCAGAACATTCAGATGCAGCACCATCAATATTACATTTAATCAAATACTGTTTAGGAAACGCCAGATCACCTCCATGATAATAGGCGCTTTAAGAGGATGGACTCCAACTTGGAAGACCTTGAGAATTTGAAAATCCTAAATAGAGTCAGAGATTGTGCTAGAAGTGTGATTTTCAGATAAAAATACATTAACAATAATTATGTTGATAACTGTATGAAAAACAGGAATCCTACCTTCAACCTGAGCTTGATTTCTACAATACCAAACTAAAATATGAACATGATTAACAAAAGTACTGAATAATAAATAATACAAAACTAAAATATAAGAGATCGAAAACCAACTAACCAAAGAATAAGCACTAGCCAAGAGAGAGAAGCAACATCCAAAGAGACAAATCGGTGCTTTAAATTACAGATTGCATCACGTGATGCGACCACAATATTGGTCTCAGCAGTGACTAACCGCCTAAGACCATAATTGCGGTGTGATTGTAATTCACATAAAATATTGCATTGCAACACTGCAACGGCCGCACCAACTTACATCAGACAACAACAAACTAGGTAGTGATCAAACAAATTATTTTTCTATTTTATCATATATTTGTATCATTGATTTAGAGTGTATTTTAAAGGATTAATGATATGCTAAAGGGATAGAGAGTTGATAATGAGATATTTATGAAATATTAAACATACAATAGAAGATAAGTGAGTTAAAATATTAGTAATAAATTATACTATTTTGTGCTACTAGAAAATATATTCACACCGCAACGATGGAAATATGCATGACAACAACCTCAATGTTTGCAACTGCAATCACAATTTAAAACCATCACATGAACCAATGGAGAGAGAATCAACCAAAGAAGAACCAATAAATGTAGGAGCAACAATCATATCAAACAAACAATCAAAAAAACCTAGAGAACCAAACCAAATTAAATAAACCAAACCAAAGTAAACCAAATCGACCAAATCAAACATCGCCAAATATAACCAAACTGTGGTGGAACCAAAGAGGCGACAACGGAAGACAAATAGAAAAATCAACAAAGCACCAATCACCGAAAACAAAGCAAAAGAAACAATCGGACAAAATAGCACCAAAGACACAGACTACATTTGTATCGGAGAACAACCAAATCGGAAATCGCAGCTCACAAACACAAATGTATCATACGATCATAAAAAAATCAACAAAACAGAGAAGACGAAATTGCCGAAAAAGACAATCACCATACGTTGTTGGAAGTGATACTGCCCCACCATAAAAACAACAAATTGCCCTTAATAGAAAACAATTGCCTTAATCTAATAATCCCAAAATAAAAGCTTCAAATAAATTATAGGTTTATAATTCAAACCAATGATTGAAAGTGGTTCCTTTTAGTGCTGTTAATTCTCCTTCAACCAAAATACACACTGAGCTCTTCCATCAAAAGAAGTGACAATAACTATAGTAAATAACTCCACTCCCACCAATATCAATAGTGAATGGGTGGAATCCAACTTCAAAGTACCAACGAATTACCAATATCATTCAAATAAAAAATTGTGGGCAGCAACTTAGACATACCAAAATCAAATTTTCATCACTTCCTAATCGAACTCAATCAAGTTCCGATATTGAAATTTCAAGCACACGACTTGGAACACCGGGTCACACAAACATGCAAAGAAAATAGTTCAAAAATTCAACTCCACTGCTTTCCCTCCGAACAAAAGACCCAAATCCATAGTGAGATGGATGATTCCCACATTGTGATATACTACGCTCACTCCCAACCACCGAGCCAAATCTGACCACACTTCAAAGAAAATAGGACCTTAAAAAAAATTAAATAAATTTTTATTTTTATTTATAAAATTTCAACATTTCAATATTAGTCTATATAAAATAAAAATATAACTTTTAGTTCCAACAAAATTATCATACATGCAGTTTTAATTTCTGTTGTTAAGACAAATATTTTTGAATGAATTTTTAGAGGCATATTTCCATTGTTATAAAAAATTCATTAACAAAAAATAAACTTAAAATTTGATTTATATACCATATTTTTGTTGTTTTTATCTTGAATTTAGTATATCTAAAAAATTCATATTTAATCATTCTAAATTAAAAAAAAGTTAATTTTTTGTGGAAAAAAGCTTTATATATGCTTTTAAATATATTTGTAAAAAATCATTTGAAAATTTTAGAATTGAATTATAATTAAACATGATTCATTTTAACATAAAACTAAAACTATTTGTTCGATAATTTGGTAAAAACTGAAAAAGATATTTTTATTTTATAAAATATAAATTTAAAATGTTAAAATTTTAGTCGGACCAAAAAAAAATATATTTTTTAAAATGGTACATTGACTCTTGATCACCACAATCTCCAACACCCTTAGCTTTCAATGATTCCTCTTCCAACCAAATTAACTTTTGACCGTATTCAGTTATGAATGACCGTCCAAATGAACACTGCTATTTTCAATGGATCATACTTATGTCATACCATAGTATTAAAATCCTCCTCCAAATAAGTATTACTTCTTGTCAAGACTTTATAAGCTGATTTAACCAAGTAGCAATTTGAACTGTCCTCTTCCATACAAAACCATCCCTCTTATTTACACTAAAAGTAATCCTCTCCAATTCATTGACAAGGTAGTTTTAACATTTTTCCAATTAAACAAATCTCTTCTCTATCTAAACGCCCACTCTCAACTTCAATTTACACAACTTTTTATTTCTAACACCTTCACCTCTTTTTGGATAGATAACAAGAATAGCCTATCAAACATGTCCTTTGTCGACTCTTCACCCACCAAAATGTCACTCCAAAACAAAGTTTCTTTTCCATTACTCGTTATTTTACTAATATTAAAAAAAAAATTATGATTATTATTATTATCACCCAAGCGCACCCTTTCCACAAGATCTATATCTTTCAACCACATTGAAAAAATCCTACCCTATATTTTGATCTTGCACTCCACCTCCTCATATTTGTTTTTTAAAAGGTGAATGAGTTTTAAGAATGATTTGCTTGTGCCATGTATTAAAATCAACTTTCTGTTCTACCTCTTCTCCATCTTGTTAAGCAACTTTATATTTTTCAACAAATTTCTTTAATAGTAATTTTGCTACATACATATTTGCCAGAACAGAATTAATGCTCTTTGATTGTTGAGTGCTTAACATAACACCAAAAATTGTACCCTTCATGTAAATAGGAATCCAATGCCCACGTTCTTCATACGAAGACTCAATCCAATCATTTATCTGTATCTGAAAGTTTTCCACCCTTTCGTGCCATTTATCCTCAAATTGTTGTTTTATTCAAGCAAGGACGTAAGCTAGCCTTATACTCCGCCTTCAAACAAGGACGTGGATTATGTGCAGTAGATGCTCTTTTTTTCCTATATCTTGCTCAACGTATGTGACATCAATAAATTGGCCAGAAATCTTTGAGCAATAACGAGTTTTAATGAAAATTCCAAACCCAACAAATTTAACATAATGAGAGTAAAATGAACACACATTTTCCTGTGACTCATATTCGATTCCAATGTAAGTTTCTTGACAGTCATTGGCTCCCGAACTACCAACACATACATCATAATTTGTAGTCTCATTAACAACATGCTTGTCATTCTCATCAGCAACATGATCATATTACCTTCAACAATGACTTCTCCTTTTAATTTGATAGAAGAGAGCTTGCATAAATGTGAAAACTCAGTTTTGGTGGAAGGTTGAGTACAAAATATGAAAAGTAAAAATCCAAATAATAATAAAATATAAAAAATTTGGTAACCGATTACCAATTACAAGAATAAAAAAATTGGATTGTGTGGCTTTACGCATGTGGGTATATTTAATAAAGTGTATTAGAGAGTGTAACTCTAGCATTTCTATAAAGTCGTGTTAAAAGCTCTCAGGTTTTTTGAAGATGGTTAAGTAAGTTTGAACTTAGAAGTATTTAAGAATAGGTTAAATTAGATAGAAAAAGTAATTACGTCTTTTTTTTTTTTTTGAATATCTTTTTTATGTTTTGGCCTAGAGCAAGACTAATTGGATAAATTAATATATTATATGTGGTACACAACGATTCCAATTCTTTTCTTTGGATAAGAAGAAAGGGAAAATAAATAATGGTGGCAATGAGACTTGGGTTGTAGGAACTAGGCCTATTGAGTTTGGATAAGGAGAATGACTATAAATATGTTGTTGTTCCTTCTTGTTAGGTAGGGAAAACAGTGTATCAGTGTCAAATAGAGATGATGTTGGATTGTCAAGGTGCGTCTCCCTGTTTGATTAAGTCTTCTTAGATTTGTGTTGCATTATGTTTAAGCAAATTATGGGTGATTTTTTGATCAAATATCTAATAATAAAATTGGATCTTGTTGGGTATTGGGGTGTGACAAAATCTAACTTCCATAATCGTTGAGTAACTTATTTTGTGAGCAATTTTCTTATCCTAGGAACTATTTATTCTTGAGTTGATTTGTTGCATGAATCACAACCTAGTGCTATTATCCCTATTCATAGATTGAGTGGGAAAAGCCTTGCACTAGCGTCAAACACGGAAAGTGTTAATTGGTGGGTGGCGAAAAATTTGGTTGGAAAAATAATCCATATATACATCCACTTATGTAAGATATATACAATCAAATAAAATGTATCAAATAGATCAATTTACATCTATAGTTTTAATTTGCTGACAACATCATATGATGAAGTCATAATATTGTTGTTCTGATAGTATCTGCAGCTGCATCAGGCTGCAATTGCAATGTATAACACTCCAAATTTTATAATAAACTATTTTATTAATTAAATAGGATTTTAGATAATTAATTTGGTGTTAAAATTATTTTGGAATATATGTTGATTAGCTTTATGATTAATTTTCTTTATAGGTGTGTTTTCTATGATGTGCTAATCTTGTATATATTTGACCAAATATGTTATATGAATAATAAATGTTATATTTTATTATTTTATATATTTTTCTAAAAATAATAGTATATTAGTGTAAATATTTTGAAGAATAAGATTTAAGTGATTTTACGTGTATATATGAGTTGGTAATTAATATGATATTTTCTCGTGTGTTTGACTAATATTAAATGTGTACTTAATTATATTTAATTGTTTTTAAATATTTTAATTATTTATTTTATAAATAATTATCTTGAGATCGTTGTAATATTGTGTTTGATTTTCTTTATTTTAATATACTTACTTTGGGATTATGATTTTATATATACATTTATTATGATTTAGTAATTAACATAAAATATTGTTGTTATATTTATTTATTTTATAATTTTGACTATTCTTTAATAATAATATTATTATAACGTGAGTATTTTGAAAAATAAGTATTGTGATAGTTTTGGTAATTGTTTGTTTTATTTAAATAAAGAAATAAAGAAGTAAAATATGTTTTATGAGTTATGCCAATATCAAAACCTAATTAAATAATAATAAACAAAAAATATTAATTGAAAAGGGAAGGAAAAAAAATATGAGAAGGACTGAAAGAGGGAGCAGCTGGATAGAATTGCGGCTACAGTACCCAATTTGAGAGAGAATCAACAAAATCGACACCGGCCGTCTATAACTGTTCCGAAAAACTTTCTCCATTTTCGCCCAAATTTGAGTATGTTGTTTCATTCATTTAGTTAGTCAATTAAACACAATTTTTCAGATTTTTAACAACCCCGATTTCTCTTTAAAATACCCGACTTCTCCGTTTGTAGAATTCGCTATTTTGCACCGTTCTTCTTCACCGTAAGTCCGATTTGAGTGAAACCAACGCCAAAACGATCGCGTGAAAAGTGGCTATATTATCCACTGATTGGTTTTCTGATTTATGGTAATTTTCCTTGACCGAATTTCAAATTTAGTTTTTAGAGTAGTTTCTCATAATTTATTTTTAACATTTACCCATAAACTATTGAGTTAGATCGATTGAAGGACAAAGAGTCAAATGACAAAGATTGTTTGCTCGTGGAATCTTATTCGTGTGTAAAAGCGTCGAAACAAGGTAAGGGGTGAGAGAGCGTTTGAATTCATGAGTATAATATATTGTGAGATGAACGGGAAAACCGTATTTCTCAACAATTCATACGGGGCTCGCTACGTATGGCAGTAGTGTTAAGACAAACTCTCAAATTAAGTTTTGATAAAAATAAACAAAGATTAATTAAGAATATTAATTATGATTCTAAATGTTATGTTAATTTAATCTGTGCTCTTGAGTGTTTTTATTAAAGATAGGAACTAAGCAAAGCAAAGAAATAAGATCAAAAAACAGTCATGATCATAAACTGTACAAAACAGAGAAAGATCAGCAGAATCAAGAATGATTGTCACAGCCACTTCACCAATCTTTCTCCAACACTTCTACATTGATTATGCCTTAAATCTTTATACCAATTTCATCAGTACATGGCAAGGAACAAATAGGAATCATTTTTTACTCAAAACGGTTCTCGGATCATTAAGATAAATCTTCATGAATCTAAGCATATCAAAAAACGGACTGCAACTTTCTCCAGTCTGGAACTGTCAAGAAAGTTGAACAAAACTGAACTTCAAGATTGGGTATAAGTCCTCAGATTATTCAGAAGTCTATCAGACCAGATTGATTATCTTTCTCCACCTATAATCAACGTTCTCTGTTTTTGAGAAGAACAATCTCTGTTTATGCAGAAGAAGACTTCTCATTTCTGCAGAAAAATATTCACTCTTTTCCAAACAGTTTTGGATCGAATTAAGTATCCAGATCGAAGCCCAATTATCATCAAGTATTATCAAAGCTTAATGGGTCATTATAGCACGCAACAAGTCTGTTTGAAATCAAGCAAAACGACCCAAAACAGAAAGCCCATAACTGTCCCATGAATAGTGCTCTTTTGTCAACAGGTTCCTTGCTTCTGTCAGAAGGAAAACAGAGCACTACCAACAGCTCTTTCTGACCAGATTTAATTACTCAAAACATCTATAAAAGGAAGGCAAATTCGCAAGCATCATTCAGATCTTCAAGTTCCAAGTATTCTCATTAAATCATATTCACTTGCATTCTTGAAGCTATCTCATTCACAAAAGAAAATCAGGCTGAACCCAATACATACTTCCAGTATTATTCTACTGAGTTCTTTCTTTGTTTCGAATCTTTTCTCAAACAAGAGTTGAGCATAATTAGATTCAAACAAACCTTTCAAATCATTATTGTATAAACTCATAACTATAAGGCTTGTTTATAGTTTGAGTGTGATTAAAATAGTTAACTTTAAAATCCTAACAGATTAGTTAGGTGACTTGATTTAATCATTTTTGGGTGGAAAGGAAGTGTAGTTACAGATCAAGGTTGATCTTTAACTGTGATTGTTCTCCATTTCTTTTTGAACACGTAGTGAAAATCTCACAGTTGTGAGGACTGGACGTATCCCACGTTGGGTGAACCAGGATATATCTTTGTGTGGTATCTTTTCCTTATCTCTATTTACATTTAGTTATTGTTATTATCCAAATTAAATAGAGAAACTAAAACTGTGATTTTAACTAATCAAGAACGTTCTGCGTTTTCTGTTTTAAAACCAAGAACGTTCTCCGTTTCTGTTTTCATAACCAAGATCATTCTTGAGTTGTTTTCTTAAGTTTTGTAACAGGAAATTTTAAATAGGCAAGATTACAATTCAAACCCCCTTCCTTGTAACTTGACATTGCTACTTCAATTGGCATCAGAGCAAGGTCTCTAGAAAGAACACTTTAACCAAGTGCTAGAGAAAAAGATCTAGAAGAAAAAATGTCAAAAGCAAAATACATTGTTGAAGGAGGATCCTCAAACAGGCCACCATATTTTGATGGAATTGATTACTACTTTTGGAAAAACAAGATGCAGTTGTTTCTAAAGTCTCAAGACACGGGAATGTGGCGCATCATTACTGATGGAGATTTCATTCCAAGAGCTAATCAAAATGATTCAAACTCTGCCAAAAAGGAAGAAGTCGACTGGACATCTAAATACAAAACTAAGGTACTCTTAAACTCTAAAGCTCAATTATTCTTATCGTGCGCTTTGAGCAGGGAAGAAAGCGAAAGAGTCGATGAATGCACGACTGCTAAAGAAATTTGGGATACATTGCAAATTCATCATGAAGGAACAAACCATGTCAAATAAATAAGAATAGACATCGGCATAAGAAAATTTGAGCTGTTCGAAATGAATGAAGGAGAAACCATTGATGAAATGTATTCAAGGTTCACAACTATAGTGAATGAAATGCGATCCTTGGGAAAGGCTTACTCAGTACAAGATAGAGTAAGAAAGATCATGAGATGTTTTCCAGTCATATGGAGACCAATGGTAACAGCCATAAGCCAAGCCAAGAACCTTGAAGTACTGGCACTAGAAGAGCTAATTGGAACCTTAAAAACACATGAGGTATTACTACAAGAGGATAAACCTGTCAAGAAAGGAAAAGCAATAGCTTTAAAAGCATCTCAAGAAAGCATGCTTGACCAAACAGAGGAAGAACCAGAAGAAAAAATTCAAGAAGATGATGATGAAGAAATAGTTTTTCTCATTAAAAGAATTCAAAGAATAATGAGAAGAAGAGATCAAATGAAAAAGGGATTCCCAAACAGAAAAGAAAATCCTAAAACAGAACAAGACAAAAGTCAAATTACATGTTTTGGATGTAATAAGGTGGGACATTACAAATCTGAGTGTCCTCTGAACAAAAGAACACCAAACAGATTTCCTTTCAAAAAGAAATCAATGATGGCCACATGGGACAAATCGGATGAATCTGATGAGGAAGAAGATGAAGAAGCTAACATATGCTTAATGGCAAACACTAAAGAAAATGAGGTAACAAATTCTGAATCCTGCATTTTGTGTGAACAAATGGAAAATGAATTTGACAACTTATTAAATGATTCAAACTTACTCATTCAAAAGTGTAGTTCCTTAAAAGAAAAATTTTATAAAGAAAAGGAAGAAAAAGAAAAAACTCAGGTTCTGAATAATAAGCTGAAGGAAATCATTCAAAATTTGAAAGAATCTCAAACCAAAAACTTTCACACTGAAAATCAAGAAAGTCAAGAACATTATGCACTTCAAAAGGAGAACGTTCTCCTTAAATCTGAAGTTCAACTTTTGAAAAATGATCTGTTAAACTTTATTAAAGCTACTAGAACATTTCAAAAAATCATGGGATCTCAAGTTGGAATATTTGATAAAGCTGGTCTTGGTTTTAATTAAACTCAGAAAACCAAAATGTATGAAAACTTTTTTATTCCAGAAAGAAGAGAAAATAAATGCAAGATCAAATGTTCATATTGCAGTAAAATTGGACACCTTGAATTTGCATGTTATTTTAAGAAAAGAGATGAGAAAATCAAGAGCAAACAGAGAAAAGAACAATCTGAAACAAAAACAGTTTTTCAAAAAAACAAAGAACGTTCTCCAGATAAAACAGAAAACGGAGAAAGTTCTGAAAATCTGTCAAAACCAGTTAAAAAATCTTTTCATAAACAAATAATTAAATGTTCTTCATGCTCTAAGATTGGACATTCTGAATCTACATGTTATAATACCAGAAAATCAAAATTTAGAACTAATCCACAAGGACCCAAGACAGAATGGGTACCAAAAGTTAATAAAACAAAAACTGCAGGTTGGTTCTCAAGGTGTCAAGAAAAAGCCATGGTTCTTGGACAGTGGCTGTTCAAGACACATGACAGGTGATAAAAATTGCTTCATGTCCTTTGTCAAGAAAGATGGAGGGTCTGTTACTTTTGGAAACGACAATCAAGCTCGAATCAAAGGTAAAGGGACAATTGGTAAGAAAAACTCTGCTCAAATAACTGATGTTCAATATGTTGAAGGTCTAAAACATAATCTCTTAAGCATAGTCAACTTTGTGACAATGGTTGTGAAGTTATCTTCAAACCCAACATATGTGAAATCATAAAAACAACATCTGGTGAAAAACTGTTTTCTAGAACCAGAAAGAAAAACCTTTATGTATTATATCTTGAAGAACTGTCTGATGAATCCTGCTTCATATCTATTGATAAAGATAAATGGATCTGGCATAAAAGGGCAGGGCATGTCAGCATGAAAACCATTTCCAAAATTTCAAAATTAGAACTTGTCAGAGGTTTACCAAAACTGAATTTTGAAAAAGACAGAATATGTGAAGCCTGTGTAAAAGGAAAGCAAGTTAAAAGCAACTTTCATTCAAAAGATTTTATTTCCACAAATAGAATTCTTGAATTACTTCACATAGACTTATTTGATCCTGTCAAAACAACCAGTTTAGGAGGAATGAAATATGGTTTTGTTATTGTTGATGATTTTTCTCGATACACTTGGGTACTATTTTTAAAACAAAAAGATGATGCTTTTGAAGCTTTTAAAATCTATTGTAAAAAAGTACAAAATGAAAAAGAATCCAGCATCATCTCTATAAGAAGTGATCATGGAGGAGAATTCATAAATGCCCCTTTCAAAAACTTTCTTGATGAACTTGGCATTTCTCATAATTTGTCTTATGCAAGAACTCCTCAACAAAATAGAGTTGTTGAAAGAAAAAATAGAACCTTGCAAGAAATGGCAAGAACAATCCTGGAAGAATCTAATGTTGAAAAATATTTTTGGGCTGAAGCCGTCAATACATCATGCTATATTTTAAATCATGTATCCATTAGAAAAATCATAAACAAAACTCCATATGAAATCTGGAAAAACAGAAAACCAAACATTTCATACTTCCATATTTTTGGGTGCTACTGTTATATTCTAAACAACAAAGATGTTCTTGGAAAATTTGATTCAAAATCAGATAAAGCTATCTTTTTGGGTTATTCAACCGACTCTAAAGGTTATAGAGTTTTTAATCTAAGAACTAAAGTTGTTGAAATCAGCATGCATATTTTATTTGATGAATTTGATGACTTAATACTTGAAAAGTCAAATGAGGATGAAGAATTGCCAGACACACAACAGAGAACTGATATGCAGGAAACGAAGATTGATAAACAATCTCCGTATCATTCTCCACCTAAAAGCTGGAGAACGATAGGAGATCACCCTCAAACTCAAATCATTGGGGATACAGCAGATGGAATCCGAACCAGGAAATCATTCAAGAATGATGAAAACAACATGGCAATGATTTCTCAAGTTGAACCAAAATCAATTAAAGAAGCCATAGTTGATCAATCTTGGATTGAAGCCATGAAGGAAGAACTGCAACAGTTCGATAAGAATGAAGTCTGGACCTTGGTACCAAATCCTCAAGATCAAACAATTATTGGTACACGCTGGGTTTTCAGAAACAATTTGGATGAAGAAGGTAAGGTTATAAGAAACAAAGCAAGATTGGTTGCTCAAGGTTACAACCAACAAGAAAGTATAAACTATGATGAAACTTTTGCTCCTGTTGCAAGGTTAGAAGCTATTCGTATACTTCTTGCATATGCATCTCACAAACTTGTTAAATTATTTCTAATGGATGTTAAAAGTGCATTTTTAAACGGCTTTTTAAATGAACAAGTTTATGTGAAACAACCTCCTGGTTTTGAAGATCAATCAAAGCCAAATCATGTTTTCAAACTTACAAAAGCTTTGTACGGCTTAAAACAAGCACCAAGAGCTTGGTATGATAGGTTAAGTTCCTTCTTAATCAATAATGGATTTTTCAGAGGAAAAATTGACACTACACTTTTTAAGAAAATTGATAAAAACGATTTACTCATTGTACAAGTATATGTTGATGATATTATCTTTGGATCAACTAATGAAAAAATGTGTGATGGCTTCTCAAAACTCATGCAAAGTGAATTTGAAATGAGCATGATGGGAGAATTAAGATATTTTCTTGGATTACAAATTAAACAACATGAAAATGGTATTTTTATTTGTCAAGAAAAATACATTAAGGATTTGTTAACCAAGTACAAAATGAATGAAGCAAAAATTATGTCTACTCCTATGCATCCATCCTCTTCATTAGACAAAGATGAACATGGAAAATCTGTTTCTGAAAAAGAATATAGAGGCATGATCGGTTCCTTGCTATATTTAACTGCTAGCAGGCCAAATATTGTATTTGCAGTAGGATTATGTGCTAGATTTCAATCCGCGCCAAAAGAATCTCATTTAATTGCTGTAAAACGAATCTTTAGATATCTTGTTGGAACTACTGATCTTGGCCTTTGGTATAGAAAAGGTTCTCATTTTGATCTTGTAGCATATTGTGACGCTGATTATGCTGGAGATAAAACTGAAAGAAAAAGCACCAGTGGAGCATGTCAATTTCTGGGTGATGCTTTGATAAGTTGGTCTTGTAGGAAACAAAATACTATAGCCTTATCAACCACTGAAGCTGAATACGTATCAGCTGCAAGTTGTTGCTCACAAGTCCTCTGGATTAAAAATCAACTTGAAGACTTTTCTGTAAGTTACTCTAGTATTCCAATTTACTGTGATAATACTAGTGCAATCAATCTTTCAAAAAATCCAATTCAGCATTCTCGTTCAAAACATATTGAAATAAAACATCACTTTATTCGCGATCATGTTAATAAAAAGGACATTGAATTAATTTTTGTTGATACTCAAAATCAGCTTGCTGATATTTTTACAAAGCCCTTGGTCGAGGAAAGTTTTAATTCAATCAAAGAAAAACTGAAAATTTTGAAAAATCCTGAAAATTCGAGTTAAAACTGCTTCTGCAAAAAACAGAGAACGTTTATCAATCTCCGTTTTTTAAACATCTTTCTCCGTTTTTCAAATCCTTTTCCCAGACATCATCTTCCTCATGCGCAGGCAAGGCATGTCCTAGCATTAAATGCGCGTGCATCAAGGCTTTCAAAAGTCACTGCTCAGCCGTCATAACTGTCCCTTTCCCCAACACTTGTCACTTCCCTAGGTTAATCATCATTACTCTCTCTCTTGAAAAAACTGCAAAAAACAAGTTGCAGTTATCACAACTGTTCATCTCTTTGAAAGAGTTTCCAAACAATCGTCTTCTTCCAAAGACATTTTTCATCTCTCTCTCAGTATAAAAAATGGCTCGAACCAAGCAATCTGCTCGAAAAAATGCGAGCACTGAAACTCCATCACCATCATCATCCTTGTCACCAGTCTACAATCGTTCACCTTCACCTCCACCCAGGCCAACTCCTCCAAAACACTCATCAGACTCCTCTTTTTCTGACTATCTTTCCCCGTCCCCTGAGTCCAACCCTAACACCTCCATTCCTGAACCTGTATCCTCTATTCTTCCTCCTCTTCACTCCTGTCAAACCCCAAACTTTACTCAAGTTCCTCCTCATTTATGAACATCCTTTTCTAAACCCGAACCACCACCACAAAAATTCGTCAATCCTCCAGCACCTAAAAGGCGCTCAATGAGAATTCTGGCAGGAATTGGGACCTCAAGGACCCCAATCACTAAACCTGCCTACTTCATCATCTCAGACACTGAATCAGATGAATCATCTGATACTCCTCCTCCTTCAACAAAACCTATCACTCCACCAAAAACCTCTTTTTCATCTCAGACTCCTCAATCAAAAACCTCAATACCAACCCCATCTAAATCATCATTTTCTGATTTTTTCTCCTCTCCCACATCTACTCAACCTAAAACCCGTGCCCTGAAAACAAAAACCACCATTTCAGCCTCAAAATTTCTGGCAAGAACAAACTTACCCATTCGCCAGAGATTCAAAACAACTGTACCTAAGCACAAATTTCGTCTTTCTCCTTCCTCATCTCAAGAACGTTCCCCAACCCCAACACCTTCTCCCACCCAAATGCCAGAACGTTCTCCCACTCCTTCCGCTACAACTGTTCACAAAAATTTTACCCCTACTCCCGAACGTTCTCCAGTTCAAGAACGTTCTCCTATCCCTCACCATTTTTCTTCTCCTACACAAGAACATTCTCCTAACTCAGAACGTTCTCCCGCTACTTCTCCTTCCCATACTCAAAACACATCCTCCCCTACTCAAGCACGTTCTCCCATTCGAGAATGTTCTCATGAACACCAACAATCTCCCTCTCCAACTCAAGAACGTTCACCTCCCGAAGAACGTTCTCTGTGTTATGATCCTTCAAAAACCACCAAACGACCACTTTCACCTCAATCTCCTTCCTCTGAACCTTCCTCTGACTCTGACTCTCCTATGCCACCATCTCCACCCTCCAAAAAGACCAAACCAAATACCACTCCTCTAATTCCTCCCACTGCCACCAAACTATTTAAGGACAAATGGGCTCAAAGGCCCATTGGTGTTGGCAGAGTTTTCATCTTCGACAAACTCATAGTCGATGGAAACACTGTCAAACATTTTACTGATGCCCTAGGCTGGATTGCCTTTTTGCAAATTTCTGAACCACACTATCCAGATGCTGTTCGCGCCTTCTATTGTCAGGCCAAAACATTTCCTGAAAAATCTGTTCATTTCCACTATCAAGGGAATTGAGATCAGATTAACTCCTGAAATTTTGGCCTCAATTTTGGATCTTCCTACTGAAGGTCCTGCTGTTTTTGGTAGATCCTGGTATGCAGCTCTCAATCTTAAAGAGACCGCAGTTCTCTCTGAACTATTTCAAGAGAATTCCACTAGGTACCTTTCAACATTCCTTCGCCCTCTCCCTAAAATTTTCAACAACATGAGTCAACATACTCTTCTTCCTCACTGTGGAAGCCATGAGTATGTCTCTGAAAACGACGCACTAATCATCTATCACCTGCTCAACTGCAAGCGTCTCAACCTTCCTCATTTGATACTTCATCACATGATCGCTGCTGCCAACAAAGACTACAAGAAGAATACTGTTCCTTATGGTATGATTCTTACAAAAGTCTTTAATCATTTTCATATCCCTCTTACAAAAGAAAAATCTCTTATCAAAATCTCCAAATTTTCCACCAAAAACATGAATCACAGCCACGATATCCACCAGCCAAATTTTCCAAATTTTTCCCCACCTGAATCACAGCCACGATATCCACCACCTAACCAACCCAGAACCAGACAATCTGCGCCACTCATTCATTCATTTCCTTCCACAGTAAAAAGAAAACGTTCTACCAGACGAGAAGCTCCTGTTACAGTCCCCACATCACCTTCTCCTTCACCAGATCGGGCTACAAATAAAACTCCAGAACGTTCTCCTCATATCCCAGAACGATCATCAGAAAATCGAGAACGTTCTCCACAGAACCCAGAACGTTCACCACAAAACCCAGAATGTTCTACTCCTGCTCAAGAACGTTCCCCTCAAAACAGAGAACGTTCTCTTAGCCCTCCTCCTAACAATCCAACTTTCTCTGTTTTTCCCCAACAATCCACCATTTCCTCCACAGATTTCATCTATGTCTCTTAGCTTCTTCGTTCTCCTCTTGACCCCATGACAACATTGCTTTCTCACCAGAATGTCTCTGCCATGTCACCAGGGTACATCTCTCCTCAAACCACCACGTCATCTATTTTCGGCATTAGTCAATTTTTGGCTTCTTCCGAACCTTCCAACAACGCTACTTCATCCAATCAATCCAATCCTCAGCCACTACCTGCCTCTTTCCCAGCTGTCTCTGCTCCATCAACCAGCACTACTCCTATTCCTCCACCAATCATGAATCCTCCAAAGGAACCCACCAACTTTGAAATAATGGCAACTCTGCAACTTCTCTTGGCTCAACAGACTCAGCTACAATCCTGGCTCACGGATACACTTGCACCCAAGCTCGGTGTACCTCCTCCTTTTCACGCTACTCCTGTTCCTGAGCATGTCCCTGTACCGTCCAAGTCTCAATCGTTAGAAGGATCTTCTCCTTCTTTAGCAAAATAGGGATCTTTTTCTCCTTCCTTTTTGTATGACAAAGGGGGAGAATTAAGTTTAGTTTTTATTCTATTTATGATCTGTTGAAATTCAGGATCTCACTTTTTGTAATTCAGCAAATCGCATTATTAATGAAATATCCTTTATTGCTAAAATTAAACTGATTGCATTAGTTATATCACTGAAAACATCTATTGCATCAATTGAGGGGGAATTTTTACCCTCTTCAAAATTAAAATTAGAATCAGAATTAAAATCTAAATTAACATGTTTGTCATCATCAAAAAGGGGGAGATTGTTAAGACAAACTCTCAAATTAAGTTTTGATGAAAATAAACAAAGATTAATTAAGAATATTAATTATGATTCTAAATGTTATGTTAATTTAATATGTGCTCTTGAGTGTTTTTATTAAAGATAAGAACCAACCAAATCAAAGAAATAAGATCAAAAAACAGTCATGATCATAAACTGTACAAAACAGAGAAAGATCAGCAGAATCAAGAATGATTGTCACAGCCACTTCACCAATCTTTCTCCAACACTTCTACATTGATTATGCCGTAAATCTTTATACCAATTTCATCAGTACATGGCAAGGAATAGATAGGAATCATTTTTTACTCAAAACGGTTCTCGGATCATTAAGATAAATCTTCATGAATCTAAGCATATCAAAAAACGAACTGCAACTTTCTCCAGTCTGGAACTGTCAAGAAAGTTGAACAAAACTAAACTTCAAGATTGAGTATAAGTCCTCAGATTATTCAGAAGTCTATCAGACCAGATTGATTATCTTTCTCCACCTATAATCAACGTTCTTCGTTTTTGAGAAGAACAATCTCTGTTTCTGCAGAAGAAGACTTCTCATTTCTGCAGAAAAATATTCACTCATTTCCAAACAGTTTTGGATCGAATTAAGTATCCAGATCGAAGCCCAATAATCATCAAGTATTATCAAAGCTTAATGGGTCATTATAGCACGCAACAAGTCTGTTTGAAATCAAGCAAAACGGCACAAAAGAGAAAGCCCATAACTATCACATGAATGGTGCTCTTTTGTCAACAGGTTCCTTGCTTCTGTTAGAAGGAAAACAGAGCACTACCAACAGCTCTTTCTGACCAGGATTAATTACTCAAAACATCTATAAAAGGAAGGCAAATTCGCAAGCATCATTCAGATCTTCAAGTGCCAAGTATTCTCATTAAATCATATTCACTTGCATTCTTGAAGCTATCTCATTCACAAAAGAAAATCAGGCTGAACCCAATACATACTTCCAGTTTTATTCTACTGAGTTCTTTCTTTGTTTCGAATCTTTTCTCAAACAAGAGTTGAGCATAATTAGATTCAAACAAACCTTTCAAATCATTATTGTATAAACTCATAACTATAAGGCTTGTTTATAGTTTGAGTGTGATTAAAAGAGTTAACTTTAAACTCCTAACAGATTAGTTAGGTGACTTGATTTAATCCTTTTTGGGTGGAAAGGAAGTGTAGTTACAGATCAAGGTTGATCTTTAACTGTGATTGTTCTCCATTTCTTTTTGAACACGTAGTGAAAATCTCACAGTTGTGAGGACTGGACGTATCCCACGTTGGGTGAACCAGGATATATCTTTGTGTGGTATCTCTTCCTTATCTCTATTTACATTCAGTTATTGTTATTATCCAAATTAAATAGAGAAACTAAAACTGTGATTTTAACTAATCAAGAACGTTCTGCGTTTTCTATTTTAAAACCAAGAACGTTCTCCGTTTCTATTTTCATAACCAAGATCATTCTTGAGTTGTTTTCTTAAGTTTTTAACAGGAAATTTTAAATAGGCAAGATTACAATTCAAACCCCCTTCCTTGTAACTTGACATTGCTACTTCAAGTAGCCCTTTGAGGGATAAATTAATTAATGTGCCAATATGGAAATTGTGAGATTAAAATATAGAATAGAAATATTTGTAAGGTATTGATTGATTTAATTTCCTTAAATGTGTTGTATTTGATATTATTGTGATATTGAGTGTCGAATTAATTTTATGTATATGTTTGATTAGATGAGTTTATGTGATCTGATAATAAAAGATGGATGTGTTGTGATAATTTTATGTGGTGATGATGATGATGTATGATTAATAATTATGATTTTATAAATTTGTGATAAGTTTATGTGATGAGGTACGATTGATGATAGTGATGCTCTAAATTTGTGATGAGTTATGTAATGATGATGATGTGTGATTTATAATAGTGATGTTATGAATTTGTGATGAAAATATTGAAGTAACCCCTGATGAAATAATTGTGATTCCAATTTGTTTTTAAGATGACGGTCTTAATTTAGTATCATAGGCCAACGAGGGGAGAAAATAAATATTGAGAATTTGTGAAGTGGAGATTATTTTGTCATCATATAGGTAGGGCCTGACAAGCCTAGCGATTCAGGGGAAGTACAACTAAATTGAGCCTGATCATGGCGGTCTATTGTTGAGCCTTAAGACAAGATTGTTAGACCTTGGAGGTATTCGGGTGGGGAATTCCTAGGTGACTTGGAGGTAGCACTCCAAATGTCGGGAGCTACCATGCAACACACGTTTACCTCGACTGTCGCGTATATGTGTCTCGGGTTGAGTTGAGGGGATCTATAAGGACAGAGCCAATTTGAATTGTCTGTCCACCGGGATGGTGGCATAGTATCATGGCCTCCTAACCAAGTACTTCAGAGTTAGAATAGTACCACATTTGAAGTAGAGTTTAGGCTCATGCATAGCATTGCATTTTCTTGTGATGGTTTTGTTGTGATTGATATGTATCGTGTGCGATAATAATTTCTGCGATGATTTGATGTTATAGTGAAGTGCATTGATTTTCCTTGATTTTGACTATATAACGTGATGTTTTTCTTTGAAGAATGTTTGTGTAATGATACGATTTATTGATGATTAACTGCGTGTTCTTCTTACTTGTATTATACTATCAACATGATTTCAAAACTCACCTCCTTCGTTGTTTGTGTTTGACTGGCTTGTCCCTGCGTTTGTGAAATCGCAGTTATTACAGGTTAATGAGTCTTGAAGTTCAAGTTTGGGAGGAACCCCGCTCTGATAGGTGATACCGGGAATTAAGAGTTGTAATGTGTATTATACTTATGTAGTTACAAATGACTTTTTATATGAAAACCTTAGTACTAGTAAGTCTTGGAAATTAAATCAAGAAATTCTAGTTAAATCAAGTTCATTGAATTTTAATTGAGGAACAAAGTTGAATTGTTACATCTGTATTTAGAGAAACGTGATATCCTAAAATAGATATAAAAGTTTTTACTTTCTTGAACAGATTTTCTTCATTCGCTGCGAGTTTTAATAAAATAATTTAGTATAAATTATTATAAATGTTATTTTGGGGTTTAGGGTGTCACACAGTGCGATTCTAAATAATAAAAAAATTGCATCGCAGTGATGCAATAGGACACAACATAATTTGTAGTGCTCACTCAAATTATTTATTATCTTTTTTTTTATTATATCATATATCTATTATAATATATTTAATCAGACCCAAATTTGTTTCTATCGACACATCATTCCTGTATGCGCTAAGTAAATCTTGTTATTCCAAATCATCAAAATGTATGAAGGTGTCAATATTTTTATTCTACCCGCTGAATCTTTGTCCTCCTTTGTCTACTCTGCCACCATTTCAGATCTCTTGGATACTATTACTACCCCTTTTCTCCTATTTATTCACTCAATCAATTGTTCAACACTTAACTACAATTTAATATTTTAGTATTCCAATTTTTTTTCATGTGATCATAGTTTCACAACGTCACATTTTAGTTGTTGCATAGTTAATTTGTTCTCTCCTCTAATTCAATTCGAAAATATTATATATGGTATTCTCTAATTTCTCAGCAACTCACTATTCCTCTCCAATAAAATATTTCAAATTTATATTTAACTTTCATTTCAGCAAAATTATATCAAGAACTTTTGACCCTCTATATTGATTGATCTTCTTTATCTTTGGGCATAGGAAAACTGATACAAATATACCAATGGACGTGCCACTGCATTTGTCTGAGGAAGAGTTGAAAGCTATAATAGCAAGCTCATGATATAATATATATATACACTTTGTTTGTAGTTACTACCAATCAATACCTAATCAACAATAAGTATATTCCTCACTATGACTAAAGGACCTTGAGCCTTTGAGTACTTGCATCATGGCTTCAAGCCCACCAATAATCTATAAAGACAATGAGTCTCCAAACACTTCACTAATTAAAAATAAAAAGTGAGTGAAAGTAGTTGTTTTTTGTTTCTTATAATATTTCTCAACTATGAAGTATAATGTGATCAATTAATTGTCAAATCTTGGTATCTTGATCGACAATAGTTTGTCATGCAACCATGACAATGCTTCTTTTATAAATTTACCAGAAATTAAACAATAGTAGTATATAACTAAAAATGTTATTAATTTTAAGTTGAACATCTCTTTTTAACATATCTAGTAATATATTAAAACAGAACTCTAAATTCTATTTGCGACAACTCATTTTCATCTATGCCACATTCTCCAATATTTGCCAACTCACAAAAATCATGATGTGGCACCTTCCAAAACACACTATTGTTTCCCTTTTCTACTTCCATTATGTTTTGTTTCTCCGACATGTAGCGCAAACCTTTTCACTTGCTCATCCAAATACAATTATTTCATACGTTATACAATTTCAACTTTAATTTATCACTTAATGACTCATCAATACACTTAAAAAACTCTAATTACTTATCAAAACTTTCATTTCAATAACTCATACAAAAAATACAAACCATCCAATATCTTCAAAGCATCACAATGCAAGTTCGACTACATACACACATCAAGATCTATCTTCTGTTTTTCAACCACTCTCTTGCACGTTTAAGCAATGATAACGATATCATGGAATGCAACCAAGCTACAACTATTTGTGTGACGCACTCTTAGTTCACATATACTTCAATAATATTGTTTTTCTATTGTCAATTATTATTGAAGATCATATATAACTATTATTGCTTAGGAAGTGAGTTTTTTTCCCGATGTCATTTTTTTTTTATAACTAAAAAACACAAATCATAATCGGAAAAAATAAATAAATAATATGATATATTTGGAAATAAATAACTTCTAACTATTTCATTATTCACTCAAAACTTTCTATGTCTTAATCATCTTCAAACTTTTCTTGCCTATAAGTTTTTTCAACCCACTTTTGAAGTTTATTGATCGTGTCAAATAATTATTTGATAATTGCATTTATCATTCTAATTATTTAGACGAAACAATAATTAAAGTAATTGAAACTGTTCTCCATCCAAAATACCATAACTATAAAATTTGGTTACATTTTGCATTGAATTTTTATTTGGCTTTGACAATTTTGTGTAACTAACATTTTTATTACATTATTATTATTTAAAGTTTTTGAACCTTAAGAAATTTCTATTTTGCTTTGTAGTGTTACTTTCCACATATATCATCTATATTTGCACACGTGAAGAATTGCTTTAATATTTTGAATTTAACAAACTACCACTCACGAATGAATGTTATGATACATCTAAATCGCAAGGCACATAATATTATTTAGTGCATGCTTAGATTGACATAGAGATTGACAGAATTAAGATGAGCATACAAAATTGAAAATATGAAATAGTACATAAATTTATAAATCTAATATTTCAAAACTAATATAAATTATATAAAATGAAGAAATATTATAGCTAAATGTAAAACATTAACAATAATGAAATGCATAACTATTTAACAAATATATTACTAGAAGGAACACTTCAATAAAACCAAAAAGTTTGAATAACCGAATTCCACAGTTAAAAACTATTAAAGACAAGAATTGCATATATGAAATTTTAAAATCTTATAAATACTCTCTTATTTCAATATATTTTGCATGAATTATATTAGTCAACAATGTTTTACTTTTTCTTTTGTACTAAAAACAAACCTAGCTTATATATAATTATTCAAAAATATATTTACCTTTAGGTACATAAACACTTGAGTATATTCTTCTGTAAAACAAAATTAACATTATTTTTAAATTAAATATTATTGTTATTTTATACTCACTAATATATTAAATTTTACCGCGCAACGTGCGGATTAGTATCTAGTTTAATTTAATTATGATAGTCATGGAACAAGAGGGAGTGCCCTTCTTACCCATGCGGCCATACTACTACACATACAAGTTTTGTCCATAGGTGGGAAAAATCATAATTTATTTATTTACTTATTGGTGGTGTCTAATATCAAAATAATTCTAATTTCTAGAGATATAACTTGTATATTATAATAAAGGCAGTGCAATCTACAATTATTAATTATATAATCTATTTATTACTAAATTGTTGATTTCATGTACATTATTGTTTTGTAAAACATAATCCAAAAATACATATTAAAAGAAATAATTGAATTAAAAATAAATTATGTACAAATACCATCACTTTCATAAATTCTATTTAATTCTATTTCTCCAATACAAATAAAAATATTTATATAAATTGTTAATGCAAACAAATACATTCATTTTAAAATATTAAACCTATATATCCGACAAAGAATAAATTAGATCATATTATATAACTTCTACCAATAACAAAAATAACGCATGATACAAGAAATAATATAAAAAATATATAAAAAGAAAATTAAAAAGTAAATTATAAACTTGAAAGTTTCCATAAATTAACAAATATATAAATCTATAATGAATGTTTCTAATACGACCCCTCAAACTTCTTTTATAATTAAAACCGTGCAAAGCGCGAGTCACATTTTAGTTTAGACATAAAATATTAACCAAAATTTAAAAGATAAATTATATAATTGATAATCGTAAACTCTATTTTTATTAAAGTATATAAGTTATGTAGGAATTTTTAAAATTTTAACATTTTTTCCTACACATATTAAAAAAATTTCGAAATAATGCTCATGGTAAATATATATGCATTGATAACTAATAAGAGAAACAAAACACAAATTTTTTATTAGATTGACTAATTGTTATTTGCTTTGGCAAATATATGTGACGACACAATAATAAAAAAAAAATACAAAAGTTGTATATTGACTATTTTTAATGCCTAAATAAATATTTAAAAG
>JBBPBP010009779.1:52074073-52098423 GCA_037974735.1 Cicer chorassanicum | reverse complement strand
AGTAAGATTTCACGATTTTGTCCTTAGAAAAAATGTGTTAAGTTGTACAATAAAAAAAATTTATTGAAAAAAGTTAAAAATATACGTAACAATATCAATATTTTAGAAAATATATAAATTTTTCTCTAAGTCTATATCAGTAATGGTATAATAAGAAAAAATTGAAACACAAATTGTTGGCCTAATTCTAAATTATATCTCCCTATTTGATTTAAATATTAATTTTAGTTATCTAATAAGTGACATGTGATAGATTTCGTAGATATTACAAAATTCATTAAAAGATTTTTTTTTTCTTTAGTAATGACACTATATAATATTCAATTTGAAGATATTTATGGAGCAATAACCGTTATCAATAATAATAGAGGACCAATGAGCGTCAAATAATTGATATTTATTGTATTGTAATAGGTAATTATGGCACACGAATAGTTCCACAAAATATGGGGAAAATGTATCAATATTCATGATTTCTACTTTTTTATACTATTATTTTATCAAAATAGTAAGATTTCACGATTTTGTCCTTAGAAAAAATGTGTTGGGTTGTACAAAAAAAAAATTTACTACTTGAAAAAAGTTAAAAATATACATAACAATATCAATATTTCAGAAAATATATAAATTTTTCTCTAAGTCCATATCAGTAATGGTATAAAAAGAAAAAATAGAAAAACAAATTGTTGCATAATTCTAAATTATATCTCTCTATTTGATTTAAATATTAATTTTAGTTATCTAATAAGTGACATGTGATAGATTTCATAGATATTATAAATTTCATTAAAAGATATTTTTTTTTCTTCAGTAATGATACTATATAATATTCAATTTGAAAATATTTATGGAGAAATAACCGTTATCAATAATAATAAAGGTATGAACAGAAAGCTTATGCTTATAATGAATTTAGTTTAAATTTTTTACATTTGTTAAATACAAATTTTTTTAGTTAAATACTATTCATCTGTGTTAAATACTATTTATGAGTAAAATTGATGCTTATGCAAAAGCTTGTGATGAATTTAGTTTAAATTTTTTTATATTTAAATATATTAAACACTTTTTTTAGTATTTTATTTGAAAACAGTAACTATAAACAAATGAATGGTACCTTAGTAAACTAAATTGGTTAGTGGATTATCCGTAACGAGTGGCTAATCTTTGTTGGGAAATAGGTTTGCCACAGACTCCCCAAAATTTTCTCTAATCTTTTAAAATATACTTCTTCTTTTATTTTATTTATAATACTATAATTTATTAAATAAAAATTAATATAGATTAAATCAGATTTATCACATGAATTTTATGTTGTTTTAATTTTGGGTTCTATAATTGGTGTGTCTTCGATTCATTTCGTATTTGGTAGTTTATTAAATGCCATTATTGTTAAAGCTTATACCCAAAATTGGATCAAATCTCTTAAGAAAATTGATTTAGCAGCTGAGTTGATTGAACTACAAAAGATTGAGTCGGGTACGAATGTTTTATTTTAACTTTCAAATTAATTTTCCTTTATTTTTGTTTATTCTGTTAATCATGTGGTGTGCTAATGAGATTGTGTATTGTATTTAAAATTTTAGAGTTGTCTGAATTAATTTCAATTGATATTGGGGTAAGTGCTGCTGAGTTTAACACAATCACTACTACATCTTAAGGTACTTGTTATTGCTTTGTTTAATGCATATTTTATTTATTTATTATTTCTCCTTCTTTATCTCCTCACTTTTATTATTAATATTTATTTTTGCAGATTCCCAATTGTTTCCTTCCATACTTTGAGAAACGTATTAAGTGCTTATACTTGAAGTTGACATTGCTTAGAATTTATGAATTTTTATATTTTATTGATTTACTGTTGTTGAATTTATTTATGTATTTGAAGATTGTTGGATTTATTTTTTTGTGTGAGAGGTTGATGACTTTTTTAAAGAATTGCATAATTTGATTGAAATTTTATAGTTTTGAGACATTCAAGTATTAAATATATTTTCATTCAAGTAAAATAAAAAAATAGGTTATTATTTATGTATGACCGCCAACCCAACCCAACCCAACCCGTTTTTGATTGGGTCGGGTCGGTTCGGGTTAAATAAAAAAATACGGGTTTAGAACTTAAGCCAACCCAAAGATAATCGATCGGGTCGGGTCTTGGGTTTTGTCAAAACCGACCCAACCCAACCCATGTACACCCTACCAATGAGTGTCAAATACTTATATTTATTGTATTGTAATTGGTAACTTATGACACATGAATAGTTCCACAAAATATGGGGAAAAAGTATTTAGAAAGTGAATAAGGAAACTCTCTATGAAGACGTACATTTAGCTAAGGTGGCAAATGTTCGCATATGTGAAACAAGCTCCCACTTTTGGATGATGAATTAACATGTATTTTGTTAAACAATTTTCCATGTTTCACAGGAGTTATTTTCCTTGTTGGTTAGTGTTAGGAAATTGTTTTTTGGATATCCACAACATCTTCTGTCTCGGTACAACATGTTTTTCAAATGATTTAAATATAACTTTTGTCCTTGCAATTATAATATTTTTTATTTTAGTCTTTGTAAGTTTTTTAGTTTGGATTCAGTCCCTGTAAATTCAAAAACTATTTATTCCGTAACATCTTATTGGGCTATGTGACATGAATTTATTGAGCCACATATGTCGCTAGATACTACAAGCAACCTATTTTGAAAATCGGTAGAAATTATGTATTAGAGTTTGATGTAAAGGAAACTGAAAATTATAAAGAAGCAAAAGATGGATTAGGTTGAGAAGATGAAGAAGGCGCCACGGATGATCGATAAGCCAATGAAGAATCGGCACAATGGTAAGGAAGCCATTGATAAGACTCAAGCAAGTTCTAATCCAAGAACTTAAAGAGGAGACATAACTCACTCGCAATTCTCATTAGAGAAATTTTAATTCATTCCCAAAATCCCTCTTCAATGAGGTTACAAATTCATAGTTATAGTAAAATTATCTCTAAACCTAAATGGGTCATAAGTAACACCATTCTCTATGCCCAAATTGGGTTTACATCGTTTTTTTTTATAAAAATAAACTAAATGTTAGGAAGTAAAGTATCTTCACTTACATATAACATCAACTAAATCTATATTAAAACTATTACAATTCCAAATTAAAACAAACTAATAATTATTACAAACCAAATGAAAATAAATGAAGTTCATCCTAATTCATTAAAAATATGGATCATCTTCATGCTTTTGAGATCCTTATCACTTTCCATCTTCTTTGTGTTGTCTAGACAATCCATTTTCATGGACCGGATTTACCACATTCGTAGTATGTGATGGATGAGTTATTTGCTTCCTTCTTACTTGATTTCTTTGATTTGATGTAGAACTTGTCGTTTTTATCATTCATTTTCTAAGAAGTAAATTGTTGTACCTCATAATATAATGACTCATCTCATTACTTAAGTTACATTGATCCAATCCATTATTATCGGATTCTTCTACTTCTTAGATTTTGAAGATGAGCCAACTATATCAATATTGATCTTTTCTCTTTGACGGGTATCGAACCCACCAAAATTAATTAAATTGAGTTAAGATCCTACTTGTAGTAAAAGTGTCAACTTGAATCGTTATCTGATTGACCAACTTTGATATTCAGCCAAATTAAGAAAAAAAAAAATCAAACGGTTTGGTGGAGTTGAGTTTAACAATGAAATAAACTCACATAGAAATAGATCTAATTGACAACAGTGATTTTAAAAAATCAATCCAGATTTTAACAATTAAGTTTTATTCAATCTTTAACCATAAACAAGCCTTCATATGCTAATTTTGTTCTTGGTTTCTAATTACAGCATAGCTCACCATAATCAACAATTTCGATATTAGAAATGCTTATAGGATGAAGATTAATCAAGGTAAATGAATTAAAAAAAATCCAACCAAAATTAAACTTGAAAACTCAACATAAAACTAAGCTAGACATAACATCAAACACTTTCTATGCAACATCTAGTTTATGTTTTCTCTTCCTATAATTGAGTTAATCAAAACCACTGAAACAATCATTCAAGAACCAATTTCGTTTAAACTGATAAAATCATAATCAAGAATTTAAGAAGAGAAGAACAAAGAGAAATGAAATTCATCATGAACTAACCATATAAAGCAAGGTTCACAAATCAAACCTCAATAATTTTTACAGCCAAGAACTTGAGGAGAATACAAAGTTACAAAAGAAAGAAAAGTTGAAAACTTAATGATGAAGCAAGAAGAGAAGCTCTCCTTTTCGAAACTGCTATCTCCCCTCATATCTTTTTTTGTACCAACTCGTATCTTGTTTTGCACCAATTTTTAATTTGGTATGAGTCAGTTAAATGTCTTTTTCTATTATAAAAAAAATGCCCCTTCAACGGGCTTTCCAAAAACGTATTGCAATGCTTAATTGGATAAAAAAATATGAATGAGTTAGACCCAAAATACTCCAAGATCCAAAAATATGTCATTCAAAACGGGATTACATTTTCTGGCTAAGTGGTCTTCATAACAAATGTAGCCAAAGTTTATTAGATGTGTATGGCTCTAGATATTGCTTAAACATTGCAACTAGGTCTTAATTTCGCAGCACCAACCTTGTTCTGACTTCAAGCTCCGTTTTAATAGTTTAAACATTATAATTATATCTTGAGCTATTCATAATTTTTTTAGATAATTCTCTTAGCTTTCCAATGAAATAAAATTCATATTTTTTGGATACGTATTGTCAAAGATAAAGTCAAAATACATAAGCAGTGCCAAAGACACCAATAATACTACAAAATTCAATTAGGCCCAAAATAAACCCAAAGTAATAAAAATGTATCTATGACATATCAATTTAGCAAAATTTATGATTAAAAAACTAAATATGAAAGTTAATTAGTGTATAAAACATGTGTTCATCATACTCTTATGTTCTTTGTCATGCGTTATCAACTAATTCAGCTTTTGTTCATGCTCTTAAAGTTTGCGAAACAAAGTTTCCAAAGTAATGATTGATAAATCCCTTGACTTTGCAATTGTCGTTACTTTGGGTTGAAAATCCATTTTTAAACATCCCAACACTTTGTTTACTAAATATTCATTTGTAAAAGTGTTTTCTAAGGCATCTAGATAATTCATAATGTGTGTGAATCATTTTTGTAAATCCATAGTGGTTTCACCTTTCATCATGTTCTTGTGTCAATGTATTAATTTTTATTCCCTTTCACATCACTCGTACCATTATGTAACACTTATAGGTGTCCCACATTTGTTGGGAAGTTTTACAAGGACAGACTTTAAAAAAATTCTTGTCCTAATGCAGACGTAATGACCTTTTTATTTTTTCAATCATATTGGACTTTATTTTTGTCTAAGTCTGTCCAATCAATTTGTGGGTGTTAAAAAATAGTGCCCTATTATACGCTTATTTAGGTTCCCAAATCACATTACTAAAGGCGCTGGAAAACAAACGAAAAAAGGGTTTGAATTATGTTTTGACATTTTTGAAAAATACTTTGATTTCTTAAACAAAAATATGTTCTTTATCAAATCATTCAACTTATAATTATAACGATAACATACAAGTATTTTTTATTCTGACTCTTCAGACTTTGAGTATTCTTCTATAGCCTCTCCAGGTTATAACCATTAGAAATTAAAGATCACTAAACACCTTCTAGTCAACTTGATTGTGTTCAAGTCTATTGGTACGTAGACTTCTTATTAGATCGTTGACTTTATTAGAGCATTGATGTTATCAGAGTGTTGACTTGATATGTTGACCAGAAGATCAACTGACTTTCCAGAATCAACAGACGTAGGATTATCAAAGCGAGCTTGTATTAACAGATTCATCAGAGGCACATTAAGAGTATGCTCATTAGAGTCTGACACAACTTCAACAGCTTCTTCAAAAGTCACCATGAATTTGTTTAATAGATTCTCTTTTATTTGTTCATAAGAAGATCTAGCTTGTACCAGAAAATTGACTTTATCAACTACTTCACTTAGAGCTTTCTTCTTTTAATCCTTGAATCAAAGGATAAAGATCGGTTTAGTCAGAGGGAGATAATCATTGTAACGCTCTTTCTTTTGTCTTCAGAGGGACAATCATTTACTAATATTTCTTTTGTCTTTAACGCCTTCACTCAAATTGTAGATTGTCTGATGCATACTGCAATACTTCTTATTAATATATTATGACTTGCTCTATTAGTAAACATAATTACTTGTTTATTAGGTGATGTTATTCTTTGTGTTAAAAATACTTAGACTATTCTCTTTAACTTACTCATAATTTATGTTACCTTAAAATAAATAGTCATTAATATAAATCTTTGTCTTCTAACTTAATCTGCACATTTAGCAAATATAGTTAGGGGATAATTTTTCTTTATTTGTTTGTTTTTGTTATGAACAAAACATCAACTAGAGGATTAGCTAAAACCACTTTTGCGCTAACAATGTCTCCTTTTTTTTATAATCACAAATAACTATACAATTAATGAACAATTTTCATTCACAAAAAAATTTAAGAGAATTCTCCCCCTGAATGTGGTACTAAAAAATTGTTTGTCTTAATAATCTTTTTATCTTCTAAAAGAAACCATATAAATCAATATTATGAGACTCCCCCTAAATATAATAAACACGATTCTTTAAGAGTTTCAAACTTATTAAGTAATTTTATTTTTGTTACACATGAAGGTAAAATCAAAAGTGAATGCACAGGGACAAGCACACAGATACATTATTATAAATTTGACAAGACTTTCCAAAAAAGAATTCACAGATTCCTAGGATTTTAATCATTTGGCTTCTTATGAAGTCTATTGATTAACATTTCACAATTCTCAGGATGTGTAGGTACCCCAATTTTGTCCAACTTATTAAGAATAATTCAAAAAATAATAATATACATTTTATTTAATATATCAAATTTTGTGAGAACTTTAAAGATGCCTTCATAATCATTAATACAAAAAAAAGATTATATATATATATATATATATATATATATATATATGGAAAAAGAAATAAAAATAATATAACTAAAAATAATAAATAAGGCTCATTTTGTCCCATCATCTCATAAAACTACAATTATAATAACACACAATGATACATATTTAATTAATTAATAAAATAAAATAAAATAAAATCTATTGTCCTATTTGATTGTTATGATGTAGAGTGAAGTAGACAAGACTTTGAGTATAAAGCAAAAGCATGAAGACAACATTCTGCATAATCAGAGACACATATAGAGAAAAACCTTAGCTCATCCTAAACCTGCTTTATTTCTCAAACATGCACAGAGAATTAACACATTCAGATAAAAACAATTTTTTTTAAAAACATGAATGCATTAGACAGGCAGAAGAACTCAAGCTATGGACAAAGGAAATAAAACATAAAGAAGGAAATTAATAGAGAAACACAAAGACAGAGCAAGAAAGCAACTAAACTTTTGGAAAAAACTCTCTAAATAGATCTTCATTTGGTTTCAAAGAGGGACAAGGGGGATGGAGTAGATTTTCGGATTAAAAAATAAAAATAGAGAAGAATAGAAAAAGAGAGATTTTTTTTTCTTTGATAAAAAGTGAGAAACAAAAAGCGGAGATTCTGGAAAAAAGATGAAGTTAAACAGAGAGGAAACAACCATCAAATTTCATCTCCAAAACCACGTATTTTTAAACTAAAAAAAAAACAAGAAGTATAGTTTTTTTTTCACGGCCACCGGTAACTATCGTCGACCATCGTTACACCATTATTGTCTTTCTCTTTGCTGCTATACACCGATCCACGTCTATCACATTTGTTTCGTTCTTTATCTCTTTAATATGGTACTTTCATTTTGTTTGCTGAAATTTTGATTTCACCCTTTAAAAATGATGTCATTTGCTTGATAAAATTGTTGAATTCATGGTTAAGAGTGATATCTTTTTTTGATTTGTTTAAAATTGAGAGGTTATTAAACTGAAGCTTGCTTGGCATTCTTATCTCAACATAGGTATAGGTCTTACATGGCTAGGCAACTAGGTGTCAGTTTATCACTTTAAGCAAGGCACAGTTTCTTTCACAAATAGAGTACATTAGTTTTTTTTTTATACGCAAAGACAGGCTAGATACAGCTTGCATGTTTGCTTGCATTTCCATTTTTATTAAATCATGAAAATCAAAGGAAATAATTGGTTCAAGTCATGTATAAATATAATTTGATACATCATATAAATTCTAAAATCGTTTTTTAACAAATTAATTAAAAAACCAATTTTTAAAATTTGATTAAATTAGATGTAACATCTTTTTTAATCTTTGGGATGTTAAGACACAAGTGGTACCACTTGTTGATTTAAAAACTCAATATGAAAATTGAAAATAATAAAATATTCTTAAAAGGGTTGACAAAATGAGACATCTTCTTAATCCTTGAGTTTTTTGTGACACGAGTTGTACAGCTTGATAGTTTTGAAACTTTATTTTCAAAATAATTATTCAAATCAAACAAACTCTTTTTTTTTCTCTCTTTGTCAAAACAACTTTTCTTTTTGTCAACAACAAAGTAAATTTTCTTTAAAAACAATCAACACATCCTCATTTTCTACCCAAGAACTATGTAGCTTTGATTTCTCCATCGCATCGGGAGATACATAGGAGCAAGATCGCACTCTTGTCAAACATAATAATAAAATTTTCTTTTTTTTCCTCTATGTTTTAAATATACTTTTTTTGATTAGATTCTTTCTATAAAAAATTATATTTGCATTTAAAAAAGAAGGAGAAATAAATATATATAAGTTAACATTAATTTTGCACAATTAATTATAGTTAACCATGTTTTAATGAATGTCGTAGGGTGCTAATATCTTTCTTACGCATAATCGATTCCTGAACTCAAAATTTGGTTTCAAATACCATTTTTTATTTTTAAGGGTTTCCAAATATTTTTCCTATTTTAAAATAAATTTTTATGGCGACTCCATTGAATTCGAGAAATACTCGAAATTTTAAGCCGCGACAACTGACGACTCTGTTGGGAACACTTAGAGAGTCAAACCTAACATAATTAATTGTGCATAATTTTTAACTTTGTTTGTTTTTCATTTTCTTTTACTTTATGTGTTTATTATTTCTTAATAAGTAATAACTGACATTATAATACTCTTTTAAGCTAGTAGATGATTTTTTATTATTTATTTATTTTGTATATGTATATATGTTTTATTAGTATTATGGAGCTATTAAATTATATTTATTCCACACCCCACACTTTTACTAAGACACATACTTATGGGTGGAACCTTATACCCGAGTTTGAACAAAACTTAATTTTAGTTTCGAGGTTGCGTAGTGGTAGCCTTCTGGATGTACATCATATTTGGTTAGCATGAAGATCTCACCTAGAGTTTGATCTTGTTGAGGGTATTGTCACTCCAAATAGTTTACCTATTGTTGTTGACAATATCCCAAAATAGGATTATTGGCTCTAGGAACCACATTTAGAACCATAAAGCCACCTTTGTGAGAGTTTCACTACACAAGCCAATAGACTTTTTCATCATAAGAATATCCATATAAGCAAAAAATATGCCTCATACATTCAAATTTTATATATAATTATTCTACATAGTTTCATTCATATAATTATTCTACATAGTTTCATTCATATTTCATTGACATTTTTTTTCTTTTTCTAAGGAAAAATAAAACATAATGGCATTTTGCATAAATTTTCAGGATTTTTGCGGAATCATACAGACCTTAGTCACGTGTTAGTTAAGTGGATAATGGGATCGGAAAAAAGAAAAACTTTACTTTTAAAGTTCAAGCAACCTGATCTGAAAAGTTTAAGAGACATCAACAATCAAATGAAAATAATACAACGTGAATGTTTATTTCATAAATATGGGAAGATCCTAAATCTCTTGGCAGTGAATGTGCAAACAGGGGCCCTCGCGACACTAGCTCAATATCAAGACTTTCAGTTGTCCCCGACATTAGAAGAATTTGAACGAATATTGGGTTACCCCCTAGAGAAAGGAAATCCTTATCGATATACTGGGAAACCAATGAGTTTGAATGCCATTGATGAAGTCTTGAAAATCGACATAAGAGAGTTGACAAGTAATAAAGAGGAAAAATGAGCTATTCATGGTTTTTCAAGAAAATATCTAGAGCAAAAGTGCCAGAATTTAGCCGTTAAAAAAGAATGGGGTACTTTTATAGATGTTTTGGCTCTCATTATCTATGGTATTGTTTTATTCCGAAACCTTGATAATTTTGTAGATTTTGCTGCCATCAATGTCTTCTTGGCTTTTAACAAAAATAAACAAAATCCAGTTCCTGCGGTTCTCGCCGATGTATACTACTCTCTACATATGTGACATGAGAAGAAAGGGGGACATTTTTGTTTGGTGTTCCAATGATGTATACTTGGTTCATGTCTCACATGTTCAATAAAGGGTATCATGTTGGAGTTAAAAGTAACCGTGAATGGGCTTATAGTATAGCTAGCCTTATCGGGGACACAATTTCATGGTATCATAGAGAACAAGGGCTGGAAGAAGTAATATGCCAGTGCGGAGATTTTCCAAACGTACCTCTCATGGGAACCAAAGGATGTATTAATTACAATCCGAGGGTAGCCCTGAGATAGCTTGGCTACCCTATGTTGGAGAAACCAGATGATAAGTCGTTGGAAGCTTTTGTTTTGAACAATACGGGTATAATAGACCCACCAATCTTGAGAAATAATCTTTAGAAAAGGAAGAGTACTCGGATATAGAAGTTGCAACACAAAAGAACCCTATCAACAATGGGTAAAGAAAAGAGTCCAAGAAATCAAATTGCCTTTCCACTGTACACCCTCGAGGGATCAAGAAATACTTGAGCCTGCCCTTGTTACAAATGAAGAAATAGAGGAACTCAAAGCATCATTGTTAAAATTTGAACAGGAGAAAAAAGAGCTACAAGCAAAGTTAGAAAAAGTCTCACACGAGAACGATAACTTTCGATCAGAAAACTCCTGTAAGAGTCAGTTCATTGAGAGAAGCAACAAGAGGTTGATAATTGAAAAGGAAAATAAACATGACATTCAAGAATGTTTAAGAGGTGCAAATGAAGAGTTGGATGTGTGAAAACGAGAAAGGAATGAAGCTATTGAAGAAGCCTATATGTGGAAGCAGTTGTGGACAAAATCAGCAAGCTTTGAGAGGAACATAAAAAAGGAGTTTGAAGATTTAAAGAAACAACTTAAAGAGATGGTAGCTGAGTATGAGAGCCAAGAAAAAAATGAGAGGCAAAAAAAAAAAAGAAATTGAAGAAATACTCTCCAAACATCAAAATGCACTAAGAACGGAAATGGAAACTTCTAGTGAGTTGAAGAATTACATTGATTACCAAGAAAAGATCTATAATGACTTAAAGGATGAAACCATATATTGGGATGATCGTTTTATGATGTTGCTAGGTCAGTTGAAGAATCAAGAGATCTATAAAGAGTTGAAAGATGAAGGCAAGCATTGGAAAGACTGCTTTTCAAAATTGGCAATGCGAGCTAATCAAGCAATCATAAAAATTCCAAAGCATCTAAAAAGAGATTGATGCGGTAATGCATCAGCTCAATACTCCAGTTAAAGTCTACAAGTTCTTTGAATATTGCAAAAAATTGGTAGAATAATTGGAGGAGAAGATTGGTTGTCCTATTAAACGAGAAGATTGAAATCCCATAGCTGATGTAGTTTTTAATTTAAAAGTGATGTACTCTTTTTCTCATCAATGAAGGATTTGCTGTTTTGATTTCCGATCCCCATATTTTCTTCACTAATAATTCATTTTTTTTAAAATTACATAAGGCATTTCATCTTCATTTCATTCATATTTAATGCATACTCATAGAAATTTTATTTATTTATTTAAAAAAAAACATAAAAAAATCAATAAAGATGTTTCCTCAACACCCTTATCGGACTCGTGCGAACTCCAATATCATGGAAGAACTTGAGCAAAACCAAAAAGTGATGAGAGCAGATGTTTACCAATTGAAGGACAAGGTTGATCGAATCCTAGAAGCTATACAGGCTTTGGCAAGAAAAGAGAATACATATGGGAATCCTCCAATTGCAAATGAAGAACACCAAACCACTCCTTCTCACTCACCAGACTTTACCCCGACTACCCAACAGTTTCGTACAGCACCTATGCAATTTCCTATGTATGGTCTTCCACCTGGTTATACTCCGCCTTTAGTCATCAACCCCATGGACAACAACCCAAACCACTCAACTATCAACACCCAAAGCCTAAACCAACCACAAATCCCACCTCCTATGGGCTACATGCCACCCCAAAACACTATACCCTCAGAAAATATCCCACTCAGTGCGCCCCAAGTGCCCCATTTTATTGCTAATGGAAATTGGCAACAACCTTAATTTTTTGATGATGATACACAATCGAAAGATAAGTTCCATGTTTTAGAAGAGCGAATAAAAGCAATTGAAAGGAAAAATGTCTTTGGTCTCGAAGCTTTTGATATGTGTTTGGTTCCCGATGTGGCTATCTCTTCAAAATTCAAGGTACCTGAGTTTGAGAAATACAAAGGTGCCACATGTCCTAAAAATCATTTGACCATGTATTCTAGAAATATGTATTCTCATGCTCATAATGACAAACTTCTCATTCATTTTTTTTCAAGATAGTTTCAGTGAGGCATCATTAAGTCGGTATATGCATCTTGAGAGAAATCGAATCCGTTCATGGAAAGACTTGGCTGATGCTTTCTTGAAACAATACCGATACAACATTGATATGGCTCCTGATAGGATGCAGTTCCAAAATTCTTTGAAAAAGGACAAGGAAACATTCAAAGAATATGCACAACTGTGGAGAAAAATGGCATCGCAGGTAGAACCTCCTTTATCTGAAAGAGAAATGGTTGGTATGTTTATAGATACTCTTTAGTCGCCTTTTTATGATAAGATGATTGGGAGTATGTCATCAAACTTTTCTGACATGGTCATGATAGGAGAAATAATAGAAAGTGGCATGAGGAGTTGCAAGATTGTATGTGGAGCAAGTGGCGTGAAGAAACCCCAGATGGGATTCATAAAGAAGAAACAAGGGGATACTAACACTGTAATGGTAAACCCAAGAGTCTCCTATTTTCGATCCATGAATGCTTATCGACCCCCAAATTTCCATCCCTCGATACCCCAAAGTCCTTACATTCCCTATCCATATGTGGCTGCAACCTCACAAGCTTCATACCCTCAATATCACCCTTCAAGGCCACCTTTTTATCAACCACCTCTGGTCCAACCACCACCTGTCGCATTTTCCCAACAAAACCAACGAAACTAAAATCTAAATCCGAATCAATACAAACCACCAGTCAATCGAGAAAAGAAGATAACCCATTTTGACCCAATTCCCGTGACCTAAAGCCAATTGTTGTCTCACTTACTCTAGAATTCGATGGTAGTCTTGAGACCATTGAATCCTATGGAACCACCATTCCTAAAATGGTATAACCCAAACACCAAATGTGAATACCATGCTGGAGCTGTAGGGCATTCCATCGAAGATTGCCAAGCCCTAAAATCTAAAGTGCAAGAACTGATTAATGCAAAATGGCTTACCTTCAAGGAAGATGGTCCCAACGTAGGGAGTAATCCTTTACCGGGCCACAGAGATACCTTTGTCAATGTCATTGAAGATGAGATAGACCAATGTGCAAAAGATGATCATGTGTTGACCATAAAGCCGTATATGGAAAATAGCAGATATTTCCAAAGACCATTGGAAATTCTCTACAAAAAAAAGAAAATCTTAAGCCAACTCCTAGCAAGCCAAATGCAATAATTGTCCAAACACCAACCCCTTTTCCTTACGAAAATACCAAGACGGTGCCATGAAATTATGAAGTTACCTCCCACTTGGCCAATCATCAATCAAGTGATAGTTGTGAATCTAAAGAACTGATGTCACTAACATTTCAGGGATTGGTGTGATGACTCGAAGTGGTCGAGTATATGCCCCCAGACAACATAAGGAAAAGGAGGGCCATGGAGGAAAAGGGAAAGAAATTACGAATCATGCTTTAAAAGGGCTAAAGACTTGCAAAAATACAATGCTTGAAGAAGCTAACAAATTTTTGAGATTTATCAAGCGGAGTGAGTATAAGGTGGTAGATCAACTAAATCAAACTCCTTCCAAGATATTTTTTCTTTCTTAGTTATTAAACTCTGAAGCGCATAGAAGGGCATTAATGAAAGTTTTAAACGAGGCCCATGTTACTCATGACATCACTATCGACCAGTTCGATGGGGTTGTCGATAACATCACCGTCAATAATTGCACGAGTGAGGTGTCATGATCATATTATCAATACTATCAAAACTATTTTTTGATGGAGCTTGTTTGAAGTTGAGTGCTTTGGTGGTGAAAGCATTTGATGGATCCAGAAGACAAGTTGTTGGTGAGATTGACCTGTCGATTCAAATCGGAACCCATAACTTTGGAATAATCTTCCATGTGATGGATATTAAGCCGGCGTACAGTTGCCTTTTAGGGAGACTGTGGATTCACGCTGCTGGAGCAATGATATCCGCTCTCCATCAAAAGCTAAAGTTTATAGTGAACAATAACCTGGTGATAATATCTGGGGAAAAAGATATGGTAGTGAGTCATCTATGCTTTGGGCTCACAAAATTTGTTCATACTCTTTCTTTCTACGGGCTACATTGAAGACACAGAGGAAGTCATAGAGACTTCCTTTCAAGCATTAGAAATCGTCAATGTTGTCTTCATGGGTGAATGATCTCCTTTAAAAGAACCAAAGTTTTCTACCACATCATTAAAGTCTACTAAATTGATGTTGGAAGGAGGAGTTTTTGTTAAATTGGGAAAAATGTTAGATATACCCGAAAAGAACGATAGAAACGGTTTGGGATTTGTACCTACTAAAGCTAACAAAGAAAAGACTGTGAAGGGAAAAATGGAAAGTAGGATGGCTCTTTTGGAAAATCGGGTACCAAATTCACAAAAGATTCCTATTTGTGACATTCACCAAACGTTTCAAAGCGCCGGAATAATATATGTTGATCAAGTGGCTGTTGCAGAAGAGGATCATGTTGATGATGATACCCTCAAATTGGTGTACCCTTGTCCTCCAAACACCAGTCTCAATAATTGGAAGATCATCGAGTTTCCCGTGTTTGTTAATTCATGTTCAAAGTAATTGTGTATTTTAACTCCTTTTGCTCTGCCCAAGGCTATAAGGATAACTAATTAGGGTTCCGTACTTATTATCAATAAATGCATTTTTGAATTCTCTAACTGTTTTTGTTTTTCTCTTTTCTTTTTTTGGCAATCCTTATTCATATTTTCTTTTTTCCTTTTTCTTCTTAATTTAAACAATGCAGAGTCGAAAATGAATATGTTGAAAATAGTAGCGCTAAAACCCCTTCTTGTAATTTTGAACGCCCAATTAATCACGCTGATGAGGATTGTGAAGAAGATTGTGAGCCTCCCCTAGAAATAGAAAGGTTAATTGAACATGAAGCTAAGATAATCCAAACCTATCAAGAACCTGTTGAGATGATCAATTTAGGGACTGAACATGATAAGAAAGAAATTAAAATTGGTATGTCTATGAAAGAAAGTGAACGAGAAAAGTTGGTTAAACTTTTATTTGATTATGTGGATATCTTTGCATGGTCATATCAGGATATGCCTGGGCTAGATACTAACATAGTTGAACACAAGCTACCACTTAAGCCTGAATGTGCTCCAGTTAAACAAAAATTGAGGAAAATGAGGCTTGATATGTCACTTAAAATTAGAGAAGAAGTCAAGAAGCAATTTGATGTTGGTTTCATAGCAGTAGCAAAATATCCTCAATGGGTTGCTAATATTGTCCCATTTCTGAAAAAGGATGAAAATGTTCGAATGTGCGCTGATTATCGGGATTTAAATAAAGCTAGTCCTAAAGATGATTTTCCTTTGCCTCAAATTGATGTCCTAGTAGATAACACTGCTCAATATTCTCTTTTCTCCTTCACGGATGGTTTCTCAGGTTATAATCGAATAAAGATGGCTCCCAAAGATATGGAGAAAACTACATTCATCACACAATGGGGGACTTTCTGTTATAAAGTGATGCCATTTGGATTGAAGAATGCTGGGGCAACCTATCAAAGAGCAATGGTAACTTTGTTTCATGACATGATGCATAAGGAAATAGAGGTTTATGTGGACGATACGAGGACCGAAGAAAACCATGTTGTTTACCTTCAAAATTTGTTTGTACGACTAAGGAAGTTCAGACTCTGTTTAAACCTTGCTAAATGCACTTTTGGTGTAAGATCGGGCAAGTTACTTGGGTTTATCGTTAGTCAAAAAGGGATAAAGTGGATCTAGATAAAGTAAGAGCAATACAAGAAATGTCGGCTCCACGCACGGAAAAAGAAGTTCGTGGCTTTTTGGGTAGACTGAATTACATTGCCAGGTTCATTTCGCATCTCGCCGCTACATGCGAGCCAATTTTCAAGTTGTTGCGCAAAGACCAAAAGGTTGAATGGAATGAGAATTGTCAAAAAGCTTTCGAAAAGATTAAGCAGTACTTGTCAAAACCTCCAATCTTAGTGCCTCATGTTCTTGGGAAATCGCTTATTATGTACTTAACAATACTTGACGAGTCAATGAGTTGTGTACTAGGGCAGCATGATGAATCTGGTAAGAATGAACACACTATTTATTATTTGAGCAAAAAGTTCACCAACTATGAAACAAGGTATTCACTACTTGAATAAACATGTTGCTTGTCGGTTGAGGCAATACATGTTATGTCATACAACTTGGTTGATGTCTAAAATGGACCCAATTAAATACATCTTTGAGAAACCTGCTCTTACTGGAAGGATTTCCCGTTGGCAGATGTTGTTATCAGAATACGATTTGGTATACGTTACACCAAAAGCTATCAAAGGAAGCGCCCTAGTAGAGTATTTGGCCCAACAACCTGTAGAAGATTATCAATCAATGCAGTATGAATTCCCCGATGAAGACATAATGACTTTATTTAAAGAGACTGAATCACCTGATAAAGAAAAATGGGCATTGGTATTTGATGGTGCTTCTAACGCATTAGGGCCTGGAATTGAGGCCATTTTGATTTCCCCAGAGAACCATTTAACTCCATTTACTGCTAGGTTGTGTTTTGGTTGCACAAACAATATTGCAGAATATGAGGCATGTGTTATGGGCATTAAAGCAACTATTTGATCAAAGGTAAAAGTTCATGAGGTATATGGAGACTCATTGTTGGTCATCCATCAGACAAAAGGAGAGTGGGAAATGCGAGATTCCAAATTGATTCTGTATCACACCTATATCAAAGAACTAACATAACACTTCGAGAATATCACTTTTCACCATATCCCTCGAGAAGGAAACCAATTGGCTGACTCCCTGGCCACTTCTTCGTAAATGTTCAAAATAAGTATCGGTCAGGACATGCCGGTTATAAAAATTCAACAAAGGGATAAACCTGCATATTGCTTTACAATAGAAAAAGAGTCTGACGACAACCCATTGTTTTATGATATCAAATCATATGTTAAGAATAAAGAATATCCATTGGGTACTTCAGAGAACGACAAGAGGGTTTTAAGGAGGTTGTCAATGAACTTCTTCTTAAATAGTGATATGCTTTATAAGAGAAATCATGATATGGTTCTCCTCAGATGTGTGGATGCAGAAGCAAAGAAAATCATTCAAGAGGTTCACAAAGATTCTTTCGGAACTCATGCAAATAGGCACGCAATGGCAAGAAAAATCTTAAGGACTAGCTACTATTGGTTGATCGTTGAGTTGGATTGCATCGGTTACGTAAAGAAATGTCATAAATGTCAAATCTATGTTAAGTACATGTACCACCCACCTCTTGGAATGTTTTAACATCACCATGGCCATTTTCAATGTGGGGAATAGATGTTATTGGACTCATCGAGCCTAAGGCTTTAAATGGGAACTGATTTATCCTAGTAGCTATTGATTATTTCACAAAATGGGTTGAGGGTGCTTCTTATGCCAATGTGACGAAAAGTGTAGTTGTCAGATTCATCAAAAGGGAATTGATTTGTCGATATGGCTTGCCAAATAAGATAATCACTAACAATGTGACCAATCTGAATAATAAAATGATGAAGGAGTTGTGTGATAATTTCAAAATTCAACACCATAAATCTTCGCCATATCGTCCAAAAATGAATGGGGCTTTAGAAGCAGCGAATAAGAATATCAAGAAGATCATACAAAAGATGGTGGAGACATATAAGGATTGGCATGAAATGCTTCCCTTTGCATTACATGGCTATAGAACATCTGTTCGTTCCTCAAATGGGGCAACTTCTTTCTCATTGGTGTATGGAATGGAAGCGGTACTTCCCATTGAAGTTAAAATTCCCTCGATCAGAGTCTTATTGGAAGCAAAACTAGAAGAGGCTGACTGAGTTCAATCACAATTTGACCAATTAAATCTCATAGAAGAAAAAAGAATGATAGCTCTATGCCACAACCAGCTATATCAAAAAAGACTCAAAAAAGCATACGAGAAAAAAGTGCGTCCTCGAGAGTTTCAAGAAGGGGACTTGGTGTTAAAGAAAATATTGCCCATAAAAAAAGATTCTCGTGGAAAATGGACCCCGAATTACGAGGGACCATATGTTGTGAAAAAATCTTTCTCTGGGGGAGCTCTCATACTCACAGAAATGGATGGAGAGGACCTTCCACTTCCAGTAAATTCAGATGCAGTCAAAAAATATTATGCTTAAAAAAAATGATTGAAAAATGGGCTCGCTAGGTTGAAAACCTGAAAAGGCGACGTAGGCAAAAATTAGAGCATCCCGATGGATTGAAAACTTGGAAGAGCGATCCATGCAAAAGTTAGGGATAAAAAAAAAATAAACGCTTCAAATTGGGCCAATTATTATTCTTGGAAGCTGACCAACGGGAGTGCCTAAATTACAAGAATGAATAGCGTTTGTTATCCCTTCAACTTAACCTAAACTCATTCGTACAATGTAACCCCAATTGTTTTGTTCCCAATGTAGTGAATGTACTTTTTCCAATGTTGTCATTTGATGTTGTATGATACACTCTTTTTAAAACTAATTCAGTTTCCATTTTGATTGTTCGAGCATTTTGAAATGTTGTTTTATGACAATAAGTGTTAGAAGTTGAAATATGTGAAAATATAAAAATACTTTAAACTTTTTGACACTTGGAAAAGATATTCCGGGAACTTGATAGATTCTCAACATGTATGGGTGCATGTAAGAAAAATGAAGAGTAATCATTTTAAAAAATGGACTTTGCTTCGCCTTGCAAAAGCGGTCACACGATAGATATGAAGAGACATCATGTGGAAACAATATTTGTTTTTATTCATCCATTGAATCTTGGGGCATAGAAGAGCATAAAGATCAGGGAATCAAAGTAATGAACCAGAATTGATCTATAACGCATGACACACATAAATCATGCATAATTTACTCATACTCACATGATCCATGCATCGTCATTCACACTTTACCTATACTCAATGCATAACACACGCATGAATCATTCATACCTTATATTTATACTTTATTTATACTCGACAACCCTTAACGTTCGAATTGCAAGTATCATATACTTATTATCCCTCTTTATCTACCTTCAAGATTGAACCAATTACGTTTTTTTTTCTTTCTTTTCGTTACTACTGATCTACGCATCGGTAATCAATCCAAAGACGATCATTCTTTCATTCTTGTTGATCTACGCATCGGTAACCAATCCGAAGACGATCATTCTATCATTCCTGTCGATCTACGCATCGGTAACCAATCCGAAGACGATCATTTTTCATTTTTCCGATCTACGCATCGGTAACCAATCCGAAGACGATCACTTACACTCTAGTCGATCTATGCATTGGTAACCCATCAGAAGACGATCATTCATTCATTCCTGTCGATCTACGCATTGGTAACCAATCTGAAGATGATCATTCTTTCATTCATGTCGATCTACGCATCGGTAACCAATCTGAAGATGATCATTCTTTCATTCCTGTCGATCTACGCATCGGTAACCAATCCGACAACGATCATTCTTTCGTTCATGTCGACCTACGCATCAGTAACCAATCCGAAGACGATCATTTTTCATTTTGCCGATCTACGCATCGGTAACCAATCCAAAGACTCATTCTTTCAGTACGATAATTTTTTTTTATTTTATTTTGTGGATCTACGATCGAGTGGAGAAGATCATGTTTTCGTATTAGCAATTTATCAATCTACTCACCTTTGCCTTTTTCTACTCGTTTTCACAGACAAAATTTGGATCCTTATATTTAATTATATTTTACAACGATAATATTCACATTTTCTAGTAAAAATATAATTAAATATGGGCCGTTGTAGTACCCCAATTTTGTTCAACTTATTAAGAATAATTGAAAAAATAATAATATCCATTTTATTATAATATATCAAATTTTGTGAGAACTTCAAAGAATTTTGCCTTCATAATCATTAATAAAAAAATATATATACATATGAAAAAGCAAATAAAAATAATATAGCTAAACATAATAAATGAGACTCATTTTTTCTCATCATCTCATAAAACCACAATTATAATAACATACAATGATACATATTTAATTAATTAATAAAATAAAAAAAATTCATATTGTCCTATCCGATTGATATGATGCAGAGAGAAGAAGACAAGGCTTTGAGTTTAAAGCAGAAGCATGAAGACAACATTCTGCTTAATTAGAGACACATATAGAGAAAAACCTTAGCTCATCCTAAACCTGCTTTATTTCTAAAAAATAAACAAAGAATTAACACACTCAGATAAATACAAATTTTTTAAAAACGTGAATGCATCAGACAGGCAGAAGAACTCAAATTATGGAGAAAGGAAATAAAACATAAAGAAGGAAATTAATGGGGAAGCACAAAGACAGAGCAAGAAAGTAACTAAACATTTGAAAAAAAACTCTATAAATAGATCTTCATTTGGTTTCAAAGAGGGACAAGGGGGATGGAATAGATTATCGGATAAAAAAATAAAAATAGAGAAGAATAGAAAAAGTGAGTTTTTTTTCTTTGATAAAAAGTGAGGAACAAAAAGAGGAGATTATGGAAAAAAAGACAAAGTTGAACAGAGAGGAAACAACCATCAAATTTCATCTCCAAAACCATGTATTTCAAAACTATAAAAAACAAGGAGTATAGTTTTTTTTTTCACGACCACCAATAACTATTGCCGAGCACCATTACACCATTGTTGCCTTCCTCTTCGCTGCTATACACCGATCCACGTCTATCACGTTTGTTTCATTATTTATCTCTTTAATATGGAACTTTCATTTTGTTTGCTAAAATTTTGATTTCACCCTTTAAAAATGATGCCATTTGCTTGTTGGTTGTTTGATAAAATTACTGAATTCATGGTTAAGAGTGATATCTTTTTTTTTTATTTGTTTAAAATTGAGAGGTTATTAAACTGCAGCTTGCTTGACATTCTTATCTCAACATAGGTATAGGTATCACAAGGCTAGGCAACTAGGTGTCAGTTTATCACTTTAAGCCAGGCACAATTTCTTTCACAAATAGAGTACATTAGTTGATTTTTTTTATATGCAAAGACAGGCAAGATACAACTTGCATGTTTGCTTGCACTTCCATTTTTATTAAATCATAAAATTCAAAGGAAATAATTGGTTCAAGTCATGTATAAATATAATCTGATACATCATATAAATTCTAAAATTTGTTTTTTAAACAAATTAATTCAAAACCAATTTTTAAAATTTAATTAAATTAGATGTGACATCTTTTTTAATCTTTGGGTTGCTAAGGCACAAGTGGTACCACTTGTTGGTTTAAAAACTCAATTTGAAAATTGAAAATAATAAAACATTCTTAAAAGGGTTGACAAGATGAGACATCTTCTTTCTCCCTGAGTTTTTTGATACACGAGTTGTACAACTTGATAGTCTTGAAACTTTAATTTCAAAAAAATTATTCAAACTAAACAAACTTGAAGGTACGAACACGAGAAGGGGGGTTGAATTGTGTTCTGAGAGAGCTGATTAATTCTTCCAACTTTAGAGTATTCACATCCTTTGCTTCCTGAATGGCAGTGATCTTAGGTCTCCACTTACTTGTCAGACTCCTAAGAATTTTCTTCACATGATCAGCAGTAGTATAACTCTTCTCAAGTACCTTTAATCCTGATACCAGGGTCTGGAATCTGGAAAACATTGTTTCAATGTCTTCATCTTCTTCCATCTTGAACAACTCATACTTTTTGACTAGGAGGTTGGCCTTTGCTTCTTGAACTTGCTTGTTTCCTTCATAGGTTAAAATCAGACTATCCTAAATACTTTTTGCTGTCTCTTTGTTGGTGCACTTGTCAAACTCCTTGAAGGTGATTGCATTTATCATGAATGTTCTGGACTTATGATGCATCTTGTATATCTTTTTCTGATCAACATTCATCTCCTTTTTTAGAATTTCAATACCATCAGTATTCTTCGGAGCAATATAGCCATCTTCCACCATGTCCCAAAGTTCAGGATCTTGTGAAATATAGAAACTTCTCAGCCTGTCTTTCCAATACTCAAAACGTTCTCCATCAAACAGAGGTGGTCTGTTGATATTTCCTCCAGCAACTTCTTCACTGAATCCAGACATATTGAACCCTTGGATCTTTTCTCAAACACTGTAAAGTGCTCAGCCTAGAGACCGAGCTCTGATGCCAATTGAAGGAGCGAACACGAGAAGGGGGGGGGGTTGAATTGTGTTTGCACAAAGTTGATACCTTTATGATAATTTATAAATAATTAAAAATTAGTTTGGATTTGGTTACTTACTTGGAGTAGAAGCAATCGAATTTAGAGGCAGCAATCAATGAAAGCATAAATAATTTGATGCGTAGAATTATCCTTGTTCACCACTAACTTGGCTACATCCAGTCCCCTAATTCAGAAGGCTTTAATCCACTAATTCAAAAACCTTGAATTACAAAGCACCTGACCCTCCAAGTCAGTCTTCCCAAACAGCCTGACAACCCCAGACTTATGAGGAACTAACCACCTTGACCCTACAAGCCAAGTCTTCTCCTAACAACCTGACGACCCCAGATTGAAGAAGGAACTAAACCACTAACGGGTTGGATACAAGAGATTGAAATTTGAGTAGTTGCTTCTAACAAAGCTGATAATAACAATAACTCTCACACTTTAAGAAAAGAACACTCAAAAGATATTTCTAACTTGAACAAGTGTTTCTCTCTTTGAACTCTAAGATGAATTGAGAAATTTGAGCTTGAGTTCCTCTTTTCTGCTTTTCGATACTTTTCTCCTTCAGCCTTGAGTGTCTATTTATAGTGAAAATTTGGGCTTCAATTTAGTCCTTATTTAATTCTGAATTGTATCTTGTTTAGATTGAGTTTGTAAATTCTTCAAATTGATTTTGTTCCTATTTTGTGTAGATTGACTTTGTAAATTCTTCAGAATGATTCTGTTCCAATTTTGTGTAGATTGACTTTGTAAATTCTTCACATCAAATATTCTTCAAATCTTCATTAAATGTTGATCAAATATTCTTCAAATCTTCATTAAAATGTTGATCAAATATTCTTCAAGTCTTCATTAAATGTGGATCAAATCTTCTTCAAATCTTCATTAAATGTAGATCAAATATTCTTCAAATCTTCATTAAATGTTGATCAAATATTCTGCAAATCTTCATTAAATGTTAATCAAATCTTCACTAAATCTTCTTTAAATATTCTTAAAATCTTAATCAAATCTTCTTCAAATATTGTTCAAATCTTGACCATATCTTCTTTTCAACTTGGTTAAAGATTTTCTTCAACTATAAATATGAATCAAATCTTATTTTAGATTTTCATCAATTATAATTTGGAATCAAATCTTATTTTAGATTTTCTTGAAAAACATGAATCTTCTTTCATACTCTTTGAAGTCAAATATATTATTCTCATAAAATACTTTTGTTAACATCAAAACTCTAAATGTAAAACCAACTTGGTTCCAACAATCTCCCCCTTTTTGATGATGACAAAACTTGTATTTTTGATAACAACTTTTCTTTATATTTCGTTGACTCCCCCTAACTTAGGGCTCCCCCTAAGTCATAGTATCATTTTCTCTCAACTTTATCAAATATCTTTCTCCCCCTTTTGTCATCAGACAAAAAGACTTGAATGCGAAACTCTATTTTTTTTTCTCTTTTTTTTTTT
>JBBPBP010009779.1:52058149-52073813 GCA_037974735.1 Cicer chorassanicum | reverse complement strand
TTTCTTTTTTTTCCTTTTTATTTTAATTTATTTTTTTTGTTTTTTTGAATAGAATAAATATAACATAATATAAGAAAATATAATAACTAGTATAAAACTAAACTATTTTGAAGTGATCACAACATCAGTCAGATATGAAGGTAAGATTTAGGTTTTTCTTGATGAAGTTAAACATATCTTCAGGAAGTGGTTTGGTGAATATGTCAGCCCATTGGTGTTCAGTGTCTACAAATTGAATGTTTAGTACCCCTTTTTGAACAAAGTCCCTAATGAAGTGGTGTTTGATCTCTATGTGTTTAGCTCTAGAATGTAAAATAGGGTTTTTGGCTAGACAAATGGCAGAAGTGTTATCGCAATAGATGGGAATGTTGGATTCTAGAATGTTGTAGTCTTTCAGTTGATGTTTCATCCAAAGTAGTTGAGAACTGCAGCCAACTGCTGAAATGTACTCAGCCTCTGCTGTTGACATTGCAATGGTATTTTGTCTCTTACTTGACCAAGATATTAAGTTGTCACCTAAAAATGTGCAGTGGCCACTGGTGCTCTTTATCTCAAGTTTATCTCCAGCATAATCAAAATCATAGTATCCACTAAGTTTGTACTTAGGAGGTTTCTTGTATAACAAGGTAAGGTTGGTTGTGCCTTTTTGGTATCTAAGGATTCTCTTAAAAGCAGTTAAATGTGATTCCCTAGGGTCAGCTTGAAATCTTGCACATACACATACACTAATTATGATGTTAGGTTTGGAAGCGGTAAGGTAAAGTAGGGTGCATTGGTGTAGCCATAGGTTTGCAATTACTCATCTTAAACTTCCTAAGAAGCTCTTTTGTATATTTAGTTTGATGAATGTATATACCTTTTTGACTTTTGAATTTGTATCCCTAAGAAGAACTTAAGTTCTCCCATTATATTGAATTGAAAGTCAAGCTGCATCAATTTAGAAAATTCTTGGCAAAGAATGCCATTAGTAGATCCAAAAATAATGTCATCAACATAAATTTGAATAATAAGAATGTCATCTAAAGAGTGTATTTTCAACTTGTCCTCTTTCAAAGTTATTTTTTAAGCAAGAAGTTACTAAGTCTATCATATCATGCATTAGGTGCTTGTTTTAGGTCATACATAGATTTCCTAAGTTTAAAAACATGATTTGGAAATTTAGAACTTTCAAAACCTGGGTGTTGTTTAACATAAACTTCTTCACTTATATAATAATTTAGAAAATCACTTTTAACATCCATTTGAAATAATGTAATGTTATTATTTGCAGCAAAAGAAAGTAGGATACGAATAGCTTCTAACCTGGCCACTGGAGCAAATGTCTCAGTGTAATCAATGCCCTCTTGCTGACTGTAGCCTTGTGCGACAAGTCTTGCCTTATTTCTGACCACTTCTCCTTTTTCATTTAGCTTGTTTATGATAACCCACTTGGTTCCAATAATGTTCTTCGCTGGTCTAGGTACTAGATCCTAAACATCATTCCTATTCTTGAGAACCTGCAAAATACTTATCTAGCTTTGATTTTTATGATCAAGCTTCTTGTTATCACAGTAAACATAATATTAGAAAATAATTAAATTTAAAGAAGGATATCACCTATATGTTCACAATTTCAGTTTCACTATGAAAACCCTCTTAGTTATTCTTTTTTGGTTTTCAGATTATGAGTTTGCATATTCTCTGATTAGAGAGTCTGGATGAAGGGATTTGAATTCCCATCCATGTTTGTACTCTTCATGAATTTGATTGGAGTGTTCAAAGAAGTCTCCTGATTCTGACTTTTAATCAGCCACTTCTGTTTCTGCTGATGTATCGGGTTTCTCTGACTGGTGTTTCAATTTGATTGCTTAGAACATCTGCAACAAAAACAATTTTATCTTTTGGTACCCAAATTTGGTTGGGTCCTGGTTTGTTAGATCTTAAAGATTTCTTGTCTTTCCATGTGGTTAGCATAGGACAAGATATTTTATTGTGACCTTTCTTATAGCAAATAATACATAAATCATCAGAGGGAATAAACTTAGATTCAATTACTTTTTCTTGAAATCCTATTCCTCTTTTACCATTCCTACTAACCCCATAAATCATAGATGCATACTTGCTTCTTTCCATACCATTATCAATAAAATCTTGAAATACTTCTTCATGCTTATCAGAGTTACATGTGGTATTTTCAATTGATGTTGAACTATAATTACTTTTCAGAGTTAGATTTTCAGCCTTATGTTCAGCAATATCAGTTTTCAGATTTGCATTTTCTGTTTTAAGTTCAATAATATCAGTTTTTAGAGTTGCATTATCTGTTGTAAGTTCAGTAATATCAGTTTTCATATTTGCATTCTCTATTTTAAGTTTAGTAATATCAGTTTTCAGATTTGTATTTTCTGTTTTAAATTCAGTACTTTCATTCTTTAAAACATTAACATTTTCAATTAAATTTGTATTTCTTTCCTAAGTGTTTTTAGTTTTAAAGACAATTTGTGATTAATATTTAAAAAATCATTTATAGTAGTAATTAAATCAGATCGAGTAAATTCAGAAAATACCTCACTTTCTTCATCTGTTGATTCACTTTCAGAGTCAGAATCTATGTTGGATCCAGAGGTAGAGTTGGTATGAGCCATCATACCCAAATCTACTTGTTCATCGTCAGAGGATTCCTCAGATATATCCCATGTAGCCATCATACTCTTCTTCTTGAGTCTGGAATCTTTCCTTTGGTGTTTCTCTTTCTCCATATTTGGACATTCTGACTTGATATGTCCAGGTTCATTGCATCCATAGCAGATGATGCTTTTCTCATCATTTCCTCTATTAGATTGCTTGGAATATCTTTGGCGAAATTTCTTCTTTCTGTTCTGCCACATCTTCTGAACTTTTCTGCATATATACGCCAGTTCCTCTTCCTCTGAGTCTTCATTCTGATCATCTAAATCATCATCCTCTGATTCTGCTGTTGCCTTTAGAACCTTCTTCTGCTTAGATTTCAAGGCTGGAGTCTTGTTCTTCTTCTTGGGCTCCTCTTTGCAAGCTCAATTTCATGTGATCTGAGAGAGCTGATTAATTCTTCCAACTTTAGAGTATTCACATCCTTTGCTTCCTGAATGGCAGTGATCTTAGGTCTCCACTTACTTGTCAGACTCCTAAGAATTTTCTTCACATGATCAGCAGTAGTATAACTCTTCTCAAGTACCTTTAATCCTGATACCAGGGTCTGGAATCTGGAAAACATTGTTTCAATGTCTTCATCTTCTTCCATCTTGAACAACTCATACTTTTTGACTAGGAGGTTGGCCTTTGCTTCTTGAACTTGCTTGTTTCCTTCATAGGTTAAAATCAGACTATCCTAAATACTTTTTGCTGTCTCTTTGTTGGTGCACTTGTCAAACTCCTTGAAGGTGATTGCATTTATCATGAATGTTCTGGACTTATGATGCATCTTGTATATCTTTTTCTGATCAACATTCATCTCCTTTTTTAGAATTTCAATACCATCAGTATTCTTCGGAGCAATATAGCCATCTTCCACCATGTCCCAAAGTTCAGGATCTTGTGAAATATAGAAACTTCTCAGCCTGTCTTTCCAATACTCAAAACGTTCTCCATCAAACAGAGGTGGTCTGTTGATATTTCCTCCAGCAACTTCTTCACTGAATCCAGACATATTGAACCCTTGGATCTTTTCTCAAACACTGTAAAGTGCTCAGCCTAGAGACCGAGCTCTGATGCCAATTGAAGGAGCGAACACGAGAAGGGGGGGGGGTTGAATTGTGTTTGCACAAAGTTGATACCTTTATGATAATTTATAAATAATTAAAAATTAGTTTGGATTTGGTTACTTACTTGGAGTAGAAGCAATCGAATTTAGAGGCAGCAATCAATGAAAGCATAAATAATTTGACGCGTAGAATTATCCTGGTTCACCACTAACTTGGCTACATCCAGTCCCCTCATTCAGAAGGCTTTAATCCACTAATTCAAAAACCTTGAATTACAAAGCACCTGACCCTCCAAGCCAGTCTTCCCAAACAGCCTGACAACCCCAGACTTTTGAGGAACTAACCACCTTGACCCTACAAGCCAAGTCTTCTCCTAACAAACTGACGACCCCAGATTGAAGAAGGAACTAAACCACTAACGGGTTGGATACAAGAGATTGAAACTTGAGTAGTTGCTTCTAACAAAGCTGATAATAATAATAACTCTCACACTTTAAGAAAAGAACACTCAAAAGATATTTCTAACTTGAACAAGTGTTTCTCTCTTTGAACTCTAAGATGAATTGAGAACTTTGAGCTTGAGTTCCTCTTTTCTGCTTTTCGATGCTTTTTTCCTTCAGCCTTGAGTGTCTATTTATAGTGAAAATTTGGGCTTCAATTTAGTCCTTATTTAATTCTGAATTGTATCTTGTTTAGATTGAGTTTGTAAATTCTTCAAATTGATTCTGTTCCTATTTTGTGTAGATTGACTTTGTAAATTCTTCATAATGATTATGTTCCTATTTTGTGTAGATTGACTTTGTAAATTCTTCAAATCAAATATTCTTCAAATCTTCATTAAATGTTGATCAAATATTCTTCAAATCTTCAATTAAATGTTGATCAAATATTTTTCAAATCTTCTTCAAATATTCTTCAAATCTTCTTCAAATATTTTTCAAATCTTTTTCAAATCTTCTTCAGATATTCTTCAAATCTTCTTCAAATATTTTTCAATTCTTCTTCAAATCTTCTTCAAATATTCTTCAAATTTTCTTCAAATCTTCTTCTTCAAATATAACATAATATAAGAAAATATAATAACTAGTATAAAACTAAATTATTTTGAAGTGATCACAACATCAGTCAGATATGAAGGTAAGATTTAGGTTTTTTTTGATGAAGTCAAACCTATCTTCAGGTAGTGGTTTGGTGAATATGTCAGCCCATTGGTGTTCAGTGTCTACAAATAGAATGTTTAGTACCCCTTTTTGAACAAAGTCCCTAATGAAGTGGTGTTTGATCTCTATGTGTTTAGCTCTAGAATGTAAAATAGGGTTTTTGGCTAGACAAATGGCAGAAGTGTTATCGTAATAGATGGGAATGTTGGATTCTAGAATGTTGTAGTCTTCCAGTTGATGTTTCATCCAAAGTAGTTGAGAACTGCAGCCAACTGTAGAAATGTACTCAGCCTTTACTGTTGACATTGCAATGGTGTTTTGTCTCTTACTTGATCAAGATATTAAGTTGTCACCTAAAAATGTGCAGTTGCCACTGGTGCTCTTTCTCTCAAGTTTATCTCCAGCATAATCAAAATCATAGTATCCACTAAGTTTGTACTTAGGAGATTTCTTGTATAACAAGGTAAGGTTGGTAGTGCCTTTTTAGTATCTAAGGATTCTCTTAACAACAGTTAAATGTGATTCCCTATGGTCAGCTTGAAATCTTGCTCATACACATACACTAAACATGATGTTAGGTTTGGAAGCGGTAAGGTAAAGTATGGTGCATTGGTGTAGCCATAGGTTTGCAATTACTCATCTTAAACTTCCTAAGAAGCTCTTTTGTATATTTAGTTTGATGAATGTATATACCTTTTTGACTTGTTGAATTTGTATCCCTAAGAAGAACTTAAGTTCTCCCATCATACTGAATTGAAAGTCAAGCTGCATCAATTTAGAAAATTCTTGGCAAAGAATGCCATTAGTAGATCCAAAAATAATGTCATCAACATAAATTTGAATAATAAGAATGTCATCTAAAGAGTGTATTTTCAACTTGTCCTCTTTCAAAGTTATTTTTTAAGCAAGAAGTTACTAAGTCTATCATATCATGCATTAGGTGCTTGTTTTAGGTCATACATAGATTTCCTAAGTTTAAAAACATGATTTGGAAATTTAGAACTTTCAAAACCTGGGTGTTGTTTAACATAAACTTCTTCACTTATATAATAATTTAGAAAATCACTTTTAACATCCATTTGAAATAATGTAATGTTATTATTTGCAGCAAAAGAAAGTAGGATACGAATAGCTTCTAACCTGGCCACTGGAGCAAATGTCTCAGTGTAATCAATGCCCTCTTGCTGACCATAGCCTTGTGCGACAAGTCTTGCCTTATTTCTGACCACTTCACCTTTTTCATTTAGCTTGTTTCTGAAAACCCACTTTGTTCCAATAATGTTCTTTGCTGGTCTAGGTACTAGATCCTAAACATCTTTCCTCTTAAATTCTTGAGAACCTACAAAATACTCGCCTAGCTTTGATTTTTATGATCAAGCTTCTTGTTATCACAATAAACATAATATCAGAAAATAATTAAATTTAAAGAAAGATATCACCTATATGTTAACAATTTCAGTTTCACTATGAAAACCCTCTTAGTTCTTCTTTTGTGGTTTTCAAATTCTGATTTTGCATATTCTCTGATTAGAGAGTCTGGATGAAGGGATTTGAATTCCCATCCAGGTTTGTAGTCTTCATGAATTTGATTGGAGTGTTCAAAGAAGTCTCCTGATTCTGACTTTTAATCTGCCACTTCTGTTTCTGCTGATGTATCGGGTTTCTCTTATGGTAATTCTGATTCTTATGGTAGTTCCAGTTCTGTTGATATGTGTGATTTCTCTGCCAGTTTTGAGTCTGTTGATACTACAGATATTTCTGATGTTTCTGATTCATCATATGGTTATGGTTCCGATAAGTATTGTGTTGACCATTCCTTCTTCCAACATAGTCAGTTGGCTTCTGTTTGGTAGAGCTTGGAACATAAACCTTTTTTCCTTCATATATTGCAAGTATCCATTGACCAGGCACCATGACTGGTGTTTCAATTTGATTGCTTAGAACATCTGCAACATAAACCATTTTATCTTTTGGTACCCAAATTTGGTTGGGTCCTGGTTTGTTAGATCTTAAAGATTTCTTGTCTGTCCATGTGGTTAGCATAGGACAAGATATTTTATTATGACCTTTCTTATAGCAAATAATACATAAATCATCAGAAGGAATAATCTTAGATTCAATTACTTTTTCTTGAAATCCTATTCCTCTTTTACCATTCCTACTAACCCCATAAATCATAGATGCATATTTGCTTCTTTCCATACCATTATCAATAAAATCTTGAAATACTTCTTCATGCTTATTAGAGTTACATGTGGTATTTTCAATTGATGTTGAACTATAATTACTTTTCAGAGTTAGATTTTCAGCCTTATGTTCAGCAATATCAAATTTCAGATTTGCATTTTCTGTTTTAAGTTCAATAATATCAGTTTTCAGAGTTGCATTATCTGTTGTAAGTTCAGTAATATAAGTTTTCATATTTGAATTCTCTATTTTAAGTTTAGTAATATCAGTTTTCAGATTTGTATTTTCTGTTTTAAATTCAGTACTTTCATTCTTTAAAACATTAACATTTTCAATTAGATTTGTATTTTCTTTCCTAAGTGTTTTTAGTTTTAAAGACAATTTGTGATTAATATTTAAAAAATCATTTATAGCAGTAATTAAATCAGATCGAGTAAATTCAGAAAATACCTCACTTTCTTCATCTGTTGATTCACTTTCAGAGTCAGAATCTGTGTTGGATCCAGAGGTAGAGTTGGTATGAGCCATCATACCCAAATCTACTTGTTCATCGTCAGAGGATTCCTTAGATATATCCCATGTAGCCATCATACTCTTCTTCTTGGGTCTGGAATCTTTCCTTTGGTGTTTCTCTTTCTCCATATTTGGACATTCTGACTTGATATGTCCAGGTTCATTGCATCCATAGCAGATGATGCTTTTCTCATCATTTCCTCTATTAGATTGCTTGGAATATCTTTGGCGAAATTTCTTCTTTCTGTTCTGCCACATCTTCTGAACTTTTCTGCATATATACGCCAGTTCCTCTTCCTCTGAGTCTTCATTCTGATCATCTAAATCATCATCCTCTGATTCTGCTGTTGCCTTTAGAACCTTCTTCTGCTTAGATTTCAAGGCTGGAGTCTTGTTCTTCTTCTTGGGCTCCTCTTTGCAAGCTCAATTTCATGTGATCTGAGAGAGCTGATTAATTCTTCCAACTTTAGAGTATTCACATCCTTTGCTTCCTGAATGGCAGTGATCTTAGGTCTCCACTTACTTGTCAGACTCCTAAGAATTTTCTTCACATGATCAGCAGTAGTATAACTCTTCTCAAGTACCTTTAATCCTGATACCAGGGTCTGGAATCTGGAAAACATTGTTTCAATGTCTTCATCTTCTTCCATCTTGAACAACTCATACTTTTTGACTAGGAGGTTGGCCTTTGCTTCTTGAACTTGCTTGTTTCCTTCATAGGTTAAAATCAGACTATCCTAAATACTTTTTGCTGTCTCTTTGTTGGTGCACTTGTCAAACTCCTTGAAGGTGATTGCATTTATCATGAATGTTCTGGACTTATGATGCATCTTGTATATCTTTTTCTGATCAACATTCATCTCCTTTTTTAGAATTTCAATACCATCAGTATTCTTCGGAGCAATATAGCCATCTTCCACCATGTCCCAAAGTTCAGGATCTTGTGAAATATAGAAACTTCTCAGCCTGTCTTTCCAATACTCAAAACGTTCTCCATCAAACAGAGGTGGTCTGTTGATATTTCCTCCAGCAACTTCTTCACTGAATCCAGACATATTGAACCCTTGGATCTTTTCTCAAACACTGTAAAGTGCTCAGCCTAGAGACCGAGCTCTGATGCCAATTGAAGGAGCGAACACGAGAAGGGGGGTTGAATTGTGTTTGCACAAAGTTGATACCTTTATGATAATTTTTAAATAATTAAAAATTAGTTTGGATTTGGTTACTTACATGGAGTAGAAGCAATCGAATTTAGAGGCAGCAATCAATGAAAGCATAAATAATTTGATGCGTAGAATTATCCTGGTTCACCACTAACTTGGCTACATCCAGTCCCCTCATTCAGAAGGCTTTAATCCACTAATTCAAAAACCTTGAATTACAAAGCACCTGACCCTCCAAGTCAGTCTTCCCAAACAGCCTGACAACCCCAGACTTATGAGGAACTAACCACCTTGACCCTACAAGCCAAGTCTTCTCCTAACAACCTGACGACCCCAGATTGAAGAAGGAACTAAACCACTAACGGGTTGGATACAAGAGATTGAAACTTGAGTAGTTGCTTCTAACAAAGCTGATAATAACAATAACTCTCACACTTTAAGAAAAGAACACTCAAAAGATATTTCTAACTTGAACAAGTGTTTCTCTCTTTGAACTCTAAGATGAATTGAGAAATTTGAGCTTGAGTTCCTCTTTTCTGCTTTTCGATGCTTTTCTCCTTCAGCCTTGAGTGTCTATTTATAGTGAAAATTTGGGCTTCAATTTAGTCCTTATTTAATTCTGAATTGTATCTTGTTTAGATTGAGTTTGTAAATTCTTCAAATTGATTTTGTTCCTATTTTGTGTAGATTGACTTTGTAAATTCTTCAGAATGATTCTGTTCCAATTTTGTGTAGATTGACTTTGTAAATTCTTCATATCAAATATTCTTCAAATCTTCATTAAATGTTGATCAAATATTCTTCAAATCTTCATTAAAATGTTGATCAAATATTCTTCAAGTCTTCTTCAAATCTTCATTAAATGTAGATCAAATATTCTTCAAATCTTCTTTAAATCCTCATTAAATGTAGATCAAATATTCTTCAAATCTTCATTAAATGTAGATCAAATATTCTGCAAATCTTCATTAAATGTTAATCAAATCTTCACTAAATCTTCTTCAAATATTCTTCAAATCTTAATCAAATCTTCTTCAAATATTCTTCAAATCTTGACCATATCTTCTTTTCAACTTGGTTAAAGATTTTCTTCAATTATAAATATGAATCAAATCTTATTTTAGATTTTCTTCAAAAACATGAATCTTCTTTCATACTCTTTGAAGTCAAATATATTATTCTCATAAAATACTTTTGTCAACATCAAAACTCTAAATGTAAAACCAACTTAGTTCCAACAAAACTCACTTTTTTTTTTCTGTTCGTCAAAACAACTTTTTTTTTATCAACAACAAAACAAATTTTCTTTAAAAACAATCAACACATCTGCATTTTCTACCCAAGAACTACGTAGCTTTCATTTCTCTATCGTATCGGGAGATACGTAGGAGCAAGATCGTACTCTTGTCAAGCATAATAATTTTTTTTTTCCTCTATATTTTAAATATATTTTTTTTATCAGATTCTTTCTATAAAAAATTACATTTGCATTTTTTTAAAAAAAAAGAGAAATAAATATATATAAGTTAACATTAATTTTGCACAATTAATTATAGGTAACCGTATTTTAACGGATGTCGTAGGGTGCTAATACATTCCCTACGCATAATCGACTCCTGAACTCAAGATTTGGTTTCAAAGACCATTTTATTTTTTTTATTTTATTTTGAAGGGTTTCCCAATATTTTCCCAATTTTAAAATAAATTTTGGTGGCGACAACATTGAATTCGAGAAACACTCGAAATTTTAGACCGCAACAGAATGTAAAACCTTTGAATTATTGTTCTTCTTAGAATGTGAAGCCTAATGAAACAAACCATTTTTTTGAGGGTGTTAAACCTTTCAAAACAAGGGTGAATTGTAAGACTTTGTCATATATGCAAGTGTTGTGCAGAAAAGACACTTAGATGCATATGCAACAAACAGTTGTAGATGATGTGTATGATGAAGATGATGCATATGATGCAGAGTTTAGACACAAGCACACAATTAATTATATTACTATATCTTCTACTTTTCTCCTACTTTGTCATTATCAAAAATGGTGAAATTAAAGAAATTACAACAAGAAGTCATGCACAAACACACACAAGAAATAAATGAAAGACCATCACACAACATTCATATAATTAACATGAATAAGTTGCTTAGCGAAAAAAATAACATAAAAGAACAAAATAAAGAAATGGAAACATTGCATTAAAAAGAGGATCATGATTACAAAGCAGACGAAGGAGGGGAAGGAGAATGATAACTTAAAAATGAACCTTATCCTAGACAGAAGACCTAAAGACATTTAAGGACATGCTACAAGAGTTCAGTTGCTTCCTCTATTTGAAAGGTGAAAAGGTCTAGTTTGTGGTCTACTTCTTTCAAAGCATTCTGAGTTTCTAGTTGTTCAAGAAGAATGTCGCTCACAATCGAGGCAACTTCAGATGGTGGATTTCCTTCTTTTGGGAAGAGGAATGTGATTCCTTTTCTTACCAGAAGAAGAACCAACATACATAGCAGATGAGTTTAAGAACGGTAAAAGATGAACAAAAAGAAAACACCAAGAGTTGAGAGATGATTAAAGGAACGTAGGTAGGGGAATTGAAAATATTTGAGGTATAAATAATCAGATTTCTCGAGAAAGGAAACAAAAACATTTTGGAAAGAGGAGACGTAAAGATGAGGGTGTGGAGGAAAACGAAGAGTGTGATGGAGAACAAACCCATAGTTTGACAAACACTTTAAGACATGTGAGATAATTTAAAGGCTCGAGGTGATTTATGGAAGGAAATGAAGAGTTGTGTACGGAGAAGAAGATAATAAACTATTTTTAAAAACACGAAAAACAAAACAAAAATTAAAAAATAAAAAAGTTAAAATCAGAAGAAAAACAATTGCAGAAGGAAAACGAGGATGCAAAGAAAAACAAGAAGGACAAAAATAAAGGATAAAAACAGGAAAACATTTATTCAATTCATAATTCATATTTCACTTGTAATAAATACACATTACATTGCAACTGCAATACTTATGACAAAAAGGCTAAATAGGAAAAAAAAATCCTAAGGTTTTTCTAAGGCTATCTAAACAAGATCCGTTAATTTATATTACATATTAGGTTTGAATCACCAATTCCTAATACATAAATAAATTAAGTCTCTTTATTTACATATTTTTCAGTAAATGTCTTCCTTATTTGAACTTTCATCTGAAACAGTGATAAAGAAGTCTTCGTTCAAAAGCCTACCTTTTGAATTGTCAAACGTAACTAAGGTCATTATTACATTCATAATAAATCTTTCAAAGATAAATCTTTGATAGAATTGTAGGTGCTCCAACCCTTCTTCATTATTACATTCATATTTCCATCAAATACAAAACATTCAGACAAAATGAGGCACAAGCCTTTTAATGCTCTATGTCTTCCTTCCTTCTTGTCAATCACTTTGCTTCAGATACTTCCAAAAAAAATTATACAAAAGGGTGCCAAAGTTGGAGGAGTGCCTCCCAAAGTTTAAGTGTATTGTGCTTGTTGAAACAATACTACATTCCACCAAAGGCCAAAGCTGAAGGAACCCAATAAGACCTTCTAGGTTTCTCCATTACCGATTTCTATAGAAATGCCCATATTAAGAAAGTGATCAACTAAGATGTATTGACCTAGGCTAATTTTCTCCCTTAATTGAGTAAGTTGGCCAAATATTAAAATGAAATGAGACAGATACATACTTCATACACAAAAGACCATTAGCAACTAACATAATGATAAGAAAAAAAACGTGCTCTCAATCAAAGACTTCAGGATCATCTTTATAGTAAGTTGTAATGCAGGGGGGAAAATGGTGATAGACTTTCCAAGAGCATATTGGACAAGATTAGTATGGAAAGTATCAATAAGCTCACTATCAAGTCTAATACAAAAAATGGTAGTAAGATAAAATAGTAGGTCATGCCATAGTGGAAGTAAAAGTTGTTGGTGGTATTTTTCAAAAAGAACAATGAACCGCAGTTAAAGGCCTTTCGATATTCATGGGATTACGCAACAATTGGATTAGGTGAAAAATCACAAGCTCTTCCCAAAGAGATATTTTGATTTTCTTAACTCTGCCAGACCAAAATACATAACCTTTAGGTAAGATGGTTGATGAGACATTGTGGGGTATCATTATATCCTAAAAGGAGTAGAATAATAAAGGGGTAGAGAGGAAATAATTTACTCACCTCCTAGGTTTGGAAATGATTCAACAAGGGTTTTTGGTATGAGCGCATGATTGACAATTGGACCAAGATGTATGAGATAATTTCAAATTAGCGTAACCTAATTTCCTTGCCATAGATTGTTTGATTGAACCCCATTGAAATAATGTAGCTAAAGAAATTTCAAAACATGAATAGAGGTGAAACGAGAACGAGGAAGTTTAGGGTATGAAGTATGGGGCACAATACAAAACAATTACCTAACGAAGATAATCATGTGAATGCCTTAGATGATGCACACAACAATTACTATTCATAGAAAATTGCTTAGTAGGAAAATAACGATATGTTGAGTAAATTTTTTAACTATGACTTCAAATTTTATATTTAAATTAAGATTTTAGGACATTTGTTGAGTGAAAAATTTATATTGGTCGAGTTGGGAAAAGTAGAAGTGAGTCAACATATAGAACACTATAAGTCAAAGCTTTTGGACATAAAAAAACTTAAAGAAAGAAGTTCCCTTGACAAAGTCCAAGATTCAACAAACACATGTATGCAGTTTGAAGCACGCGTAGAAAAATATGAATCTTTCAACAACAGGAGATGTGGAACTAGGTAGTTTATGTTTTAGGTAACATGGCGATTGTCTAGGCCACTATTTGTTAGATTATTTCTCGAAAAATAGTCATCAAAGACCTTGTAATTGGGGCTGCTTGTCTTTCAGAAATTTAAGTCTACACATAACGACAAACAATTCTCTTAATAATATGCTCTTACATTTTGGTCAATTTAAGATTAGTGTCACAATTTCATTCAAAGTTCTTTCAATTCAGTCCTCAAGGTTTTTATCAATTTAAGATTCTTTCATTTTACTTTTCATTCCATTTACATTTCATGCACTTTAATTATTTTGCCAAACTCCACAACTCTACATTTACTGTTATGCATTTTATGTTATATTACTTTACATTCATGTCAATTTAATTTAACCATTTTAGTGCATTAAAATTGTTTTATCAATCATTCACCATCCATTTCATTCATAGATTATTTGATAGGTTTCTACATGAAAATGATATGAAACTTGAAGATTGAACATGTTCCATTCACTTTGAATGTCTGTCATGGTTTCCGTCTATTTCCAACTTGCACAATTTCTCTTTTACAAGATTTCATTCTTGTATATATGGTATGACCTAGCCACCTCTGCTCGTCTCCTCCCTTTTGATCTCTTTGATCGGTTCTTATTTTTTCACCTAAAAGGGATGGTTTAGAGCCAATTTTTAGTCTGAAATCACCTTTATAAATCATTTTTTATTGTCTTTTAATTTAAATATGTGATTTCCACACATATTTCATTTATCTTGTGTTTTTTCTTGGTTTTGTTGTCTTAGTGCGGCGTTGTGTTTGTTCGTCGTCTTGGTGTAGCATTTTGTTTTCTCGTCTTATTGCTGTGTTTTTTGGTTTAGATTGACAAATCAACTTCGATCAAGTGCAAATTGAATCGATGATTTTGGCATCATAACCGTTACAGCTTTAGAGGCATGGCTTTTCTTAACATCTAAATTTTATCATATTTGTAGGCTTTGTCACATTTGTAGATATTTTGCTGTTGTGTGTTATTAATCTAGATGTTGTAAGTTTGTTCACAGATTCATCATTTTCAGTTTTAATGATTTTGAATTGTAATGTTCTTGATTGATGTAATTTTTATCAACTTAATTGAAAGAATATTGTGTTGTAGTTAAAAAAAATAAAAGATCCCACACTAAACATTCAATTGTTGATATTTCTAATAGATTCATTGTAAAAACTAAAATCAACCTTTACACAATGATACAAAAGATAAATAATATAAAGTGATTGTTTTAAAGACAAAGAGGATGGTGAGATGTTAACATCAAAAGAACCTATATCATTTTCCCAAGCATTGGGACGCCTTTGATTTCAAATTTGAGGTTGCTAGCTAATTGATCTAAATTAAATGTTTTGCACAGGACCGATCTTTAAAAATTAGGTGTCTTAAGCATTAAAAAAGAAGATGCATTTGTAATTGAGATTTTCAAAAAGTTATTTTCAATTTTTGAAAAAAGAATAAACAATAAAAATCAAAACAACATTATTTAATTTACTAATATTACTTAAATATAAAAAGATTTAATATCCTAAAAAGTTGGATTTCCCGATGTCCATCTCAACGGCCTAAAAGCCGCCACTAATTTGTACATGGCTCAACACAATAGAATTCTATTGTATAGAATCAATATAATATATTAAAACAAACTCTCAAAATAATATATTGACATGTGACACTCATTTTGACACATCATTCAATAGTATGATATGACACCTCTAGAATTCATTCATTTTTTATTCCACATTCTACTAATTCTTTGTTTATATCTCTATAACTAAAAAAACAACAATAAAAATATAACTCCCATTACAAACTTGATTTAATTGTTAATTACTTTTTTAATTCATTGCATATAAATACATCACAATATTTAAATTACATTTTATTAATTAAAATGTAGCAACCATAAATTACCACAAAATATATAAAAACACAATAATCACATGAAAAATCAAACTTATGCACAAACAATCCAATGAAGTTTAAATTAAAATAAATAAAAAATATTAAAACACATCCATTTAAATTAGCAAACCTTTGCAAAAAAAACCAACAAAGAATATTTTTTTAAAAATAAAAATGTTAAATTATAC
>JBBPBP010009779.1:52030781-52045337 GCA_037974735.1 Cicer chorassanicum | reverse complement strand
AAATATAAATCCAAATAAAATCTTCTAAAGATTTTAAACATATTATTCTCAACATTTCAATGTAATAAAAAAAATTGACTCAAAAGCGACAAAGTTTAACTTCAAATTAAAATAAATTAACAAAATCAATTCGGTTTGATGGTACCCAAATAAGACAAAATTGATTTTACACCTCTAGAATTAATTTTAACTCCTCCAAAAATAGAACCAATCAAGTGATATTGACATATTTAAATTTTCCAGTAAAATTATATTTACTCTTAGAATAGATTCTAACTCTAATTATGCTTTTAATTTTTTGCCTCTAAACATAATATTAAGTCTCAAATTTGTAATTTAACCAACACAAACATGCAGTTATATATTATCTTCATTTGAGCTCCTCATTTTATTCTCTAATCTCAATTATGAATATAAAGAGAATCCATAATTATTTGCAGGAACCATATATTCGTACTAGAGAGAATCCATTCTTTGATGGCATTTTAAGCAAAGGTGATCAAGTTGATCCCTTCAAAATTGCTCATATTCAGTCTAAGCCTATTGAACATGAGGATAATACAAAACATCATGAAACTGAAGCTGATCATGATGAAGAAGAGCATTTACATTCACTTAAAATAATAACACATATAGAAAAGACATACACTGTTACTAGAAGAAGAGAAAAGCTATCAAACATTATGCTTCCACTATCTGCAGCTTCATATTATAATGGAGTATCACCACAAGTTGAAATTGTTGAATCATGTCAAAGTTTTGACAAACTCAATGCATTTTTAAAAGCAAGAAAAGATGATGTAAATGCTGGTGTACCTGGGAAATTCTTACATGTTGTATTGGGCTCAGATGATGCTGGTAATTTCTTCTTTCTTAAATCTCGGTTTATTTTCTAAAATTATTTTGTATTTTTATTTTATAAAATATGTATTTCTTTTTTGGTACAAAAGAGGGTCAAAGATCCAAAGAAAACGAAGACTAAATAGTTAGATGGACATTCCTTGACATACAAGCTCAGGAAATATCTTTAAAAAGTAGCTTGTGAAAATTGCTAGGCAGATTCTCCAAGGTAGTACGAGCAAAAGAATTTAAAGATAAGCTGAGGTTAGCAAGCCAATCAGCACATCTATTTCCTTTCCACTAAATATGGATGACTTGAACATTCCAGTTAACAGACAAAAGTTCACGAGTATGACGCACCAAAGAGCAAAAGGCCCCTTTAAACTACAACTCTCATTGAACATATCTATTAAGGTTTTAGAGTCACTTTCCACAATGAGGTGAGTGATCACCTCCCTCCTCGCCATATCTAAACCAAGGTACATTTCCACACATAGAATGTCACACTCCCCAATTTTTTTGGTGTACCATTTGAGTCACCTCCTATTAGCATTGCAAAAAAGACCCCCACAACCTGAAAACTGCCCATTGTTCTTGCAAGTGCCGTCGCTGTTGAGTTTGATACAATTCCCCATCGGCCACTTCCAACCAATGTAGACTGTCTCTGTACAATGAGGTACATGATGGATCTTCTGAAACGTGCAATCATCAATGTTTCTTGAGAAGTTCAATATCACATGCATCGGATTGTTCGGCCACTAGAAGCCTTCCTCAGAAATAGTCTTGTTTTGTCACGTCCACAAAAACCAGCAGGTAGACATGAAGATTGTCTTCCATCAAGTGTTGGTTGATCCAATCCCTTGGTTGTTGAGGTTGCTAGAGATCCAATCCCAACAATTCAAAGAAAAAAAAAGTCCAATTAGAAGGAACAAGACGAAACCATACATGGGTAGCATAAATGCAGTCACGCAACACATGTAGAGTTGTCTCTAGTTCTCTGTCACACCTAGTTCAGGTGAGTGACATACCCACACCCCATTTGCTTCGAAGATAGTTGGTAAGGATATATATGCTCGTGCGCTAACAACCAATGAAGGTCTCGATACGGTGGGGGACCATTCCAGGCCTACAAATGCTTCCAAATATCATCAGTGTAGTAATTGCTACCTTGATGCATCTTATAAGCACTTTGCACCGAAAACTGGTTAGTGTTAGTACCCTCCCACACTAAAATATCAAGGTCCTCAAAATTAGAGGGAAGGGGAAGGGTCGCCACCTGGTTGGCGATGTGCATAGGGAGGTTACGAATTATGAATTCCATATCCCAATTTTCCTCACTATTCAACACATCATGCACAATAATGGTAGCATCGATATAACTCTGTCCGACAGAAGGAAGAAGTTCTACATTGTGTGGAGCTCACTTATCCAGCCAGAAGTTTATCCCATTACCATCCCCAATTTGCCAAACCATATATTGCTGAAAATTATCTCACATTCCTGTTAGAGCTTTCCATTGCGAGGAGTCATAAGGTTGGGAGTTGCAAAAGATAGTGATATCATTATTACATCAATATTTGCTCAAGAGGACCTTACCCTACACCTCATTCGGGTTGTTGGTAAGATTCTAGAGCATCTTTAGAAGGAAAGCCTCATTCATTACATGAGGCTTCTTTACGCCCAACCCACCATCCAACTTAGGCTTAAAAATAATATCCCATGCTACCAAGTGAGCCTTCTAGCCTTGGTCATTGTCTCCCCAAATGAAACTTTGAATTTTCTCCATTTAATCACAAATAGATTTGGGGATTTTGGCATATTGCATGTGATAGTAGGGGATCAAACTAAGAACCGACTTGGTAAGACTAATTATTCCCGCAAGGCTTGGACATTATTGTGGTTGAAATGTGATAGAAAGTTTTTCCTAGATCTTGTGAATAATGTGGTTGAAACGTCCCCTGGTGGTTCTACCATGCGCTATGTTGGAACCGATATATTTACCCAAATTGTCAACATGTGACAAACTAGTATGAAGAAGAATATCCTCACGTAGCTCAGTATCAACATTTTTAGAATATCCTCTGGTGTGATCAAGTAATTTTCGATCAGGAAATTTATATTTATATATTTTCGAAGAGTTGTCTTCAAATTTTTTGTATTTATTTATTGCAAATTGTTCACAGATGTTGGAACTGTGGCTTCAACCATCATGTACTCCTTCTACATACATCTAACTTCAAAAAGCGATCAACTATGCATAGTACCAATTATCAACATAAACAGAGCAAATCTTGCCTCCCATGTTGAACTCATGTGGTTGCTTGATTCGTGTCAAATTGATCAAGCATCCTTAATTTTGGCAGATGAGGTTTGTTTAATTTAAACTATAAATTCCAACGATCATATTTTAATAATTTTTTTATTACTAAGAAATATTTTGATCCTAGTTTCTTGATTTGTATAAAAGTATATGCCTTTGATTTTCATAGTGAATTTTTCTTACAATAATTTAATATAACTATACTAACGATTTAATTTATATATAATATCATTGTAAATAATTTTTATATTCTCAATTCATTACAATTATTAAAAATATTTAATTTTTCCTATAATTACTTTTAAAATAATATAATAAGTAGTCAATTGTGACCGGGTGTCACAGTTAAACTTCTATACTAATTTTTGCAAAATAGCTCATCAATCATATTTCACCTGTCTTGCTGGCTTACCACACTATGTAAAGATGTTTTGGAAACATTCAATATAGTTACGAATTTTAACATATTTTAATTGAATTAATTTTTAAATTTAATTTAGTAAAATCAAAATATAAATTACTTGAATTCATCCAACATTTTATATCTATTAATTGTGGTAACTAGAGAAAATCTAAATCAATTTTAAAAAAGTAATACTATGGTATAATAAACACAGTAAAATATATTGAATATCCGTGTAAAAATTTATTTATAATGTCATATACAATTTTTATATTTTTTTTTTCTGTGTGGATATCTAATTCAAAACAGATTGATATGTCATATTATGATCTATTTGGAAGTCTTAAAATACTACTTTTGAAGAGCAGCAGGATTGCTAATAAGCAAGAGGTTAGCATAAACTATGTCCTATAAACATTTCTCTGTTATTAAAAATTGTTAGAATGTGTGGATATTTATTTTGTTCTATATGACCACAGAAACTGAAGCACGCTGTGATTGAAATTTTTCACTGCAGAAAGGTTAATTTACTCACCCAATTTTTGTTTTATTAAAATTTTCAGAGATAATTCATATAATTTGCATACATTGTAACACTTTTTGTTCAGGGCGAGACAGTGTATCCATGGGTCAAAACTGTGACTATAGGAGAGGTAATTAATATAAGATCTTAAATTTCGAATCACAATTTTAATTCACACAAACCATATTCTTGTCTTGATTGATTATATGAGTCACAATTGATATGTTAATTGGTTTAACATCAATACAGGAAAGTTCTTGTTGTACTGCCATAGCTGAAAAGTTTGCAGCTTACTCGCCTGAAATTTTGACTAGCAAATCCTTCAGTAAACTTCTGGTACTTCAACTTCTTTCGAGCTCTAAATTTTTAGTGTTTTACTTTTTTTCCATTATATAGTTATATGTAAAATTCTTTGTAAGATAGAAAAGTGGACAAAAGTAAAAGAAAATTATATTGAATAATGAGAAAATTGTTATTTATATTAAAGGTTACATATATAAACTTTTATAGTCAGTTAGAGAAACAACTAACTATTAACTAGTTAGTATAACTAATTAACTTAAGTAACTAATATTTGGAAGATGTTTGATGATCAATTGTTATGAAATAACCTTCTTCATCAGAACAAGCAACTCTAGAATTGGTTTGTGAGAAGGTGGAAGAACACTCAAATTATTGCAAAACCATAACATTGGTGGAATCCCTTGCCACAAGCCTTGCTTTCAATTTATCGAGAGTACCATATTGATTATTATTATTAATTAATTAATAGATGAATGAATCAGTAATTACATTTATTCATTTCCCCTACAAATTAATTGAAAAATTTATATTTACTTTTAAGTCATTTATTCATGTGAAACCCAAGCATAATATTAGCATTATGGAGTACATAAATAAAAATAAAAACTCGTTATCTCTGTCTCCTTCTTTCTTACATTTAGGGCTTATTTGATTGTATTTTACTTTTTAGTTTTTGAAAACTATTTTATAAATAAATTTTAAAAAACTGTTTTTATTTTTAAAAAAAATTTAAAAATCTGTTTGACAACTCTAATTTTTTAAAACAGTTTTTGACTAGAGAATTAAAAAAACTGAAAAATGAAAAGTAAAACATCATTTATCTGTTTTGTTTTTTTAGTTTTAAAAAGTATAATATTAAAATTAGTTTTACAAAACAGAATTTTTAAAAACAAACATGCCCCTAACGTTCTTCGTTATCGTGCTATTATGGATACAACGTCAATTTTTGATTTGGGCCTGAAATATGATTCATTCAGTAAATTAGGGTTTGTTTGATTGTGTTTTAGTTTTTTATTTTTGAAAACTATTTTATAAGTAAATTTTAAAAAACTGTTTTTAAAAATAAAATTTTAAAAAAATCTATTTAGCAACTCCAATTTTTAAAACAGTTTTTAGCTAAAGAGTTAAAAAAACTGAAAAATGAAAAAGTAAAACATCATTTACCTGTTTTGCTTTTTTTAGTTTTAAAAAGTGTAATATTGAAAATAATTTTACAAAACAGTTTTTAAAAACAAGTAATCCAAATAAATTTTTTAGTTTTTAAATTTTAAAATACTAAAATAGAGTTTTTAAGATGTGAATCAAACAAACCCTTATTCTTTTTTTTTTTCATTTGACTTGTAATGTCTTGCAACAATGGAAGTTAATAACTATTAATTTTCGTTCTTTCCTTCTCCTTCTTTATCTTTATTCATTATTATCATCTTTTTTTTTTTTTTCTTCTTTAAGATTTGCAATGCTAACTCAATTTAACATATTTTCACTCTTAATTTTAAGGAAACTATTGTTGGTTCAATTGATAATGATTTCATTACACTTTATAAAAGTGATTTTTTTTTGGTAAAAAACGTGAATTTAACCAAAAATATTTAGTTATAGAGCAGGGCAAGGCCCCAAGAACTATAGGCCCCAAAATTCTCGTTCTATAGAGCAGGGCAAGGCCCCAAGAACTATAGACCCCAAAATATAAGTTTTATTGTCAATATTCTTTACTTTAAAAAGATAATTAACAGTTGAAAACAAACAGAATTAAAAATAATTTGTGAAAAATAAGTTCCTAAATTTAATTATGACTTTCTCTATCTTAATTAATAATATTTAATAATTGAGTTAGAATACTTTTCCTACCTTAAATAAAGTTAGTAAAAAAAATTTATATACGTGATATAAATTTAAATAAAATACATCAATTTTTTACCAACTTTTACTCATAAATTAGGTTGAAGGGAACATTTTTTTTCTTTAAAATTTCAATATAAATTGAAGTAATCTCTTTTATTTTAACATTAATTTTTTTTTATATAAAGATAATACTAATCTTCTTCAACATTCTTCCAAAATAATCATCGTCCAAAAGTTGTAGTTCCTTTACTATTTTCTTTTATTTTTTTTGTATCAAATAAAGCTGCCTTTATTATCAAAATTTGAACTTAGTAAATTTTTACTTATGATTAAAATGTCAACAAAATTAAATGGATGACTTTATAATTGATTGAAGTGAAACCCATTAAAATTAGTTGACAAATAATTATATCTCAACCAAAAAAATATGTTTTTTTTTGTTTGACAAAGTGAAAGACAAAGTTTACACAAAGTTATATATATTTCAGTTAGGTTAAGCATCATAGAACAATACTTTAAAGCATTCAAAACTCTAACGATAATCGACAACAATATCCTCCTCGTGTCTACAATTAAGACAATGACTTAATCAACATCAGTTGATAAAAATAAGAAAAAATGAGTATGTTCTACCAAATTCAATAGTCGAATCAATATCAATCAAGTGTTATTCATTGTCATTAGAATTTTAGGTAATTTTTAAGTATTGGTCTATAGAGAATCACACGCACAAATTAAAATTTGTCATTTTAATTAATTTGTATATATATATATTCTATTAAATGTCTTTTTAACATAAGGCCAAATTAACTTTACATAAATTCTTGATGCAGATAAGGCTTTTGTCGAACAAAAAATACACCAAAGACCAAAGACCGGTCTTTAATTTCTTAATTACAAACTTTTTGTATTTTCACTCACTACAACATGTATTTTAGCTTCAAATTTTAGTGTCGGCTACAAATAGCATCCTTTTAGCGTCCAACAAAACCGACGCTACACACATTCCTCAATAAATTTTGTTTACAATGGTTTTGCATAGTAGGGTCTGTTTAACAGAATTGGAACCAGATTGCATGTGATGTTTACAACTAATTTTTTTTGCAGTTAGCTGGCATCCTTTTGGATACTGGGAATCTAAAGGACCCACGTTGCACCTCCAAAGATAAGTACATGGCTTCATTATTGATCAATGGTGCTGGCCGTTATGGATGCAATGGTCTTTACCAATTATGTATGTCCCACACCATTAATTCTTTATCAATTTAGTTTTCTTTGTAGCACATGTAAATTTCTATATATCAAGGATTAAATATGATTTATTGCAAACTTCTACATCTATTATTTCTTACGAAATAAAATATAAATAAAATTAATAATTAAAAAATTGATTTTCTTTTTAATAAAATCAATATATCAATTTTTTAGCCACTATTTTTAAAATCAGATACATTAAATTTTTAATTAACATTTTTATTTATATTTTATTTTAAGTATTACTTTTGAAAACTTGGTTTAATCACTTGCATGCATCTTCAATGTGATTATTTTCAGTAAAGTACAAAATACACGACCTATCCTCTCTACGAGTAGGGGATATACTCCGAAAGGATTTTAAAAAGTGGACAGGACAAGGTATTGTTGATCTTTATATCCATGTGAATTTAATGGATCATTTAACATATGACATCATATCTTATGCTATATTCTCCTTGAGTGAATGCATATTTGGTTTCAAGTTTTTGAGAGATAATAAAAATGATTTGCAGCTAAAATTACTTATGTATTATATTTGCGTACATATACATAGCTTAATTTTATGATTTAAACAAAGAGAATAAAAAAAGAGCTTAATTCAGGATGCTTTCCTCTTTGCTACAATCCCAATTTTTCACTTTAGGAGCCTCGGTGGAAACTAGTTAGAAAATTCGATTATTTAGTTGGTTGTCATTGGCATGTAGCACTCTTATTTAGACCATCTCCAATGGTGGTTTCTCTTACTAATAGACATTCCAACTTATTAGCTATCTTTGTTGGAGGATAAAAAAAAAATTGTACGATAACTACCAGTGGTTGTAAAACTATCCTCTCTCTATATAACATATGAGTTCTACCATTAAAAAAAAAATAAGAGTCATAAAGATATAATAAAATACATTGATGAATTCTATTCCTTCCAAAATTTATCTATAAAACTCATTTAATAATATTTTTAGGGATGTTGAATTGAAGTGGTTAAATATTTCTTAGATATTAATAAATAAATCATGTATATATGTGGAACCTAATTAAATACTATTTTTGGTAGAGTGCCCTTTTGGATGCTCTTAGAACCTAGTGAAAGGTACAAAGAGTATTGTACAAATCTTATCCTTTCAAATCTTGAGGATGCCAACTTATGATGTTAGGATTACATTTGCTTCGTACTCGTACTTATTATTAAAATCATTTATGATTAGAACTTGTCATTCAAACCCCATTTAAAATACCTTTTGCTTTTAAGAAAAAAATTTCTGTCTTTTTATAAAAAAAAATTCAAAATTTTTTTCTTTCTAAAAAGTTAATTCGTGCAATCCACTTTTCTCTTGTTTCTCTTCTATCACTAAAACCTCCTTATCTCGCCACACTATAGTGGATAATTTGTGATTACATCTAGTAGCAAACAATTCTTCGAGAAAGTGAAAGCTACAAAGAAAATTGCTTAGAAGAAGAATAAGCCAAGCATACTATTTTGATTTCATATATTGTACTCGTACAAAATTTAATAATAAGTGGCGTATGTGTGATGACTTTACCAATCTTAACAAGGCATGCTTAAATACGTCTATCCACTTCCCATCATTCATAAATTGGTTGATAGCAAATATTGTTGCATCCTGTCGATCGGGAAAAAACTGTATTTATGACTGACTTCGATAACTATTGCTACAAGGTCATGCCCTACGGATTCAAGAACGTTGGGGCTACCTATCAAGACACGAAGAACAAAATATTCGAAAAGAATATAGGTTAATCTTGACGAGTAAAGCGATGATATGATCATCAATTCAGAATTAAAAAAATAGATACCTCACAATTGGAGGAAGTATTGAACGAAGTACAAAAACACAACATGCATATGAACCTTGAAAAATGTACATTCAGGGTAAGAGTTTGAAAATTCTTAGGTTTCTAATTCACAAAGAGAAGAATTGAATCAAATCCTAATAAATGCAAGGTCATCAATGTAATGTTCACTCTTACATCAAAAAAGAGGATCAAAAGGCATAATGGCATGCTAACCAGTTTATCTCGATTTATCGCAAGGTCCGCTTATCATGCATTATCATTTTACCAACTGTTGAAGAAGTTGATCTAATTCGAATGGATTTTAGGGTGTGAAGCAACAATGACATAATCCAAGATAGTCTTATCTCAACCACCTATACTCACTAGACCAACCTCGGCGGAACCCTATTTGTATGAAGCAATGAATGTCGTTCTTATAAGAAGACTCTAGATGATCAGAAACCAATTTAGTTTGTGAGCAAAGAAATGTCGTGACTAGAACTGTAGTACCAGAGGATCAAAAAAATATCCTTGACCTTTGTTATTCAGGCCAAACTTAGTAGTGAGAATAATAGAGTTGCTATAGAGAGAAAAACACAATAAAATGTGGGGCGGATGAGGGTTGAGTTGTGTTTTGCTAAAATAAAATTATTAAAACAAATTATAAACTAGCGATGTTAAAAGCAAGAACATATAAGAAGATAAGGAGTAGAACACAAGTTGAGTTATCCATGTTCACCACCAACACAGTAGCTACGTCAAATCCCTTCACACTAAAGGATTTAATCCATTAATCCCAAATAGTATCACACGTCCACTAAACACCTACTAGTCAACATGACTATGTTCAAGTCTTCCTAACCTTCTAGCTTAGTGCAGTGAAGTTGTTGAGGATAGCAACCACTACTAGGTTGAGTTATAAAGAATGGTTAAACGGGTTGTTCTGAAAAACTCTCACCAGAGAATGTTTACAAAGTATGCTCACAGAGTATTTTTGGATTTCTTAGCACTCAAAAACTGATATGAGAGTTTTCAACAATTGTTATGTATGCCAACAATATTTTCTTTTTCTTTCTATATGTGTAGTGTGTATCACCGGTGCCTTTATAGAGAAACATTCAAGCCATTATTGTTTCTGGCCATTGTTGTGATTACATGAAATTAGCATGTAACATAATGCCTCGTATGAAATCTTAAGAGATCTTGAATCAACATTAAAAACTTGTCCAAATCCGTGTTCATAATTGATTCAACGTATCTTGATAAAAATAGTAGGAAGACCAGAGGAGGACATATTCATAACATGTCATGCACTTCTTCAAACAGTGAGCAGAGGATGTTGGGATGTTGACTTCTTTAGAGTGTTGACTTGACGCTTTAAACAAAAGGACAATTGTTTGCCAGATTCATTAGACCTAGAATTATCATAACGAACTTGTATTAACAGATTCGTTAGAGGCACGTTGAGAATGCATTTAGCAGAGTCAGTCACAACTTTAACAGATCTTCCAAAGCATTGTCTTGCTTTCCTTGTTTATCTTCTCTAATAATCAGGGGATGTATCATAAGGTCTTTAAGGTTCATGACAAGAGAAATGTACACTTAATTAAATTCATTAGTCTTCAACCCCAATTAGTTCCCACAAAATAATTTTTATTATCAATATAATTAAGGATCATTGGTCTTCAACCCCACTTGGTTCTAACAGTTGTCTGCCAAATTTTGCAAATTCGACATAGCATTTTAGACTCGGTAAGCTCTAAAAGCCGAAACCTTAACAAATTTCATTGCAGAAATGACATCCAACACCCTGAGACCATCAATAAAGTGAATGTGTCATCCAATCCAAAGGGGAGTAGAGTTAGAATCCTCTTGGAAAACAAGGGCAAAGTAATAGTGGAGGTCTTTTTGAGATTTTCTTTTTTGACCTTGAACTATCAGGCATAATGTGAAGCATGTTTAGCAGGTTTGAACTTGGCCGATGAAATGGGAGCTCAAGTCTAGTTGAAAACAAACTCCCAACCGATAGTGCCTCATATCAAAAGGGTAATATCAAGCCAAAGATCAGAGTGAATGGTAAAAAAAACAAGTTTCCATTAATAGAGATAAAGCCTATCTCAAGAGAGCGGAACTCTAAGGCCGACGTCCTGTTGAAGTTATCTAGCATCATAACAACAGGGGATAACAAGACTGCCATCTAAAAAACATTAGGTTCCCTAACCAAAATGATCAACATTGTCGTAGTAGACGAAGAGAGCTCCACTCAGTGTGACTATTGGATGACACCAATTGTGATGTATATTCAGATCGAGGCCTCAGAGAGGTCCTTAAGCAAAGTTCCTTAGTAAGACAAGGGGCATGTGAATTTTCACTCATAGAAGGACGAATATACAAAAGGGGTTATCTATCCCACTTTTGAGATGTCTAGGTGATGAAGAAATAGCTTATGTTCTAAAGAAAGAGTACGAAGGAATCTTGAGAAAATCCTAAAAGCAATATATTATTGGCCAACCTTGAATGATGACGCAAAAGAACACATAAAAATATGCATCAATTGTTAGACACCCGCCGACATCCATCATGCACATCCAGAAGAGCTCAACGTGTTGACGTCTATGTGGTCGTTTGCATGGTGGGGGATTTATATCCTATAGCCCAAGGACAAATCTAGTCTTTGGTTGTAGTTGTAGACTACTTCACCGAGTGAATTGAAGCTGGAATATAGGCTAAAATCACAAGGAACATTATACTTCGCTTCTTAAAAAGAAAAATATTAACAAGATTTGAAATACATGGGGTTGTTATTATAGATAATGGGACACAGTTCGCAAAAAAATATTTTCGTAAACTAATGACACAACGTTGGGTGACCCAACACTTCACCTTTGTGGAACAAAAGGCAGTTAGGCCAAAGAACTTTTGCGTGTCATGTGCGGGTACATAACAACTTCTCATTCCACAACCGGAGATGCCCTATTTTGAATCACATACAGATCTGAGATTGTGACCTAATGGAAATCAGTGAGCTAAGATGGAAAACCTTTCACCATATGCCACCCAATGAGAATGAACAACTCTTGAGAGGGAACCTCAATGGTCTAGAAGAAATGAGGAATAGACATGCCTTCAGTGAAGTCATCATCAAGCAAAGAATGAAAGTGAAATACAACAACAAGTTTAAGACAAGAGAAATCGAAGCTAGCGAATTAGTCCTTCAAAGAGTCGGCGTCAGGCTGAAGAAAGTTAGTCAATGGAAACTTGTACCAAATTGTGAAGGCCCATACCGAGTCCCAACAAAGATTGGCACGGGAGCATATACTTGTGAAACTCTCATCGAATATGTCACCTCATGAACATGGAACACAACCATGTTAAAGAAATACTATAGTTAAGTCATATATGCTAATGAATCTTTAAGAACAAATATCTTTCAAGAATTAATATAACAATTTGAGTATTGCAATATTTTTATTTGTCTATTTAAACCTATAGTAGGTAAATGAGAATCAAATAAACTAAAATCAGAAGCAGACACTATGTACAGAAATATGAATATGGGAAAGGTTAGAAAGACCACTCCACCTATCAACGGGAAAAAAACATCGTTAGTCGACGACAACCAATTCTATAGTGATTCATGTGATGGTCTGGAAATCCCCCTTTTTCTGTCTAGTCACCGAGTTCAGAGGAGATCCCATATAAATCCACATGGATCCAAGGAAAATCCTTGGTGAATAAGGTGGGGAGGAAACACCCTTTTTCTGGAGAAAGATTCCTCGAGTAGACAATCATAAATAAAAAATTGAAACAATCATACAAACATCCAAAGAAAATAAAGTGACCACAAGATGGTCACCTAAAAATCAATCAATCAAACAACAAAGCTAAGATATGCAAATATATTATTGTCTTTCATGGAATGCAACAAGTTGAAGGCACATTACCTGAAAAATGTAAACAAACATTAAAGTAAAAAAGTTATGTTGAAGATACATGAATTCCATTTGGCACACTTTGGAATGCATTAAAAACAATTCCTAAGTGTTTTTTTAATTTTTTAAATAAACCCATGGGTTTGTAAATCTATTTACATAATTGTGGAAATCATTTTCGAAGTTCCAAACCTTGTGAATCGACTTACACATGTTATAAACCAACTCACAACAATTTAAGGACTTTTATAAGTCGACTTACACCTATGTTACTCGACTTATAATGCTAGTGAAATCTTGGATTTCACGACTCTTGTAAGTTGACTTACAACTCCTGTGAATTGACTTACCCAACCCTAGAGTATGTTTTTTGACATTTTTATAACAGTTTTGACTATTACATGCCTACATTGTACTTTGGCCAACCAACTTATATTTTTTATTTGTGAATGATAGACAAATTTCATGTTTTGAATTGTTGAGCAAGAATTTTTTTTTGAATATATCTCAAACAATAGTGATTCTAATATCATAATTGAATTTTCTGTTATCTTTTTGTTTCAATCATTTGTGCATCATTACATGGTTCTAGCACTCTTCACAATTCAATTGGATCAATGTTGTTTTAAAAGGATTCAATTAAATCAATTTTTTTATGTTAATTCTCCATAATATTTTAGTTGGATTAATTCATTGCACTACCATAAAATTTTAAAATCTAGTTTTTTTTATTACGAAAAAGTACAAAAGTCTATCACGGTCAAATATTTCTGATGTGTGATCGATTCGTCTTTGAAAAATGAGAATTCTATTCAACCTCAATTTAGAGTTTATAGGCCATTTCGTCTAATATACTTTTTGCAGTTTATTATTGTTGCATTGTTTCTCATGTAGAGTTTATGATATCATATTGATATAAATGTTTTTCTTTTGAAACACCAGAAAATACCGATTCAAGGTCAATGTCACAAATGGGAATGAGTTGTATCGGAATTTCAATCAAACAACTTCTCTCTCACACAGAGAATCTAGCACAAGAAATAACAAATTTTCAATGTGAGTCTTATAAGATGAAACATCTACTATTGAACTAGTTAAAAGTTTATGCTTGCTTTTCAAAGTATATTATCTATGTTTATGATCATAACCATCTCTTCATCATAATTTATACTTGGTAATTATTGGTGCATTGGAGATTTAGTTTCTTACTAATTTGTTAATAGTTTGTTATTTTTTTATTTTGAAAAGACCAAAGAATTCATTTATGACCAACTAGTACAAGCCATGCTAAGAACTTATTATTATTATTATTATTATTATTATTATTATTATTATTATTATTATT
>JBBPBP010009779.1:52007516-52030583 GCA_037974735.1 Cicer chorassanicum | reverse complement strand
TACACCTTTACGTAGTCATAATTTATTTTTCTTTTAACGACAACCGTTAGTATATTAGTATATGTTAGTGTTTTGAGTGAGGATAGATCCTCATTTTACTCTTAAAAACACTTTTGATACAATGATTTATTAAATATACACTCACTCCCACTTTCCTATCAAATTGAACTAAAGCACTAACAACACTTGTTTGGGAGACGACCTACAAAATATCGGTAGCAACAACAAACTAATGACATAGACTATTGAGAGACTTTGAGACTATATCGCTATCTAAAATTTTATGACATTGAGTATATAAGTCACTTCCTTTATATATTCTTTATTTAGTTAATTGCTAATCATTATAAAACTAATAACTCACCATTAAATTCCAACATATTTTGTATGATATATACCTACTAATCGTTGGGCACATAACATAAGAAGGGATCTCACAAGGCTGGTGAGAAGGTGAAGGAAAGATGTATGGTTCACAATATGAATGGCTAAGAGGCTATAGTAAAGAGGGTAGATACTACCTCTATTCTAATAACATGTTAGATCTTGTATTTTGAAATGCTTTAAGTATTGAACAAGAAGTAGATAAATTAAAATGAAGATGGTCATTTTACTAATAATTCCAATGTATGCGTGGATACATTAAACTCTAAGTTTGATTGGTCCCCATTATTTTAACTACATGAAATATAGATAGCAACATATCCTTTGTTAGGATAGTTTAGAACACTTCAAGTGAATTTTACACTCACTATTGTTAGGATCAGATCACACAACGGAAGTTCGTTAAATTAAATATTTCTTGTGGAACTTAATTTCAGAAATTATTAAGCAATGTTGATACCAATAATAATAACAATAAAGAAGTTAAAATCTATAAATAAGTCACCTCAAATTTTAACTTGAAACCCCCCTCAAAGTAAGGGTAAAAACCACAAGTCGTTCAAACCCAAGAAATAAGTCAAGTATATAAAATAATGAGTACAACACAAGTCTTTTTAGTAACACTAGAGAAGTAAAATCATCACCCAATGGTGGAAACCAAACACAGTGGTACCATAAACTAACTTAAAGAGAAGGAAAAAAAATTAATAAAAATTATTAGAATATCAAACACATTGTTGAACACACATCCACCACCAGTCAACCGTTGTCATTCCGATAACTATGTTGAAAGTCTCAATATTCTTCCTCAATGGTGGAATTCTTAACAAATCAACACCATCGTCATTTGCATCTTCAACCAATACAGATGCTTCAATATCATTCGCAATTGTATACTCTTTTGTAGTGTACCTCTTTAAATATTTTCTTTCTACGGTGACTTTTCTCTATGCATCAGACTCAACATCTTATTGCATTCGTTCATCACGATGATTTGTGATAATTTGGATCATCACTATTAAGTTCATTCGACTGATCAAAAACCTCAAATTTTTCTAATTCTTGTCTAGGTTCACATGAGACATTGGCACTAGCAATGTACCATTGATTTCTATGACCTCAACATCACATCTTTTGACAATTTTCTTTGTATCTAGATCATAAAACTTGTACCCAACTCCTTCTAGACCATAACTAGTGAACACACACTACTTTAACATCTGCTTTAGGGGTATGCACAAATACTTTACATCCAAAAACATGCAGATGATCATTGAAAAAAAAAACATTTTTACCTGCCAAATCATCTTTAGTATTTCATATTGCAAGGACACACATGGTGAAAGTTTTAGGACATGCACAATTGTTCTAATTGCTTCACCCTAAAACAATTGAGGAAGATCTACTTGCGACAAAAAACATCTAACTTTTTCAACCAAACCCTTATTCATTCTCTTAGCAATACCATTCGACTGTGAGACTTATGATGTCTAATCCTTCTCTATAAGCGTTAAGTAGTCTCAAATATTCACCTCCATTATCTTTGTGTATACAGTTCAACTTCCTATCAGTTTCACGCTCAACCGAAGTCTTAAATTTCTTGAACACACTAAAAACATCATCTTTAATCTTCAAAGTGTAAACCCAAGTCTTTCTTGAATTTTCATCAATAAGTGTTAGAAAGTATGCACTTCCTCCAATCGTTCTCGTCTTAATCAGGCCCCATAGATGCAAATGCACCAAATCAAGAATTTATAGTCTTCTATATGGGTGACTCTGGAAAAAAAACTTTGTTATTCTTTTCAGCAAAACAATGATCATATTTCTTCAAGTGTGGATCGCTCATGTCAAACAACACATCTCGTATGGCTAACTCAACCGTATCTTTCTCACTCATGTCACACAACATCTTATGTCATAATCTGACCTCTACAATTGGTTCAACTAACATTTTCAATTATTTTTTTCATGTGTTACGTAAAAAGTAGAAGATTTTGTACCTCTAGCAATAATCATAGAACCCTTGATAAGTTTCCAAGTTTCCTTCGAGAACCGACTATCATAACCTTCATCACATAGCTTAGCCACTAAAAGTATTCAATCGAATGTATCGATCATGCTTCACACCTTTGAAAGTTAACTTGGTACCATTAGTTGTCTCCAAATCAACCTCTCCAAGGCCAACACACCTTCACGGTCCAACTTCACATCACCAAAATCACCTTGAGTATAAGAGCGGGAAATATCTCTTCTGAAAGTGTCATGTACTATACTACCATTATCGATGACCCAATTGATGCATTATCAACAATACTAGTTGTATCATGCTCTTCAATGAGAATCAAGTTGTCAGCAGATGTCACATTAGTATTGTCTTCATCATAATCTTATTTCTTGTTTTTTTCACCTTTGTCCTTATTCGAGTGTTTCAAAAACCTACAACTCTTCTGAATATACCCGTCTTACCACAATTGCAGCACTCAACAATTTGTACTTGTTTCTAGAAAAGCTTATGCTTTGGTCTCTATTTCGTGAATATCGATTACTACTTATCCTCCTTGATTCAGTAATCAATACATTTGGTTGTGAAAGAGAATCTTGAGACTTTCTTATCATCTCCACATTCAAAACACTGCTCTTGACAAGATCCAATGACAACACACCATAGAAAGTAGAATTAGACAGCAACATTCGAAAAGTTTCCCACGAGTAAGGCAAAGAACCAAGAATCAATAACCCCTGAATTTCATCATCAAATTTTATACCCATAGTAGACAACTGATTCATAATTCCTTGGAAATTATTCAAATAATCTTCCAAAAAGTCCCTTCTTGATGTTTTAAACTTAACAACTTTTTTTATCAAATTCATCCTGCTATTACTTGTCTTCTTCACATACAGTTGCTCAAGCTTATCCAATAATGATTTATCATATGTCTCTCCATTAATATAGTTTAACACGTTTTCATCAACCCACTAACGAATGTAGCCACACACCTATCTATGTAGTAGAGTCCACATATAGCAGTCATATCAGCCAATTTCTCTATACCGAACACAAGTTGGTGAAAACTCTTATCACAAAGAAGAGCCTTCATCTTACTTTTCTAGAAGGCATGATTTGATTCATTCAAGGTCACCATACAAGTTGTATTCCCATTCATAATTTACCACAAAAACTAACACAATAGAACATAAGCTCTGATGCTTATTGATGGGACCAAAGCGCACAACATAAGCTCATTAAATTAAATATTTCTTTTGGAACCTGAACTCAGAAATTACCTAGCAAAGCTAGTACAAATAATAATAACAATAAAGCAGTAAAAAGCTATAAATAGAACACCTCAAATTTTAATGTGAAAAACCCTTAAAAATAAGGGTAAAAACCACGAGTTGTCTAGACCAAAGAAATAAATCCACTATATAAAATAATGAGTACAACCAAAATCTTCCTAGTAATACTAGAGAAAACCAAAATTATCACCCAAGAGTGGAAACCAAACACTAATAGAGCACCTCCACAAAAATAGTATCACAAACTGACTCAAAGAGAATGCAAAACAACTAATAAAAATTATTAGAATATCAAATGTAATGGTAGAAACAACATACTTAAATTTCAATTGCAACGGAGAATGTTTGTCATCACACACACCGGCTCAAGCCCAACAAGACACACTCTTACTACTTTTTTTTTTCTTTTTCTGTCAATTGGTGTTGGATCCCACTTGAGGAGGGACCCACCCAACAACTCCAAATATATTGATAAATAATATTAAAAAGATTCCTCAATTACTCTTAAGTATCATAAAAGAATAAATAATTTAGAAAGAATATTAATCGAGATTTATATCATAAAACCATGAATTTTGTTGTCCTTTTTGCTTGCAAATATATGAATTTATAAAGCATATTTTAGTGATGTTACTTTTAACTTTTTATTTTTATTCAAGTATTTACCGTGTAAACAAGTAATATTTATGTTTTACACAAAAGTATAATAACTATATATATCATCTCATAAAATTATAAAATATGATTAGAGATCTGAATTAGAGTTTAATGAGCATGCACTAATTATATAAAATAGTTTTACATTGTTGTTCAATAAGAAACTTTTATGCTATAATGTCATACAACAAATTTCAAAATATCTTTATAATTTGGCTGAATACAATATATTCATTGGATGTTAGTAAATTATTTTACACCGATAATTCATATGTGTATAATTCTTGAAGCTTTTTAATTTAATAAAATCTATTGCTTCAGTGGGAGAGAAACTTCGAGCACTTATAATCCTTTCTGGGTATTACAACGGGGAAAAGAACTTTAAGGTTTGTCTTTGCCTTCCATATGCTAACTCAAATAATATAACGGATTAAGCTTTTTTTATTTTATTTTGCAATAATCTTTTAGTTCATATGCATATTAATGTTTCATTTGCAAATTGCGATTAATTTATATTGTTCAGAGAGAAATTTTAGTATCTACGGAATCCGTGAAGCTATTGGAGAGTTTACTATTTTTCTTCGATTTCAATGCCTCTCGGCTGCCACTCAAAACTTTACACTTTAAAGGTTAGTGATGAATTTTGACTCCTAACGAACACAAAGATTATGTGAAACACTTGATTTTTATAAAAAAAAGTATGAAAAGAAAAAAAATTATTACCAATAATGGTGATATTAATTACCATTTTGTGTTCAAATTGAAATTCAAAGTAGTAGTTACAAATGTAAAAAGTTATTAGCTTATAAGTTCAAATTGTGTTCATTTTGTGTTCCTTTTGTTCCTACCTTTAATTCTTTCAATCTGAAATTGTTACAAACAAAATAACAAGTGTTCTAACACTCTGAACTATGTCCTTCAAAATTACAATGGTCTGTTACCACCGAACGAACATCTCTTGAACATTAATTTGCAGTCTCCAAATTGTAACACCCTAAATTTTATAATACATTATGTATATATTTTATTGAGCTTATAAGTTTATTCAAAATGATTTTCTTTTTTTCATCATTTAAATTTAGATAAATAATATTGGTACTAATTTACGTCATATTCTTCCAGGTCTGAAAAATGAGATGAAAGCATATGAAATTGATAAGATTACATCAAGAAAAATAGTAGAGCATCTCATTGAAGAGTTTGTTGGAATTCCAAAAGCCTAATTAATAGGTTCTTCAAATGAAAAGAAATTGTTTAAACTAAGTGATTCAGTCGAATCAATCAAGTTACATAGAGGTACACTCACACGAGTGTGAAATCAATATAATCCGTAACACTTTAAATTTTATAATACACTATTTATTTAATTAAAAAATATTTTAAGAAATTAAATTGGTTTAAAAGTATTTTAAAGTATATATGAATGGTAGTAATAATTTTAAGAAGACTAGGTAAGCTTGGAATCCATTTGAATTTAGAGAAATTTGAAATTTGCATCATTTTGCATTACGAGAGTAGTGTCTTGCAGTGTGATATGACATCATTTTCAGAGTTTAAACATTTACTCATATTGCAGTGCGAAAGATTAGTCTTGTAGTGAGAAGACATGTTTAGTAGTGTAGTGTGAAGTTTACATCTCAGAGTGCAATTTTGTAAACACGGAACTCACATCACAAAGTGAAACTTAAATTCACAGTGCAAAGTAGTGTTTTCTAAACAAATATTTAAAAAAATTATCATATTTTTCTTCATGTTTTTCCTCTTCCCTCCACAAAAATATGGAGAAACAACATTCACCTTCCGCATTAATTGTTCCAAGTCTCATATCTTTTATTTATTGTTTGTTCTTTCAATCATTGCTTAAGAAATGCCTTGAGTTGGTGGAAATAAACAATTTTTTGATCTTTGAGAAAAACTTATTTCATACCACGTTAACCTATTTTGATCTTTCATTTTGATTATGGAAGTATTGATACTTCTACTTTAGTGCTAAGATGTGGCCTTAAGTATAGGTTATCTTGTTGTATACCCTTGGATATCTTTTCCACCCCTTTTGGACTTTATTAGTGATCTCTATGTACTTTTCAAGTTTTACACATCTAATAAATTTTGCTTTTTGTGCCCTTAGAAAGATAATTCAATTAACTACAAGTTTCATGTGTGAGCCAAATTCAAGTTCATGCATCTTTTATGTCTAAATTAGTGATAATTCCGGACTTCCGCTATTGAGTTTCCTACTTGACCTTTACTCAGTAATTTGACCATATCTTGACATTCACAACTCCTTTTTGGTAAAAACTAAAGGCATTAGATTCCAAACATCAATACCTACATTTTATATGAAGACACTAAGACATGATTCTACCTTATTTTTCACTGTAGGATGTGATTAGCTCTTCATAGGAATCCATACTATAGAACAAGAAACACAAGAAAGAGAGTTTGAATTGTGTTTCAAATTAAAAACCATATTAACAAGATTAAAACAAAGTGATGAAAACAGAACAAATAAACAGAAACAAAGAACACCACATCCAATATATCCTGGTTCACCACCAACACGGTAACTACGTCCAGTCCATTCAACCTAAAGAGTTTAATCCACTAATTCACCAACAGAATCACACTTCCATTGAACACCTGCTAGTCAAACTAAATATGTTTGAGGCTTATCAACCTTCTAGTTTAAAACAATCAAGCTGTTGAGGAATGCAGCCACTACTGGGCTAGGTTACAAAAACAAAAGGTTTAAGGTTTTCTGAATAACTCTCACAAAGGGTGTTTACAAAGTTGTATTCTCATAAAAATGTTTCTCAGTACTTAGACTAACAAAAGAGCAAGACAATTGTATTGTGCTTATTGTGGTACGCTATTATATTGTTGTTGTATATTTCAATGAGGGTTCCACGTCCTTTTATATAGAGCATTAGGGTTTCTGGCTGTTGCCCTGATTACAAGAAATCAACATGAATCATGATCTTTTATATCAAATCTTTTAGAGATTGATTCACCATTAAGGCTTGTCTAGAAATAACCCTTGTAATTGATTCTGCGTATCTTGAAATGGAAATAGAAAGAGTAGAGGATATTTTGATCAGAGTATGTCATATAGTCCTTCAAAAAAATAGCAGGTTCAGGGTGTTGAGTAGATGATACACAAATTTGTCTTCTTCTAAGCGTTAGCTATTTAGATCGTTGACTTTTTGCAGTGTTGCTTTTTTAGAGCTTGTCATTCTAGAGCGATTACTTCCACCAGAGCATTGACTATCTTGAGGATTGACTTTTTATTATAGCATTGACTTTTCAATTGAGGAAAACGATCAGATGCTACACGAGATTATCAGAGGTAGAAGTAAACAGATGATGGTTGTATGCTTTAGAGGAACACCAATTATAACATTGCTTTTATTAGATAGTGTCGCTAGAGGTCGTTTTAGAGTACCTTCACAAGAATTAAAATACAGAAATCAGAGCGGAGTCTTGGTGTTTCATTAACTTAGATCAAACATCAGAAAATGCAGCACAAAATCATATAAAATGCTTGATCAGTGAACAACACACTGAAATAGAGCATTAGTGATTTAAATTGTTCATAGAAAATAATTTTGTTATTTTCAAAAAAGGTAAGGGTCGTAGTTCTTCAAACCAACTTGGTTCTAACAATCTTGCCCTTTTTGATTTTTTTTTTAATTTTGAAGGAGTAAAAAGAATAACATAGAATATCAAAACAAGGCTCTCTGTTAATATATGCATGTTTAAATGTAAGAGTGATGAGAGACATTCTAACAAGATAGTTGATAAGCGTTAGTAATTGAAATTAAAAAAGAACTTGCAATTTTCATTAAAATTGTTCAAGATATTATCCCCGTTTTGTGATTAGACAAAAATAGTAGAGTAGCCAAAGGCCTAAAAACAAAAAGTACAACAGAGGAAAAGAAATACACAAAAACAAAAACAAAAACAGGGAATTACAAATTTGGGTTGGTCAACCTAGCTAAGATTAAACTTAAGGTAGTCTGAATCTCCTCCTATTTCTTGGTTGTTTATTCCATGAACGCCTCAGTCTTAGCTTTTAGCTGATCAAAGTATTCCTTTTTGATAAACTGGGAAGGATCAAACACGGGGCCAGATGGTGTGACATATTTACTTCCAAGAAAGGTATCTCAACCTATGGAATAGTCACAACAAACTGCAAATGTGTTAATGGAACAACAACTAGGGGTTCCATATAAACACCATTAGGGGGAGATAGGTATTTCCTTTATGAACCTTCTGTCGTGGTTGTTAGTAGCTTTTTGGACGGATTGCTCTAGGCTTTCTAAAGCTACAAGATGCATAGATATAGGATCACAGTTGTTTATCTAAAAACATCATAATAATGGGAGACAAACTGCATTCCATGAACCATGTTATCCTTTATCAGTTGGTGAAAAAGGAAAAGACCTTGTTCCACTACTTTGAAACGTCATTAGGGTCCAAACTTTGAGCATTCATATTTTGTGGTGAAGTGATTTTGGAAATAAGAGAAGTAATGAATGAGTCGAGGTTTGAAAAGTCAATGGGATGGTGGAGGTGACTGATTCAAAGTGAAAAGAGGGTTAGGGAAGAGTAGACGAGTCTTCTAAAGATGTATTAGAGACTAAGTCAATGATGACTTGAGCTGCTGTCTTAACAGCTTTGTGAAGAGGATTTACAAGCCTTGGTGAGGAAGGATCAGATGCAGGGATAAAGAGGATAGGTGTTTATGGAATGGTGGAGTTGGCATGTGTTTGTGGAGGGTTAGTATGAGTAGCTGATGCTGTTTGGTTTGGAGTGTTGGTCTTGATAGGAAGAGGATGTGTTTTATATCTGAGGGATGCAAGGTGTTATGCTAAGATAGCCTCAAACATTTCATCAGAGGTGTCTGTCGCGGCCTAAAATTTCTAGTGTCTGTCGTTGGGAAACCCTTAAAAAAACAAAAAATAATGGTCTTTGAAACCAAGTTTAGTGTTCGGGAGTCGATTATGCGCAGGGAAGGTATTAACACCCTACGACATACGTTAAAAAACAGTTACATGTAGTTAATTGTGCAAAATTTATATTAACTTCAAAAAGTATTTACTTTCTTCTTATTAATAAATACAAATAAATAGTTCTTTTTATGAATGTGATATTGAAATGAAAGTGGTTATAATACAGAGAAAAAAAATTATTATTGTGCTTCACACAAGTGATCTCGTGCTCCTACGTATCTCCGGTTGCGATGGAGAAATCAAAACTACGTAGTTATTGGGTAGAAAACGCATATGTATTGATTGTTTTTTAAAGAAATTTGGTTTTGTTGTTAAAAAAAAAAATTGTTTTGACGAAAGAAAATTAGTTTGTTTGATTTGAATAATTATTGTAAAATGCGAGTTTTAAGACTATCAAGCTGTACAACTTGTGTCTTAAAAACTCAATGACTAAAAAGATGTCACATCTAGTTAACCTGTTTAAGAATAATTTCATTATTTTGGTTATAAAATGAGCTTTAAAAAAATCATCAAGTTGTACAACTTGTGTTATAAACGCTCAAAGATTAAAAGGATATCACATCTAATTAGCCATTTTAAAATAATTTATGTATGATTATTAATTTGTTAAAAATAAAAACTAGTTTTACAACTATCAAGTTATCACAATTTATGTCATAATAACTTAAAGCAATATTTTATTTTATTTGATTTGATTTTTGAAAATAATTTGGTAAGATTTAATGATTTAATAAAAATATAAATGCCAGAATATGGTGGGCTGGTAGCCTGGTACACGCAAAAACTGATGGCTTAGCCCACATACCTATTTTGTGCAATGTGACATGTACAAGGCAAATCAACTTATAAATCAACATAACAATAACTAAACGGTCTCATTTAAAGTAATAAAAGGTATCATTTTGAGATTAGAAGCTTCACCAAACAAAAAGGGGAACGATACATACAAAGAGAAAGAGAACAAACGTGAGAGTGACGCAAATATGTGATAAAACCCAAAAAAGAATAAGAAGAAGAAGAAGAAGACGGTGGTGCAATCCAGTGGGTAGTTGAAGTGATGATGAAAAATGATGCTCTCTGTTTCTAGTTTTTTATTGTTCTCCACTTTTTTGTTAATTTTGAAATATATGGTTTCGAAGATGGAATTGGGTTGTTGTTTCTTCTTTACTTTTCATTTTTTTTTTCAGAATCTCCTCTTTTGTTTCCTTTTTTATAGATTTTTTTTTTATCTAGAAAAAATCACCTTATCCATTTCTTTTCTCTTTTTTTTTTTAACCCAATTTTATTTTCTCTTTGATTGATTTTTGGTCTCAATTTATAGGCTAAAATGATGAATCTTTGTGTCCATGAGATAAAATTGATTTCTGATTTGATTTATTGTTTTGCAGCAAAAATCAAGCAACCTTAGATAATTAGGGAAATAGGTGGCTCATCTTTTGGATTGAGTATGCAAATAGTGAAGATGGTACTTATTAGGATACAAAAAAAAACAAAAATGAGGGAATGGGAACAAGGAAAGTTGCGTGCTTGCAGCAGGAAGCAAGGAAATAAAAAAAGGAGTACTTTTGTTTTTTTTTGTTTTTATATTTTATTTTCGGTGTTAATCGCAATGTAATGGGAACCTATGTAAATATGGACTCAAAAATTGATTTATAAAATGAAGATTTTTTTAGATTGATTTATAAAATGACGATTGTTTTTAGATTTAATAATAATAATAAGTGCAAAATGTTTATTAACACATATTATTACTTGTTTTGGAATTATTTTTAATTGGTCGAACAAAATTGGGGTACTACAGTGTCAGTGTCAGAGTCATCAAGGGTATCAGGTGTAAAGTCAAAGGAAGGGCCAACTAAGTTCATGTTGGATAAAGGGTATGAGAGGTTCAGGTTGTTCATTACTACTCGTATTACCAAGAATAGTAGAAGGAGTAGTTTGCTTATGGTTTGGTGTTACCTTTTGTTTCTTCCTCAGAGTTAGGGTAACTTCTTCCTCTTTAACTCCTATTTCTTTTTTCTTATCCTCTTCTATACTCAACGTCTTGATATCTCTTTTCCTTTTCTTCTCAAAGACTTGAGCTTCTTTGAACAGAGGAAGGCAAACTAGAGCCATCTCATGATTAGACTAACACATCCTTAAGTATTCTAGAACTACTTCTTTGTCATCTTCCTCGAAGATGGGAGCATTGTTAAGACAAAATCTCTAATTAATTGTTTTGATGATAATTAAACAAAAGGTTAATTAAGAATTATAATTATGATTCTAAGTGTTTTGGTATTTAACTTGTGTATTTGAGTGTGTTAAACAAGATAGGTACCAAGCAATTCAAAACAAACATCATTAAATCAAAGCAAGCAAAAACAGCAGAACGAAGATCAATCCTTCCTGACTTCTACAAAACGAAGATTGATCTTCACTTCCATCAGAATCAAGAAAGATCAATCCTGAGCAGAAGATTGCATTCTAGAAGCTCTGTCAATCTTATCTCGTTATCAAGAATAAGCTAGGAAAAGCTTAAAACAGAATCAGCCCAGAATTTGAAGAATCAAGACAAGCCTCATGAAAGAATATAAGGAGCAAGATCATTCTTCATTGTGTACAAATGCAAGTACAAGTACAGACTGTAAAAGTACATCACAGTTGTACTACCAAATCAAGACTGCACACTGACTCAAAAGCAAGCAAGCAACCTCAGAAAGGTACTGGATCGAGTACAAGTCATATCACACTTAACTAATCTGAGGATCGATCCTGGACTGCAAGAACACTCCTGGATTCAACCTCTTCACTCTTGCTTTTGACCTGCTTCAGTTCACTTACTGTCCTATGACAGCTGGCTTCATCTCAACGGCTATGTGAGCTGTCCTAGCCTCTATTGAAGCTTATAAATGCAGCATCAAGATGAAGAACAAAACACAACTAAAAGTGCCAAGCAAAGCATCAATCCTACATTCATATTCGAGCTCACTCAAAATATCATTCTTTAGCATGCAAATCTTTTTCTTTGTGTTGTGGTGAAATCACTAACAATCTAGTCTTAAGTTTCAGAATCAATTTCTCAAACAAGAGTTGAGTAATATTCAGATTCTAAACATCTTCATCATCATTACTTTGTAACTCAAAGCTAGTGTATCATCATAGCTTGAGAAGTGTGTGGAAATCCTTTTATGTTGTAAAAGGTAATTTGTAAAATCCTTACTGGAATAGGCTAAGGTAAACCTGGAAATCCTTTCTAAGGTAGAAAGGTGGAAGTTGTGTAAAGATCAAGATTGATCTACGAAAGTTGTGTAAAAACCAAGAACAATCTTGCCTTGAGCACTTAGTGGAAAAACTGACATTTTGTGAGGACTGGATGTAGCCCAAGTTGGGTGAACCAGGATATATGCTTGAGTAATCTCTCTATCTCTATCTTTATTTACTACTTGCTTTACAATAAGTTTTTTCATTGATAAAACCAATATTGCTGTTTTTACACTAACCAAGATCGTTCTTCGTATTACCAAGATCAATCTTGAGTAAAATTTTAGTTTCAAACAGGAAATTTTTAAAAGGGGCAATTATAATTCAAACCCCCTTTCTTATAATTGATATTGTTACTTCAAGCATAATATATTGCTGATGGAGGGTCTTCAAACAGACTACCATACTTTGATGGATCAGATTATTACTTCTAGAAAGGCAAAATGCAATTGTTCCTAAAGTCACAAGACACTGGTATGTGGAGAATCATCACAAATGGAGATTTCATACCAAGAGTGAATCAAAACGACCCAACATCGGCTGAAAAGAAAGAAGCCGAATGGACATCAGATGAAAAATCTAAGGTACTCCTAGACTCAAAAGCTCAATTATTTTTATCATGTGCTTTAAGCAAGGAAGAAAGTGAAAGAGTAGATGAATGCGATACGGCCAAAAAAGTTTGGGACACAATGCAAACTCATCGTGAAGGAACAAGTCATTTTAAGGAAACAAGAATCGATATTGGTCATCAAAAATTTGAATTGTTTGAAACGAATGATGGAGAAACAATTGATGAAATGAATTCAAGATTCACAACCATAGTGAATGAAATGTGTTCACTTGGCAAAGCTTATTCAGTACAAGACAGGGTGCGAAAAATCATGAGATGTCTTCCAATCATGTGGAGACCAATGGTGACAGCCATAAGCCAAGCAAAAAATCTTGAAGTTCTGGGACTGGAAGAACTGATTGGTACACTAAGGGCGCATGCGGTACTGTTGCTGGAAGATAAACCAATAAAGAAAGACAAGGTAATAGCCTTAAAAGCATCTCAAAGCTTACCAAATGTTCAACAAACAATTGAAAAAAGTGATTCAGAAGATGGTCAAGAAGATGCTGATGAAGAGATTGCTCTTCTCACAAGAAAAATACAAAGAATGATGAGGAGAAGAGATCAGATTGAAAGAGGATCCCCAGACAAAAAGGATTTCAAAGCTGAAATAGATAAAAGCAAAATCACTTGATTTGGATGCAACAAGCAAGGACATTACAAAACTGAATATCCATTAAACAAAAAAGTGCCAAAGAAATTTCCTTTCAAGAAAAAATCAATGATGGCAACCTGGGATGATTCTGATGAATCAGACATGGAAGAACCAATGAAGCAAACCTGTGTTTAATGGCAAACAATGAAGATACTGAGGTAACAAATTCTGAACCATGTCTTGTATGCAAACAAATGGAAATTGAATTTGATAATTTGCTAAATGATTCAAACTTTCTCATTCAAAAATGTAGTTCCTTTAAAGAAAAATTTCATAAAGAAAAAGAAGAAAAAGAGAAAGTACAGGTTATGAATGATGAACTCAAGGAAATCATTCAAAACTTCAAAAAATCTCAATTCAAAAATTCTAAATCTGAAGGTTCTGAAAACCAGGATCAATCTTCATCTCAAACGAAGAACAATCTTCTCAAGGCTAAAATTGAAATTCTTAAAAATGATTTAATGAATTTCATTCAAGCTACTGAGACATTTCAGAAAATCATGGGATCTCAAGTAGGGATATTTGATAAAGCTGGGATTGGTTTTGATAAAACTCAAAAATAAAAAATGTATGAAAATTTCTTTGTTCCTAAAAGAAAAGAGGGAAATTGCAAAATCAAATGTTCATATTGTAACAAAATTGGACACTTGGAATTTGCATGCTATTTTAAAAAAAGAGATGAAAAAATCAGGAACAAAAAGAGTTTTAAAAAGGAAGAACAGTTTAAAGCAAAGGCAAGTTTTTGTCAAAATCTGAAAAAACAGAATCAATCTTCGAATGCTATTAAAAATGAATATCAATCTGGAGTTTTATCAAAATCTTCTGAAACTCGTTTTTCCAAATCCTTTCAAAAACAAACAACTGATCATCCCTCCTGGTCCAAAATAAGTCACTCTAAGACTACTTTAAACACCAAGAAAGAATCAGTTTTTACAACTAACTCCTCAGGACCCAAAATAAAGTGGGTACCTAAAAATGATACAAAACATCATGCAGGATGGATGTCAAGATGTCAAGAAAAGGCCATGGTTTTTGGACAGTGGTTGTTCAAGGCATATGACGGGTGACAAGAACTGCTTCATGTCATTCATCAAAAAAGATGGAGGATCCGTAACCTTTGGAAACAATGATCAAGCCAAAATCAAAGGAAATGGAACCATAGGTAAAATAAATTCTGCTAAAATCAATGATGTTCAATATGTTGAAGGATTAAAACACAACCTTCTCAGCATTAGTCAGCTCTGTGATAATGGTTTTGAAGTTGTTTTTAAACCCAACATATGTGAAGTGAGAATGGCAACTTCTGGAGAAATCATTTTTTCTGCATCCAAAAAGAAAAATCTTTACATTTTATACATTAAAGAATTACCAGTTAAATCTTGCCTCATGTCCATGAATAAAGACAAATGGATATGGCATAAAAGCACTGGACTTATAAGTATGAAAACAATTTCAAATATGTCAAAATTAGATCTTGTTAGAGGACTTCCTAAAATTAGTTTTGAAAAAGATAAAGTTTGTGAAGCATGTGCAAAAGGAAAACAAGTCAAGAGTAGTTTTCATTCAAAAGAATTTATATCAACTACAAAACCTCTTGAATTACTTCACATTGATCTTTTTGGTCCCATCAAAACCACTAGCTTGGGAGGCATGAAATATGGATTTGTAATTGTTGATGATTTTTCTAGATACACATGAGTGTTATTTTTAAAACAAAAAGATCATGCATTTGATGCCTTCAAAAATTTTTGTAAAAAGGTTGAAAATGAAAAAGAATAAAAAATAATCACAGTAAGAAGTGATCATGGAGGTGAGTTTATAAATGCATGTTTCAAAATATTTTTTGAAGAACTTGGCATCTCTCACAATCTATCTTGTGCAAGAACCCCTCAACAAAATGGGGTTGTTGAAAGAAAAAATAGAACATTACAAGAGATGGCAAGAACGATATTGGAAGAATCCAATGTGGAAAAATATTGTTGGGCTGAAGCCATAAACACCTCTTGTTACATTTTGAATCGTGTTACTATTAGAAAAATTATAAATAAAACACCATATGAAATCTAGAAAAATAGAAAGCCAAACATTTCATATTTTCATATCTTTGGTTGTTATTGCTACATTTTAAACAATAAAGACAACTTGGGAAAATTTGATGCGAAATCAGACAAAGCCATATTCTTAGGATATTCAACGGAATCTAAAGGATATCGTGTCTTTAATTTGAGAACTAAAATTGTTGAAATCAGTATGCACGTTTTATTTGATGAGTTTAATGATCTTAAGCTGGAAAAGAAAGATGAGGACGAGGAAGATTGACCTTCAGGAAAATGAGATTGATAAACAGTCTCCGTTTCAAACTCCTCCCAAAAGCTGGACACTTGTAGATGATCATCTTCCAAATCAAATAATTGGAGATACAACTGATGGCATTAGAACTAGGAGATCATTCAAAGACGATGCAAACAGCAACATGGCAATGATTTCTCAAGTTGAGCAAAAATCAATAAAAGAAGCAATAATGGATCAATCCTGGATTGATGCGATGAAAGAAGAACTTATTCAATTTGAGAAGAATGAAGTCTGGACTCTTGTTCCTGATCCACAAGATCAATCCATCATTGGAACATGATGGGTCTTCAGAAACAAGCTTGATGAAAAAGGAAAAGTGGTAAGAAACAAAGCAAGGTTGGTTGCTCAAGGTTATAATCAACAAGAAGGAATAGATTATGATGAAACCTATGCTCCAATTGCAAGGTTAGAGGCCATTCGAATTCTTCTTGCATATGCATCACATAAAAACATCAAACTTTTTCAAATGGATGTTAAAAGTGCATTTTTAAATGGTTTTTTAAATAAACAAGTTTATGTTCGTCAACCTCCAGGTTTTGAGGATCAAAAGAAACCAAATCATGTTTTTAAACTCACAAAAGCCTTGTATTGTTTAAAACAAGCTCCTAGAGCTTGGTATGAAAGATTGTTCATTCTTGATTAAAAATAATTTCTCCCGTGGAAACATTGACACAACACTCTATAAGAAAACATGTAAAAATTATTTATTAATTGTTCAAGTGTATGTTGATGATATTATTTTTGGATCAACAAATAAAAAAATGTGTGAGGATTTTTCAAATCTCATGCAAAGTGAATTTGAAATGAGCATGATGGGTGAGTTGAGATACTTTCTTGGTTTACAAATAAAACAATATAAAAATGACATTTTCATTTGTCAAGAAAAATACATCAAAGATCTTTTAAAGAAATATAAAATGAATGAAGCCAAGATCATGACAACTCCCATGCATCCATCATCCTCATTAGATAAAGATGAAAAAGGACAGTCAATTTCTGAAAAAGAATATCGAGGAATGATTGGTTCTTTACTTTATCTAACCGCAAGTAGGCCTGACATTGTTTTTGCAGTAGGCCTATGTGCTAGGTTTCAATCATCACCTAAAGAGTCTCATTTAACTGCAGTTAAAAGAATATTTCGAAATCTAGTAGGTACTACTGATCTTGGCCTTTGGTACGGCAAAGGTTCTCACTTTGACATTGTAGCTTACTGCGATGCCGACTATGCTGGTGACAAGATAGAAAGAAAAAGCACAAGTGGTGCGTGTCAATTCCTAGGAGAAGCATTAATCAGCTGGTCATGTAGGAAGCAAAACACGATCGCCCTATCAACAACTGAAGCCGAATATGTCTCAGCAGCAAACTGTTGTTCTCAAGTATTATGGATCAAAAATCAACTTGAAGACTATTCAGTAAGGTACTCTCATATCCCAATATACTATGATAATACAAGTGCTATTAATCTCTCAAAAAATCCTATTCAACATTCAAGGTCCAAACATATTGAGATTAAGCACCATTTCATTAGGGATCATGTTAGTAAAAAAGAGGTTGAATTAATTTTTGTAGATACGAAAAATCAGTTGGCTGACGTATTTACTAAGCCTCTTGTTGAACATAGCTTCAATTCAATCAAAGAACGTTTAAAAATCATTAAAAATCCTGGACAAAATTGAAGAAATTGAAACAGGAACATTCTGGTCATAACGAAGATTGATCTTCGTTTTCCTCCTTTCTGTCATAAAAGTCAAGAACGATCCTCATTCCTCATCATTACTATCTTCTCTCTCATCTGAAAAGTTTTGCCTCTTTTTTGAAAAAGTAACGGCTTCAGAACACACGCCCTCCTACTTTTCCTCCTTCCCAATACAACTACCTCTTTCCATCCAATCAACACGCGTGGCAACCTTTCTTCTTCAACTGCAACAAATCAACTACAACACATTTCCACATGTTTTACAAAACAACAAAAGAAACTTTTTTCTGATCATTCATTTCTCCTTCTTCGTATTCATCAAAAAATTCAAATTTCTTTCTCTCTTCCAAATCACAAATGGCACGAACTAAAACCACTGCTCACAAATGTCCAACATCATCTCCAACTCCCTCACCATCACCATCCCCGTCCCCTGTCCGTTCATCCTCCCCTCCACCCAGACCCACCCCTCTTCACTCTCCTTCCTTTGAGAAAACATTCTCAGACTACCTTTCCTCCTCTCCTGAAGAAAGCTCTCTTCCGCTCACTCTCGCCCCTCTCTCCACTTTCCTTCCTCCTTTGTTTCAAGCTCCTCTTCCCTATTTAAATCAGACCCCTCCCCATCTTTGCAAAATGCAAAATCCTACTTCAAGTTGATCTTCTTCAAAAAGACGCTTCATGCGCATTCTTGCTGGTATAGGTACTTCTAAACCTAAACAGATTGATACCACTGTTTATACTGTGTCTGATAATGATGATGTTGAAAACCCCCCATCTCAACAAACTCCAGTCGTTCCCTCATCACGCCCATCACCATCTAAATCATCCAAAAAATCAAAAACCTCACACATTCCTCAACAACCAGAAAAATCTAAATCTGTCTCAAAATCTCCATCCAAAAAATCCAAAACCAAAACCAAACTCACTACTTCAAAACCAAAACCCTCCAAATCTCCTTCAACTAAAACTCTTTCAGATTTCTTGGCTTCCCAAAAACGAAAAAATCCAAAATCATCTAAAAAGCAAAAACCATCAGAGGAACAATCTTTGATTCCTCAAGAACGATCCACTGTTCAGGATCAATTTGACAAACGATCTTCACCAAAACAGCCGGCTCAGGCTCGTTCTCCTCGGGATCGTTCCCCAAGCCCAAACCCTAAGGATCGTTCCCCAAGCCCAAACCCTCAGGATCGTTCACCAAGTCCTAACCCTCAAGATCGTTCCACTCAGGATTGTTCCATTCATCCAACTCCACAAAAAACAAAAACCTCAAAACCTTCCAAACCCCCGTCTGTCAAAATCCATATTCCTCCTTTAATCTCTGAAAAAATACAGAAAGTTTTCTCTGAAAAACGGGCTCAACGCCCTATTGGCATTGGCCGTGTTTTTGACTTTAAAAATCTGCAACTTGAAGGAGTTTCCATCCAGCATTACACAGATGCCCTTGGTTGGACTGAATTTCTTAAACTCTCTGATTGCTTTTATCCCGATGTCATTTGTGCCTTTTACTGCAAGGCTGAGGTCTTTCCCGACAAATCCCTCATTATGTCTACCTTAAAAGGTGTAGAAATCCGCCTTAACCCTATCGTGCTAGCTGACATCTTGCAACTACCCACTAAAGGACTCACCATTTTTGGAAAAGAATTGTTCTCAGCTCTCAACCTCTCCAAAGATGAGGTATATCAAGAATTATTCATTGATGGCTCAACAAAAAACCTTTCTGCTGAGTTGAAACCATTGCCAAAAATTTTCAACAACATAAGTCAAAACTGTATCCTCCCTCACTGTGGCAGTCACGAGTTTTTATCTGATAATGATACTTTTATCATTTATCATCTTCTAAATGGTAAAAAGCTTAACCTTCCTTATTTAATTATCCAACATATGATTGTTGCTGCTCAAAAAGATTATAAAAGGAACATTGTCCCTTACGGCATGGTTCTTTCCAAAATCTTCTGACATTTTCAAATTCCACTATCCAGTGAAATGTCCAAAATTAAGATTTCTAGATTCACATCCAAGAACATCTAACACATGAAACAACTCCCATCTCAATCTGTTTCAGCTCCACCAATCAAAAGAAAAAGAAGTGAAAGAATCCCACTTAATCTGGACTCTCCTGCCCCTCAAGATCGATCTTCCCCTTCACCAAATCCTGAAGAACGATTTTCGTTTCAGGAAGCTCCTCCAAATGTGAATTCACCAGCTTCTCCAAATCCACCTATCTTCTAAGGAAGCCTCTGCCCTACTCTTCAAATTCAACAAACTTCCATCATGTCTCCTATTTTTGTTTCACCTCAAAAAACAACTACATCATCCATCTTTGGAATAAGTCAATTCTTGACTTTTCCTGATGACAGTACTGGCCCTGCCATTCCACCTTATTCTGCTCCATCATCTGTCCCACACATCAGCACAAATTTTGCTTCGTTGTCTACCTTCTACACATCTGATGTCCCATCACACAACACTCCTATTGATGCTCAACCACGTCCTTCAAAAAGGACAAAACTGGAAAAAGATTCGTCCAAGGCTTGCAGGGATATCCCAAAAATCTTTGCTGCTCTCCAATCCATTGCTGCCAGGCAAGCACACCATGACAAAGAACAGGTTATATTAAGGGATTGGATGACCACTCAACTTACTCCCAAACTAGGTGTTGATCCACCTATGCAGAATCCTGTTCTAGTGTTTCCAGAGATACCTCAGCCCTCCTTGTCTCCTTCATCAAAAGCGTCTTCACCCTCTTTAACACTTTAATTCTTTATTTTCAATGTACTCTCCTGTTCCTTTTTGCTATGACAAAGGGGGAGATGTAACTTTAGATTTTAATGTCTGAATTGTAGTCTTCATATCATGCTGAATTGTAGTTCTCATATCATGTTGCTTGTATTTTTTTTTGGTTTGAACCACCTTTGTAATGATCTTCTTTTTGATATTAATGAAATCATTATTTGGTTCAATTTCGTAGCACATATTGAGGGGGAGTCTTTTATTAAAAAACTCTCTAAATTATTATTTAGAATCAAAGTTAAAAATCTAAATTTACATGTTTTGTCATCATCAAAAAGGGGGAGATTGTTAAGACAAAATCTCTAATTAAATGTTTTGATGATAATTAAACAAAAGGTTAATTAAGAATTATAATTATGATTCTAAGTGTTTTGGTATTTAACTTGTGTATTTGAGTGTGTTAAATAAGATAGGTACCAAGCAATTCAAAACAAACATCATTAAAATCAAAGCAAGAAAAAACAGCAGAACGAAGATCAATCCTGCCTGACTTCTGCAAAACGAAGATTGATCTTCACTTCCATCACAATCAAGAAAGATCAATCCTGAGCAAAAGATTGCATTCTAGAAGCTCTGTCAATCTTATCTCGTTATTAAGAATAAGCTAGAAAAAGCTTAAAACAGAATCAGCCCATAATTTGAAGAACCAAGACAAGCCTCATGAAAGAATATAAGGAGCAAGAAGAACGGTGTAAAATAACGAATTCCATAAACGGAGAAGTTGGATATTTTAGAGAGAAATTGGAATGGTTAAAAATCTAAGAAAGTGTGTTTAATTGACTAACTAAATGAGTGAAATAACGTACTAAAATTTGGATGAAAACCGAAAAAAATTTCTGAAACAATTATCGATTATCAAGGCCGGCTATTTGTTGTAACACTCCCTTCCTATTCCTTTTCCGGCGGCTGAGAACAACTCACTTCCTTATTATTATTATTATTATTATTATTATTATTATTATTATTATTATTATTATTATTATTTTATTAACACAATTAGGGTTCACACACATGGGCCCAAGCCCATCGATCCCTTATGTATTTTATGTTTTACTATTATTATTTTTATTTTCTTAAAACAAAATTTTTAGTTACTTAATCTCGTTTTTAATACTCCTCCAAACATCATTTCATTTTCAAAACATTACTAATATTTCAGAACTAATATATAATAAATTAGAGTAATTAGAATAATTAACCTTTAATAAAAAAAACATATTACTTATAACCAAAACAATCATATTCAAGCTATTCACTATAATTATACTTATTTTTCAAAATACTCACATTATAATAATACAATCATTAGAGAATAGTCAAAATGATAAAATAAATAAATATAACATCTATATTTTATATTAATTATTAAATCATAATAAACATATATATAAAATCACAATATCATAACAAGTGTATAAAAATAAAGAAAATAAAATACAATATTACTACTATCCCAAGATAATTATTTATCAAATAAATAATTAAAATAAAAAATATTTAGAATTAATTAAATATAATTAAGTACATATTTAATATTAGTCAAACGCACAAGAAAATATCACCTTAATTATCAACTCACATATACACGTAAAATCGCCTAAATCTTATTTTCTAATATATTTACACTAAAATACTATTATTTTTAGAAAAGTATATAAAATAATAAAATATAATATTTATTATTTACATCACTCATTTACTCAAATATGTACAGATTAACACATTATAGAAAACACATATATAATAAAAATTAATTATCAAACTAGTCAACATATATCTAAAATAATTTTAACACCAGATGAATTATCTAAAATAATATTTAATTAATAAAATAGTTTATTATAAAATTTGGAGTGTTACAATTATCCCCTCGTGAAAGAAATTCCGTCCTTGAAATTTGTGGTGAGTGAATTAATATCTAAGTTACTATCCTCAAGATTCAAACTTAGTCTATAAAAATATTTAAGACATTCACTATTCAATTAAGCACAACATATCAAAAATCAATTAGCTTAGCATGATAGGCTAACATGACACAACAATTAATTAAACACATCACATTCAACAACTCAAATAGGAAGGAAATATTATGATTAATCATTATTATTTATAGATAAAACTAAGCATGTCAATTTAGTCAACAACACTTACTACATTTAGTTGAATCAAATAACACATATATGAAAGACGTTTTTAAGTTTGACTAACTTCTCAAACAATATTTTACTAGTTTTACTGTCCTAAAAAGATGTTTAAATTCTAACAACAATTACTCTACGGATTTCACAAAAGTTAGACATATAGACAAACATTTAAAATATTTCACACATACAATCACTTCAATTTCTTTTTATAAAAAAAAAAAAAA
>JBBPBP010009779.1:51980015-52007346 GCA_037974735.1 Cicer chorassanicum | reverse complement strand
AAAAAAAAAAACTAGTGTGTATAATCATAGCGAAATAAGATAAATATTTTCATATATAGTTAAACACACTCAAATTATAACTTAATTTCAAAGTCTTGTACACACATTTTATTTATAGAACTCCTAAATTAGTTCTAGGTCCATATCAAATGAGACAACATAGAAAAATAAGATACTAACACAATGCACTTATTCATTTTAAGCAAGTTACTTAGAAGGTCAAACATATTTAATTGAATGTTTAATTTAAGTACACACCTCCAACCTAATATTCGCGTCACGTAATCAGTTATTAGCATTCAACATTGATGCCACATAAGACTCATAATCACTCAAAGTTGTATAAGAGATGAACATGGTTTCTAACTATATATTTCCAAAATAAAATTAACAAGTATTTATAACAATAATAACAATGGGTTATTGTTACTTCTTTTATCGACAATGGGTCATTGGAGTAGCTAGTCCCTCTTACTCATGTAGTCAACTACTTAAGGTAACTATAAATGCAATCATTCAAATTCACACATGGATAATTAAAAGTATCTTTAACGTGGTTCAGGAGTGCGAAGGTGACACCACAACTCCTACTCTTTACTTCAAGTTAAAAACTCACTTAATTACACATTCACAATAATTTATTTGTAATTTACAACTAGTTACAACAACAAAAGAAATGACACTAACATCAATATATAATCAATAATCCGATTGAAGATATATAAAACTATTCCACTTTTAGATGTTCTCGACTACTCTAACTCTATACACTAATTCCCAACAATTAGGACACTTGAAACACAAACAATTTAATATTTACATAATCATATACACATTCACATAATTAATCCAAAAATTAGCACCAAGATTTTACGTTCATCTCATAACTCAAACGATGTAACATATCCTCATAGAACTCTAACTGCTCCAAATTGATCACAATTATATTTTCTTTTGAATTAATCATCATCACTTAAAAGTTACAATAAACTAAAGCAGATATTTTCCAAGTAGCAGATAAGATAAATAATTATGTACTAGAAGATACAACACGTTATCAAACCAAATTGAATCAGGTAGTGCATAAACCACTTTCAAGATTACACATCATTCTAAAAATTGTTTTCTAGACTTAATATCAGATATTTGTGGGAAAAATGATTTACTTGACACACATTAGGCCGAACTTGGCTTATGTAATTAGTGTAGGGACTCAATTCATGCATGATATGAAGGTGAGACATTTACAAATTGTAGATTGTGTTCTACAATATCTCAAAGCCACTCTGATCTGGAAGAGGTATCTTGTTTAAAATAGGTGGAAGCCTAACTGTGGAGGCATATACTAATGTTAAATATGCATGTTTCGGTGAGTGATCATAAAAGATCGACTTCAATGTATTGTAGTTTCTTGTGTGGAAACTTTGTGTTCAAGCATAATCCCAATTTGATGTTTTGTAGATAATAACATCTAAAATTATATTTTTAAGACTGATAAATTTGTGATCTAACTTGTGTTTTTGAGTGTTTTAAGATAGAAAACATAAATTGATTTTCTTTTAAGTGCCTTATTCATAAAATAATATAGCATTACTCAAAAATACAAAGGAAGAAAGTTCTACTTGATGAAGAAGAACATTCTCCTTGCTCAAAATTCATGACATAACATTCTCTCACATATTGATGAAGAGGAACAACTTTCATGTTGAAATCATTTCAACAATATTGCATTTAAGATACTTTTTATGAACAAGCATCATTGAAGAATGATGAAAGAACATTCTTTATTATACCAAACAAAAAGAATATGTCATAAAGGCTTTGAATGATCCATATCTGGTTTCAACACTATTTCCAGATTTTGGTTAGATCAATATGAGCAAGCCAAGTCAATTTTAGATATACAAATGATGACCCATGATTTGAAGAGAACATTCTCTTTGTTCTACAACTTTTAAAGCACAAAAAGACAAGAATCAAGTATATCCAAATACAAGTGATAGTTATCACTTTTCCCTTCCCTGTACAGCTACATTAAATGACTTTAAGGTGGCACAAGCTTCAGATTTCACAGTCAATTTTCCTTCACATAAAGCAGAAGAACGTTCTTCTCGTGAAGATAACGTTCTCCCTGATTTGCACTAATGCAAGAAGACAACTCGTCAAAGGGATTGTTTTTTAGATTTTCATGCCCAATAGCTCTTTTCTCCAACACCAATATGAAGCTCTCCTCATTTATAAATAGGAATGGTTGCTAAACATGAATAGCACAAGTCTAAGCTACAAAATCATCAATCACTTGTTTTATTTTCATGTTACTCACAAGGCTCTCTTTGATCATTAAAACTTCAATTTCTGATCTTCAAGATCGAACTTCATATTTCTAAGTAGGCTAATACATTTCCTTTGCTTCTAAAATTTATCTTTGAGTTTTCATAAGCAAAGAACCCATACAGTTATTCATATACTGGTAAAACTCTCTCAAAGTCTTTCCTTTGTGATTGTTGGGAGTGATTTTGTGTAAAGTGTAGTTATACTGTGTTTGTAAGTCTGTTGATGTTGTGAATATACAGGTTGTAAGTCTAATGAACTTTGATAATGCAAGTTGTATTAGATTAGGTTGTGATCTAAAGAAAAGTTGTAAAAGAGCTTAAAGAGCGTTCTCTTCAGCAAAACAGTGGAAAATGTCAAATGGTGTGAAGACTGGACGTAGCCAAATGTTAAAGGTGAACTAAGATAAATTTGTGTTATTTTCTTTATCTTAATCTCTTAATTTGGAAAATCTCTCATGTTTGTGAGATAATAAAACTTAATGTTTTTTTGACAAAAATTAGCAGAAAATACCAACTTGACTAAGGAAAGTATAGTTAAGGGATCAAAATCGAACGAAAAATAATTAGGAAACTAAAGTGAAACTAGAAAATCAATTAAGGAATCAAAAGAGTAATTTAACTATATTTTTATTATAGAGTGAATAGACAAATTGGTTCTTCAAATCGTAATTAGTCAAATTAATTCTTGAATTTTACAAATTAGTAAATACATCGTTGAAATTATAAAATAATAATTCAAATAATTCAAATTAAAATGAGCAACATTTAGGCTGATATCGATTTCTTCGAATGTCTTTTTTATGAAAATGATTCTTATAAAGGAATGTTAACGTGGAGGTATTAAAACCAAAAGAAGAAGAAAAAAAGTTCACACGGATCTATTTCAGGTAGCATGTTCGGAATTATCCTAAGCTAGAACTACTGATTTTGTAATATTAGAATTTATTCCTTATTTTTCATGCTGTGAAATGAAGAAGGAAGGAAACAAAGGACAAGTGAGTGATGGGAAAATTAGTGGATTGTGAATTTGACCGTACTTCTTTTTTCGTGGTCCATTCACTATGTTGGTGGTAAAGAGGGAATGTGGAACAAATTCATTGAATGGGGGAATAGCATATTGCCACATTTTTCCCACACACCTTCGATAGATAGACTCCAAATTTCAATCACTTGTTACTCTCCTTGTGTCAGTGATAGCCAAAGGCATATTGAAATATCGTCCAAGCTTAAGCAATTCTTCTAACTTTTTCTTTTTTTTTTTCTTTTTTTTTTCGACGAATCGGTTCAACATGATTAGAGAAATATAGCGAATACTATCTTGAAGTATTTCTTAAATAAATAAAAACAAACAAAAGATTTATAAAAAATAAAAATGAATTAAATTTTGTTGCATCTAAGTTCAAACATGAGTAAAAACAAATATATAACTCATATCTTAAACAATTTAATTAAATGAATATCTATAATTAATTTGTTGTTATATTCAAAACCAACTTTAATTTTTTGAGATATTATTTTGATTTAAAATTTTGAAGCCTAAAACGTTAACGTGGATTGCTTGGCTCTTGAACCGCCATTGTGGAGTGATTTCAAATTTAAGGTATTTAGTTCATCCTTAAAATTAATTAAATTTTAACATACTACCTTCGAAACCTTTTGGTTTCAAATACATTTGATTGATTTAGTAGTATTGTTCACATATGTAAACACAAGATACAAATGGTAAGCTATTCTATGGAGTATTCTAGGAGAAGCTCTAAGAATACTCTAAAATAGTTAAGGTAAAAGTAAATTGTTAGAGATAGAATGAATCTCCCTCTTCTTCCTTATAAGTGTCTTATTTTATAGTCCTCTCTTTTTTACCTAATAGGCCATTCTTTGGATATCCAAGCTCATTAGGTTACATCTTTGAGATCCACACTACTTGTCCATACGAGTATTACCACGCATGAAGCTGGTTGCTCATTCTCCATGCAACTTGTTCGTACAGGGCCCGTGGAACTAGAGCACACATAGTTCACGTCACTCGACCGTGCAAGATATGTGGCATGCCATAGAGTGCTTCTTACGAGGACCACAACTATCACTTCCCTACAAGAATAACATCAATTTGTGGTCAACTGAAAAAAGATTTGTGGCCGAAAAAAAATTCTCACAAATTACTGACCAAAAAAGCTCTCACAAATACAAAAATTTAAATTGGTTGTTATTAGCGGCTGAAAAATTTCTTATAACTTCTCTTTAAATTTTCTCTATACTTTCTCTCTACAATTATTTTTCCTCAACTTTTATTTTAAAACAATTGTAACGTTTCTCCCGTGTTTCTCTCTACCTTCTCTCTTGAGTTTTGGTAAATTCTTATTTTATGTTTTGTTTTTTAATGTTTATTTTTTATTCAATGTTATTTATTTAACGAATATTATTTAATTTTCATTTTGCAGTGGTGTTATTGTGTTACTTGCGAAGAGTTGTTATTTGTTCATAAGTTTCAAGTCAGACGCTACCCTACATCAAGTTAGAATGTAATGCATTTTAAATATAGATTAGTAATTTATATATTTATTATTGAAAAAAACGTTCTATGAATATAAAAGTATTTTTAAAACGTTAATATTATATTTTAGAATGTCAAATATTTTATTTTTAAAATTGATCATAATATTATTTTTAAATTTCATTGTTAGTAAGATTTGTTAAAAAAGGTGCTAGTAAAATATTTAAATCGTACTTATTTTTTTAAATGTTCATAAAGTGTTATCTTTATTTCTTTATAGTTATTTTTTCTATTGTGATTTATTATGATAGTAAAATATAATTTTATTAAGAAATTGTTATTTTTTAAGCAACAAAATAATACTTATGATAAGAAATATGATGATTGATGTATTTGAATAATATTTTCAATTTTAATTTTTGGTTTGAATGAATAATTTATACATTATTATTTAATTATGGTGTGTTTTATTTTTGGTTTGTATGATATAATTTATTAATTTTGAAATTTTTTATTTTGTATGGTAATAATAATTGTATTATTGACAATTTAATTAATATTAATATTAAAATTATATTTTTGTTTTATATATTTTATTTAAAATTATATTTTCATTTTTCAAATAATATTAATATTAATTTTTTATATATATTTTATTTTTTTAATATGAATTTTGAATTTTAAAAAATTATTTGTGGCGGTCATAACGATCGCGGCCACAAACAGTACAGTTTGTGGCGGCCTAAATCCCACAAACTGTGTTTTTTTCCAACAACTTTCCTCCGTTGTCGCGGCCTGTACCATCACAACTTGTGACTGAAAAACTAACAATTGTGACTGTTTTGGCCGCCACAAAATTTTGTGAGTTAGTTATTTGTGGCTACTTTAGATTGTCACAAATATGGCTTTTGTGGTTGTTTTTCCCTTTCATGGGGATTTTGGCCGCCAAAAAAACCTGTTTTTCTTGTAGTGCTTGGACAATAACTTGGTGTTAAACTGACTTGTGTAGTTGAAATAATGGTTGAGCTCAACATAACTTTAATGGTGGAGCTAGCTAGGCTGAGCTAAATGGTGAAGCTAAGTTAGGTTGAGTTGAATGGTGGAGCCGAGCTGAATAGTAGAGCTGAGCTGAATGGTGGAGTTGAGCTAGGTTGGATTTGAACGATTGAGTTGTTCAGCTTAGCATGACCTGAATAGTTGAGTTGAGTTTGGTTGGACCTGAAAGATTGAGCTGAGCTAAGTTGTAATTGAGCGGTTGAGTAAAGCTTGGTTATCGTGGAATGGCAGGAGCCACGTGGTATGATCATTGATACCAGTCCACAGTCCATCAAGTGTCAAGCCTCTCAAGGTGTAGATGTCTGTTTCTTCCTCCATTAGCTGATTTCAGTCCACAATCCACCAAGCGTCAAGTCTGTAAAGGTGTAGACGTTTGTTTCTTCCATTGACGATCGATATTAGTCTATCAAGCATCAAACATGTTAAGGCGCAGACGTTTGTTTCTTCCTCTTTCGATTCATATAATTCAAAAATAGTAATTGGTTTTAGAGATGATAAGACTGAGTCAACTTGGTCACATTTGAACTGCACACTTGTCAATGTGCTTTCCACCTTACCTTTCTTTTCTTGCACATTTTTTCTCTTTAAAAAGGGTGTTCCCCATTCTTCATAGTCACTACCAAATCTTGCCTTCTCTATTTTGAATGTGTTGATCCCCTTTTATGGCTTCTTCACATTGTCGATCCCCTGCGAAACCTACCTCTCATCTCACAGGTACTTGTTTTCTATTATTTTTTCTCTCTCCTATCTTTTTTATGAAGCTCTTATATATTTTCCTTTACCAAACGCATTTTGATATTGATCTTACCACACACCCCAGCTTTGCTCAACGCTAATATGTGCCAAGTCACTTCCACGATTGAGCACTGCTCGGAGTTAATCCATTTACGATTGAGTTATACTCGACATAACTCTACATCAATCTCCATTATGGACGTGCTCTGCTCGGCATTGACTCTCCATGTAAGCTTTTCTCGTCATGGTTTTCTTCTATTGTGGTTGAGCTCTACTCGATGTTAACTCATCCCTAATTGAGCTCTACTCAGCTTTGTTCCTGATTCAGCTTTACTCATCATTGTTTTTTCCCATCGTAGTCGAGCTTAACTCAACATTGAGTCTCCATGGTTGAGCTATGCTCAGCGTTGTTCCTCCCTAATGGTTGAGCTAAACCTTAATCTTGGACTTAAAGTGGAGCCTCTACCAAGCTTAGCTTGTTCTTCGTTAATCATCTTGGTCGTATTTTAGTCTCTCTCATTCTACTAAACAACGCTAAGTATTCTACCGATTGCCTCTAATAAGATTTGTTTCTCGCAATTCATTTGATACACCTTCTTTGTTAAATTTCAAAGAGCTCTATTTACTTTTGTTCTTATCCTTGTAGTTTTCACACCAAGTTCATTAATAAACTCTTTACGTTGTGTTGGGATTGTTGTCCACACGTCACAAAGAAAAAGAGAAGCTCAATTCGCCACCCATATCCATATTTGATTCCTCTACTAAGTCAAGATGAGAGGAAACTGATTGGGCCGATGAAGAAGTTTAAATGGACACTTTCATCTACTCAACCTTCCAAGTTGCCTTTGGGTGTTACCAACATTTGTTCATCCCCATGCATCGGAGCTTCTTTGACATTCTTCCTTTGTTATGCTTTTGATGTATTGTTTGTAAGGTCAACCTATGATCGTAACTATGAGCCTTTGTGGTCACTTTTGGGCCTTAATTATGTTATTTTGTAAGTGAGTTGAGTTGAACTACTTATCCATGATGTTATATGTAATGCTCTTGTTTTCGATGTATTTTATATTTGCATATGCTATCACCTCTCCCCGTCAAGTCTTGAAGATGTGGCTCTACTCGACCACCCTAATTATGACAAGGAAAGTTTCTAATGAATTTTTCCCTAAAATGTAAATTTGCCTAAGGGTCGGGTCTATACCAACACAAACTTATTGCCATATTTGCCTTCATTAGGTAGTGGTCATTTGAGTATTCATCACCTCCTTGAGTATTAGAGCCCTCACTTGTTTAAAAGGGTGAAATTTTTTCCTATGGATTCCTTCTAGGTGGTGTCTCTTGGTCTGGTTGGCCCCTTTGATTTAGCCAAGCATTCTTCGACGCTCTTTGTCCTCCTCACATTTTTAGCACACATCTTCTATCTTTGTTCTCTCAATCCATATTTCGTGTCTCTCTAGATCTCTTCTCTCGAGCAAAGAGCTTCGATGTGTTTCTCGACCTTCATCCGGATCTCATTCAAAGAGCTTGCCTTGCGTATACTTAGAGCTTCACTGAAAATATTCGAGCTCAAACATTTCTCTAAAGCCATGACAAAGATATCTTCCTTTGACTCTGCCATTTTAAGGGAATCACAGTTGAATCACACCACATTACTCTTCAAATACTCGATTGAGCATTGTTAGACATTAAACAAGTCTATGAGGCAACCCTACACTCCACTTATGAACTACATCTTTCAGAGTCCCAGCAAACATTTTGCAACCCAGGACATCATCAGCTCCACTTATGAAATCATCGTTTGAAACATTGAGATGTGCCTTTGGTGGTCTCTACCTATGTGACATTGTTTCGTAATAGCTCAATCTTCTGCCTCAGCTTGCTTTCTCTAACCTCTATTTGGTTGCCTGAGCTCGCATTCTTGCTCTTGTTGTTGTCTCAACTCGGCTTCCCCAACTTGAGATTTTTCTTGTTGACATTGTTGCTTCTTGTTTTGTAGTTGTTGTAGCTCATGCACCACCTCTAGTAGGTGATCCAGTTGTCGGTTGGAGTCCATGTTTTTCCTGAAACCGAAATAGGTTTGGGTTGGTCTATGTTATACCATAACGTTGAATTGGTTGAAAATAGAGCTAAGTCATAGGAAAGCTTTACCGTAGCCCCACGGTGGGCGCTAATGTTCACATATGTAAACATAAGATACAAATGATGAACTATCTTATGGAGCTACCTAGGAGGAGCTCCAAGAATACTCTTAAATAGCTAAGGGAAAAGTAAATTGTTATAGATAGAATGAATTTTCCTCTTCTTCCTCCTAATTGTCTCCTTTTATAGTTCTCTCTTTTTTACCCAATAGTCATTTCTTTGGACGTCCAAGCCCATTAGGTTACATCTTTGAGATCCACAGTACTAGTCTGTACAAGTATTACAAAGCATGGAGCTAGTTGATCTTTCTCCATGCAGCTTGTTCGTACAGGGTGCATGGAGTTGGAGCACACATAGCTCACGCCACTCGTTTGGTCAAGCGTGTGGCATGCCATGGAGTGCTTCATAGGAGGACCATAACTTTCACATGGATAATAACTTGACTTGTGTAGCTGAAATGAGAATGGAGCTCAACATAACTTGAATGGTGGAGTGGAGCTCGACTGAGTTAAATGGTGTAGTTGAGTTGGGCTGAGCTGAATGGTAGAGCTGAGCTAGATTGAGCTGAATGGTGAATCTGAGCTAGGATGAGTTGAATGGTGGAGTTGAGCTAGGTTGGACTTGAATGATTGAGTTGTTGAGCTCAGCGTGACCTGAACAGTTGAGCTGAGCTTGATTAGACCTGGACGATTTAGCTGAGTTAGGTTGTAATTGAATGGTTAAGGAAAGCTTGGTTATCGTGGAATGGCAGGGGCCACGTGGTATGAACATCCATACCAGTCCAAGTATCAGTTTAGTTCTTAAAATTACAGGTAGGCTTTTGAAATTGTGGGATAAGTTAATTTATTTTCTAAATTTAATGAAATTAGAACTTTCTATTTTGTGCAACACATACTATTAAATTAGTCCCTCTTCCACCACAAAAAAAAGTGTTATTGGGTCTCATTGAGTATACAAAATCAAAATCATGTATAAGTGATCAATTAAGTGTTGCAAAAAATTTCTTGTTGTTAAGGGCTTCTCTTGATAATATGGTATAGATTATAAAGAACCTTTGCTTTGTAGCTAAAATGACCATTATGAGCACTTTTATTGTTGTTGCATTTGTTCATCAATGCCACATTTCTCAAATGGATTTTAGAAATGTTTTTCTAAATTGTAATCTTTGGAAGGAAGTTTATATGGTACATCCCTTACGTTTTACTCATAATTAAGGGGAAGCGTGTTAGAAGAAAAGACTCTTTATGGTCTTAAACAAACTCATCGAACTTGGCTTGAGAAATTCTCTATTGTGATTGGAGTGCTTTGATTTTCCTGACCCTGCTTTATTTCTATGGTCCACTTCTCATGGTTATATTATACTCTCCTATGTATTGATGACACGATCATTACAAGGGATGATGTTGATATGGGATTAATAAGTTGAAATTATTGTTTGTCAATCAATTTGAGATAAAGGATTTAGGCATTATTCACTACTTCTTGGGAATAAAATTGCATACTCTCCTAGAAGTTATCATCTTATCAATATAAGTACATTTCTAATATTCTTGAACAGACTCATTTTTCAAATACTCAACTAGAAAATAGTCCTCTTGACATGAACATGAAATATATTTTCTCTGATGATGTTCCTCTACGAGAATTCCGCTTTGTATCGTAGTATTTGTTGGTAGCTTGGTGTACCTTACCATTACCAAACCTAATGTTGCTGTTAATTTTCATGTTGTTAGTCAGTTGGTTGTTTCTTTTACTCACATTGAACAATTCTTCTTTTTCCCTTATATTATTTAGTGTTATGCCGTTATTGCAAGAAAACTAATTACGAACAAAAACAAATGTTGGTGGAGGTTTGGCGCAAAATGTTACAAGTGCGGCCAATTAAGACATATGGAGAAAGTATACAACTCTCACAAACAACAACAAATAGATGTCAACAGTAGTGAGGATCAACGGGAAGAAGAAAAACTACTTGCAATATCATGTTTTACAACCAATAAACCCTCAAAAGCTTGACTTAATGACAGTGGTTGCATAAACCACATGACTTATGGTCAAGACCTTTTCAAAGATCTAAACAAAACAATTATTTCCAAAGTCTGAAGTGGGAATAGGGCACACATTGCAATAAAAGATATTAGAACAATTGCAATTAAAAGTTGTTCATGTTTAAAACTAATTTCCAATGTTTTACATGTTCTCAAAATTGATCAAAGTGTTGCTCAGTTGTTGGAGAAAGGCCACAAAGTGTTATTTGAACATAAATATAGTGTGATTAAAGATCCAAACAATAAAGATGTGATAACAGATTAGTCGAAAGACAAGAGTTTTACTTTACATTTGATGAGGAATGAGCATATTACTAATGAATAAGAGAAAAAGGAACGAAAAGAAAACCATGAAGATGTATTTGTTTTAAAGAAATGTTAAGGAAAAAATGTAGGTGAAAAATGTAGATGTAGGTGAAGAACCGTGTAACAACCATAAAAAGTTTGACGCTTCTATCATAGAGCCCACAAGGAAGAAAGAAACTGAAGCTAGCCAAAAGTGGATAAATTTAATAACAGAGAAATTCAAGTCAAATTTAGATGTTGTTCCATCTAAGAAAGATATTGTTGATAATTGCAACCAAACTAAAATGAAGATATCTAACATAAAAAAGAAGAAAGTTAAATATTTATCTTAAGAATATGGTGTAACATCTTTAGAAAATCATAAATTAAAATATAATTTTAGTTTTAAATATATTTACGATAAGATATCATTAGGATATAATTTATATTTAAAATTTTATTTAGAATATTTTTAAGATTTGTTAGAATTTGCCCTTTATTTTAATGATATAATTAATATATATTTTTGTATTACAATTTACCTCTATCTATTAAGAGCTCTTAATAAATGTTTGGAATGAGACTTCCATATATAATATATTCTATATATTTTTGCAAATACAAGTATATAAAACAAAATCATTTTTTTCTATGATTTATATTTCTATCATCAATGAGGTTAAAGATCTTAATTATAGTAATTAAAAAAAAAAAATTTTTACGTGACTCTCCACTATGGTTGAGAATAGGTCGACTAATAGGTAGGGTTATACATGAGTCGGTTTAGTCCGGATTTAATTTAATCGGTATCCAACCCGTGTAGAGAATTTTGATTTGAATCAGAAAAACAAACTGTCATTTACAACATTGGATCTATTTGGATTAAACCGCTTATTTTTTATTTGGGTTAAGTTAGGTTGGACCTTGGTTTTTTTTAAAATCATATTCTTAACAAAAAAAATTACCTTACCTTATATTTTTTAAAAACATAATATATAACTTATTTTCACTATTATATTATAATCAAATATATATACATACACTAAATATCAAATTTATAAATTTTATTATAAAATATTGCAAGCATGAAAATAACCTAAGTTGTAGCGATGTAAAATATATAAAATGTTTACGAACATCAAAATAACCAAAGTGCAAGATCTTAAAATAACTTAAAAATAGCCGATCGATGGACCAAGCCTTCTAAAATATAAGGTTTAAAAATAAAGTAAGAATTACAAAAAAAAATTGTGGAAACTGGGTCGTCTGATTTTACCTAGTCCAGACTCGATTTATCCCAATACCCAATTTTTAGTGACCGGTTTTCTTGTTTTGAAAACCAAATTCTCTCAATCACCTAACCCAAATCGTTTTTCTGGGTCGATCCAAGTTGATTTTACCTGTTTGATCAGTTTTAGCTAATCCATAAACACCCCTACTAATAGAGGTTTAAGGTCTAACCTACGTCAGACTCTATTTAAGCTAGACATTTTTTAAATTGACAAAACTAAGACTTTTTGAAGTTTATTTAGCTAAAAAATGTCAAGCTATGGGTCACAAAAAAAATTCTTTTAGGCCAATTATGCCGTTCTTTTTAAACGAATATAAATAATATTTTTATTAATATTATTATTTTTTGTCAAATAAATTAATATTATTATTTTGTATTAGATTTGAATTATGATTTCATATTAAATCTTTAAAATGATATGTTAAATCTCAAAAAATATACTTAATTTTATTAACTTATTAACGCGTTATTCTATTCAAAAAGATTTCTGATTACTTATTTGAAGATATTAATAAAAAATTGATATCGAAGTATATTAACAAAGTTAAATTAGACTTAGACTTCAAAATTTATTGCAGGTCATACTCCCCCACTACTAAATTTCTATATGATTCTCTTTCTCTTTTGTATATTTGTATATGGACAAATTATAACCCACACACTCATTATGAAATTTGTCTTTCTAAGTTTCAACTTTGGTCACTCTTTGTCCATAACATAATGTGTCCTTTGGAAACTTCCAACTGATATTTCCATCACAATAAAATAACTATAGAACAGTGTGGTATGGGTATGCCTACTTCTTAGAGTCATCCATCAATGATTCCATTTTATTCTCGCCGTGCATTTCAATATTTCTCATGACAATCCAATAAATTATCTCTTATCAAAACCCATTTGCTATTCTCACCCCACCACAGATTTGCTTCAAAATAATTCCCAGTTAGCATAAAAGAAGCAAGAAACACTCCATACACTGAAAATCAGGTTAGATAATCAAATTCAGATATTATCTTTATATTTTTTTTTGGAAACTCAGATATTATCTCTCATATATTAATTCTTGCCACTGAAATTTGTATTTTCTATTCTTAATGCAAAATTCTTCTCATTTCAATATTTGATTCATTTTCTTTTTCTATAAATCCATCTTGTTCTGAGTTTTAATTAGTGTTTGAAATCAAAATAAAAGAGCAAAATTAGATTATAAGAGTGTTCATCATACTAAGGCTTGAATCTTTAACAAATTTTTAATTTATTATTATAATTATTCCAACCGAAAGGTAGCATAATTTCTAATGTCCATGGTTGTAATAATAGTAGTATTAGTAACTCATGATTAAAGAAGTACTATTATATATTGAATCATAATTATCACTTATGTGTTCCTTGCATTTAGAGCAAATTAGATTAGAAACTCTTGTGTGTCAAATGAGTGACTTTAAAGCATTATCTCTTTCTTCAAATCTTTGATTAAAATCATAGTAATGACAGTGCAATGATTCTTTACCTATACTAACAAAATTGACATTTCAACTTCACCTTTTTTTTTGTCTCACTTTTTGTTTTTTTCTGTGCACTATTTATTAATTAATTAATGTTATGTCTTATTTGTAGTATTTTAATACACACTGAATGTTTTCATTGCCTAATCAGTTGTTTCTTTTGATGGTGACCCTTTTTCCTTCAATAATTGTTCATTCATCATCAAAGTTCAAATATCAACCACAATCTGAGTCACAACAGTAAGGTTTTTCATGTTTCTACGACTGTAATGTGATCACAATTGATGCCACATCAGCCGCATTTGTCTGCAATAATTCTCTGCTGTATCAAAGATCGTGACACGACTGCAATTTAAAACCCTGTTGCCAAATTTGTCTCAAATGGCTAACAAGTGTGTCCACAATTTCTTTCAATTTTTCAAGTTGTTGGAAATTATGTTACTCACTTCATACTATATTATTAATTTCCCTCCTTGTGTGTCTCAAACAATTGAAAAACAAGCCCTTCTTGATTTCAAGAACCATTTGAAGGACGCATTGAATACTTTATCTTCATGGAATGAATCAAACTACTCTCCATGTAATGATTTTCATGGAATCACATGTGACTCATTTTCTGGAAAAGTAACAGAAATCACACTTGATAATAAGTCCCTCTCGGGCGAAATTTTTCGATCAATATCAGTTCTTCATAGCCTTCAAGTTCTGTCATTACCATCAAATTCTATTTCTGGAAATCTTCCATCAGAAATAAGTAAACTCACAAACCTCAAAGTCTTGAATCTATCAGGAAATGAGCTGGCTGGAAGAATTCCGGACCTGTCTCAACTGAGAAACCTTCAAATTCTTGATCTCTCGGCGAACTATTTTTCAGGTAACGTCCCGAGTTGGATAGGGAATCTCAGTGGACTAGTTTCACTCGGTCTCGGTGTGAACGAGTACAATGAGAGTGTGATTCCAAAAAGTATTGGAAATTTGAGGAACTTGACTTGGCTTTATCTTGGTGGTTCTAATTTGATAGGAGAGATTCCAGAATCAATATACGAAATGAAAGAATTGAAGACACTTGATATTTCAAGAAACAAGTTAAGTGGCAAAATCTCCAGATCGATTTCGAAGCTGCAAAATGTTTACAAGATCGAGCTGTTTTCGAATAATTTGACAGGTGAAATACCTGTTGAGCTTGCAAATCTTACCAACTTGAAAGAGATTGATCTTTCTGCAAACAATTTGTATGGTAAGTTGCCTAATGAAATTGGTGATATGAAAAATTTGGTTGTTTTTCAATTGTATGATAATAAATTTTCTGGTGAAATTCCTGTTGGATTTGGTGAAATGCAAAATCTCGAAGGGTTTTCGGTTTACAGAAACAGATTCACCGGGACGATTCCTGAGAATTTCGGGCGATTTTCTCCGCTTAAAAGTATCGACATATCCGAGAATCAATTTTCGGGCGGTTTCCCAAAGTACTTGTGTGAGAAAAAAAAGCTGAGAAACTTGCTTGCATTGCAAAACAACTTCTCTGGTAATTTTCCTGAGACTTATGTTCCATGCAAGTCACTAGAAAGATTTAGGATCAGTAACAACTTTTTAAATGGAAAAATTCCAGAAGGTTTATGGTCACTTCCTTATGCAAAAATAATTGATTTTGGTTTCAATGATTTTAGTGGTGAAGTATCTTCACAAATTGGTTATTCAACTAGTTTAAGTGAGATAGTTTTGATGAATAACAGGTTTTCTGGTAATCTTCCATCAGAAATTGGAAAGTTGGTGAATTTGGAGAAACTTTACTTGAGCAAGAATAATTTCTGTGGTGAAATACCAAATGAAATTGGATATTTAAAACAGTTATCCACTTTGCATTTAGAAGAGAATTCATTAACTGGTTTAATACCAAAGGAGCTAGGTGATTGTTCAAGGCTTGTTGATTTGAATCTTGCTTGGAATTTTTTATATGGAAATATTCCTAAGTCAGTTTCATTTATGAGTTCATTGAACTCTATTAATGTATCTAGAAACAAACTTACAGGTTCTATTCCTGTTGATTTGGAGAAAATGAAATTAAGCTCAGTTGATTTTTCAGAAAATATGCTTTCTGGTGGAATTCCTTCTGCTCTTTTTGTTATTGGTGGAGAAAAGGGTTTTATAGGAAACAAAGGATTATGTGTTGAGAAAAATTCAAAAGCTTCTTCAATGAATTATTCTTATTTGAAGATTTGTGATACAAATTATGATGGTGTGACAAAAAGGGTCTTTGGTTATAAATTTGTATTGCTCATTTTCATTGCTACTATTGTAGTTTTAGTTGTTGTTTTGTTTCTTTTGAGTTGTAGAAGAAATGGAAAAGAAAAGAATTTAGGAGTTGAAAAGGAAGTAAATGAAAAATGGAAACTAGCATCATTTTTCAACCAACAAGTAGTAGAAATTGATGCTGATGAAATTAGAAGCAATTTAGGTGAAGATAATTTAATAGGCTACGGTGGTACCGGAAAGGTTTATCGAGTCGAGTTGAAGCGAACCGGCGCCGTGGTGGCTGTAAAGAAGCTAGAGAAAGTAGCTTCTTGTGTGAAAGTTTTAGGTGGTGCTGAGACAGAGATTTTGGGAAAAATTAGACATAGAAATATAGTTAAACTTTATGCTTGTTTAATTAAAGGAGGATCAAAACTTTTAGTGTTTGAGTATATGTCAAATGGTAATCTTTTTCAAGCTCTTCATAGAGGAATAAAAGATGGGGGAAAAGTAGCATTGGATTGGAATCAAAGGTATAAAATTGCTTTGGGAGGTGCAAAAGGAATTTGCTATTTACACCATGATTGTTCTCCACCTGTTATTCATAGAGATATTAAATCAAGTAACATTTTGCTTGATGGAGATTATGAGGCAAAAATTGGTGATTTTGGTGTTGCAAGGTTTGCAGAAAAATCTCAGAGTAATGGTTATAGCTTTTTAGCTGGCACACATGGTTATATTGCTCCAGGTAAATTTTAATATACTGTTTTTGTTTTAAAATTTAGAGGAAATTGCAATAACTTTCTTAGATCTTTTTAAATGACATTTTAGTTTTAAAAAAACATTCACTTCTTCTATATTTACTAAAAAATTGTATCAATTTTTTTTGTCACACTCACATCTATTTATGTGATTTATTATATGATATTTTTAAAATTTTGGATTTAATTTGTAGAGGTACGATTATATATTTAGTTTTTACAATTTTGAATAGTATGATTATGTTTTTAGTAGCACAACCGGATTGTGTATTCTAGTGTTTTTATGATAAATGACGTATAGAGATGTAGGTTTGACGGAAAAAAAAAAATTATACACAATATTATTAGTGAGGTAAGTGCATTTTAAAAACTAAATGGAATGTGAGTGGTTATTTAATGAGGTAATCATAATAAAAAGTCAAATATTCCTAATTTATATATATTTTTTGTTATGCTGTGTGCAGAATTGGCTTATACAACTGAAATAACCGAAAAAAGTGATGTGTATAGCTTTGGAGTGGTGCTATTAGAGTTAGTATCCGGAAGAGAAGCTGTTGAAGAAGAATATGGAGAAGCAAAGGACATTGTTTATTGGGTTATGACTAATCTCAATGACCGTCAAACTGTACTCAACAATATTCTTGATCATAGAGTTTCATCAATGTGTGTAATTGAAGATATGATCAAAGTCTTGAAGATTGCTATTAAGTGCACTACTAAGCTTCCAACTTTGCGACCTACAATGAGAGATGTTGTTAAAATGCTCATTGATTCTGAACCTTGCAAGATGAAATCTCAAGGATGTACTTATCTTGAGAAAGATTCAGTATGTTTTCTCTAGTTTATTTTTTTTCTTTTTCAAAAGCTAATGCTTGCAAGATATTTCTCAAGTAAAGAACACTTTTGTTACCTAGTTGAGATTTAAATGATAATAATCATTATTATGTTTTTCTGAAATGTTATAAATATATATATAACATCTAGACTCTTTTATTGAAATTAATCTATCCACAAGATAGGGTATATCATACACATTGTTATTAGAATCATGTTTTAGTGCGGAAATCGATAAGTAATAGATTAAGGAAAAATATGTTTTCGAAATACAAGTTTGCCTCTAAACATCCATAAAGCGTAGAAACAAAACACAAATATAAAGAAAGATCCAAGCAATTATCTTCAACGTTAAACAACAGAGAATTTTACCAATTGCCATAAAGATAAACCTTTAAAATATAATACTTGCTTTTTACCATAAAACCCTTTTTTTATATAAAGTAAGCAAACACTGCACATTTAATTATTCTTTATAGCCTCATTCAAATTTAATACCAATTGAATAACAAAAATCTGTTTCAACTAAATCATCAAAACAATATTTAATGATTTTATTTTTATTTAAAAAAAAATTGGTTGCCCTTAACGCCCAGAAAGCCAAAAACAAGACATGAGTTCATATTCATGTATATAGCAAAATTAATAATCTAAATTCTAAAATAATTCTTCATCTGGTGTCTCAAATTCTCAATGTCCAGTGCCAAAAAACAAATTATATTAATCACCTCTCAAAATCTTTATATCACCTTTCACCACTAATGTGCTCATTTAATAATAACAGATTTTACTAAAGCATAAACCTGTCAAAAGGTAAGAGGTATAATCACATATTTGCAAAAAAAAATCAAAACACATCCAAGTCAATTCAAAATTAAATAATAGTAAAATGGTGATACTATGTTCGTTCCACTAAATGAGAACATGTTATTTTTGAATTTTGAAAAACTGTTTCTAAAATAATTTTCGTGGGTTGAGTCACGGATTAGGTTGTTTTCTTTAAAAGGTTTCGTGACACTGTTCAAAATTATGCAAGACAATCACGATGTCCCAAGGATAAAACAACTGAGTTAAAACTCTACCAGTATTCTAACTGTTCTAAAATTACACCCTAAATATTGCTATAATGATGGCCACTATAAATATATGGTACTTAAGATCACTCATAAATCGAACGGACTACGGCACAAAAACAGCTCTAAAAGAACAGTGGTATTAGAACAACTCAAAAATCAAAGGGACTACGACACAAAAACTGCTCTAAAAGGATAGACGGACTACGACACAAAAACCACTCTAAAATGACCGGTATTAGGACCACTCAAAAATCGAAGGGACTACAACCAAAAAAACCCCCTCTCAAAGGACAATGATATTAGGACCATTCAAAATATCGAAGGGACAAAAAGAAAGGGAAGAAGTGACTCGGAAGTGCATCGAGCAAAAGTGGGAAAAGAGAGAAAGTTAGAAATTGCATCCAACTTTGGTGTACACTTCACAAGAGTTTGACACTCTTTAAATAGTGATGGAAGAAATTCCATATATGTAAACTATCCTATGTGAGACTTTAGTATTTATAAAGTTGAAAACTACTCAATGTATGAAAGCTTTTCAATCTATGTTCCAACAATCCCCCACTTGAATTAAAAAAATATTTTTGAAGTAATGTCAAATGCTTCTATAAGATTGTGCATAAACAGATGTGTCTTTCGACTTGAACATTTGTATAGTAAGTAAGATTCAGATTCAACAAGAGTGACTCATAGTCTTGAACTCTATCTCTGACATCAAACCCACATACAACCTTTTCATAGGGTGTATTCTCAAAAGCTCATTCATTAATGGCTCTGCACGTCTATCCCAGTATAGTGAACACTCTAGGAATTCTGCCTCAAAATTCCATAGAAAGCCGCCCCACGTCCACATTCACATAGGTGAGTCTATCAAGAGTACTCATGTAGCTAGGTACTCCACTCCATATAGAGTATAGATCTCATTAAGAGTTTATATTACCTCATCCTTTCATCGCTTTAGGGATGATGCTTCTCTGATTTATAATAGCTTGTTCATCTCATATCACTTCACAACTTGTTATTATCCATTGAACCTAATTCTTGGGATCTCTAGTCTTTTAAGTCGGGTTACCATTATGAGTGTCTCATTGGTCTAAAGGAAATAGTCCCCTCCTTTTGGATGTGTTTATGACTTTCTCTAGCTAATCCTTTCATCAAAGGATCTGCTAAATGTTCATGAGTGCATACATGATCCACTCTAACAGCTCCTTTAGAAAGTAACTTCTAACTGTGAAATGCTTACAACATATCTGTCGTCTCTTACCATTCTAATCATGGTTCTTAATCTTTGCAATAGTTGTGGTACTATCACAACGGATCAACATAGCTGACATTGGTTTTTCACATAAAGTGATCTTAGCTAGCAAGAATCTCAACCAACTCGCTTTTTCACTAGCATTCGCTAGTGCTATCATTTCAGACTCCATAGTGGATTGAGCCAATATCATTTGTTTATTCAATTTCCAAGATAAAGCTCCACCAATTATGCTAATTATATAGCCATCAGTTACTTTAGAGTCATCTGATAAAGTATTCCAATCAACATCACAATATCCTTCAAGGACAGTAGAAAATATTTGATAATGTAATCCGAGACTCATGGTCCTTTTAAGGTATCTCATGACTCTCTCGAAAGCATGCCAATTATCCATACTAGGTCTATTGGTAAACCTACACAATAGTCCCACGACGTAGGCAATGTCGGGTCTAGGTAAGTGAAATACATGAGGTTGCCAATGATGCTCGCATATTTAGTTTGTCTAACACCTTCACCAGTGTTTTTGAAAAGTTTCGCACTTGGATCATGTGGTTTGCAAGCAAGTTTACATTCAAAGTATATATATTTCTTTAAGATCTTTTCAACATTATGAGACTGATCCAAAGAAATTCCCTTTTCTGACCTAGTAATCTTGATTCCAAGGATTACACTCGCTTCTTTGAGGTCTTTCATATCAAAGTTGTTACACAACAATGATTTCACAGTATTTACAATATGAATGTTTGAACCAAATATGTGTAAGTTGTCTACATAGAGACATATGGTAGTACAAATGTCATTTTTACATTTGTTATTTTCATTCACTTTAAACTCATTCGATATAATCAAGTTATCAAAGTTTTCATGTCATTGCTTATGAGCTTGTTTAAGACCATACAGAGACTTACCTAAGTTACATATCTTGTTTTCTTATCCTTGAATCACAAAACTTTCAGATTAGTCCATATAAATTTCTTCTTCCAAGTCACCATTTAAAGAAGTAGTCTTGACATTCATTTGGTGTACCACCAAGTTATGAATACCAGCAAGTGAAATTAGTACCCTAATGAATGTAATTCTAGTGACCGGTAAAAAAGAGTCGAAGAAATATATATTTTCTTTGTTTAAAACCTTTGGCTACAAGGTGAGCCTTGTACTTATCAACAGTTCCATCGAGTTTTAGTTTCTTTTTCAATTCCATTTACAACCTATCGGTTTGCAACCAAGAGGCAAGTCTACTATATTCCCGGTCCTGTTAGGCTCTAAAAGATCCATCTCATCGTTTATAACTTCGTTCCATAAATCTACATCCAAAGACGACAAAGCTTCTTGAAGATTTGCAGGATCCTATTCTATGGTATAGGTCGTATAATCGGGTCCATAATCTTAAGCAACTCTGACTTTCTTAATTCTTTAAGGTTTTGTTTCACCTTGTTTGTGGCTTTTAGTGCTATTTATCACAAAAACGTGACTAGTTTCGTTGCCCCCAATATTTCTTGATTTGAAAGGGAATTTATTTTCATAGAAGTCAACATCATTTGACTCTACGATCACTTTAACATTTAGGTCATAAAACCTATACACTTTGTTGTTTACTGCATATCCAATTAATACACGTTCATAGGCTCTACTAGCGAATCTAACTCGCTTGGGATTGCGAATTCTTACATAAGCCATAGAGCCTCAAGTTTTAAAATAAGACAAGTTCGGTTGTTTTTTCTTCAAAATCTCATAAGTAAATGTTTTGTTTTTAGATTAAAAACTCTATTCAAAACATAGCAAAAAGTTAATAAAATTTTCCCCCACCAATGAAATGCAACACCAGAGTTAAGCATGATAACAACAACTAATTCAGTAAGAGTTTTATTCTTTCTTTAAGTTTTACCTTTCATTTCAGACGAATATGGTGCAGTTGTTTCATATATAATTCCATGCAGTTTATAAAAATCATTAAACAGACTAGAATCGTATTATGTTCCTCTATCATTGTCAACCCTTTTAATCTTTCTACTAAATTGATTTTCAATTTCAGTTACAAAGATTATAAACATGTCTAGTGCTTCACTTTTATTTTTCATTAGATATACAAAAGTATAGTCTGAACAATCATCAATAAAAATGATAAAATAACGTTTTCCATTTCTCGGTAAAATCCTATAAAGTTCACATATATCCGAGTGTATTAAATCTAAAGGCTAAAATTTTCTAATTACTGATTTATGTGAACTCTTTGTTATTTTAGCTTCAGTACAAAAATCACATTTTTCAAAATCATGTAAAGATAACTTTGGAATTAAACCTAAGTTATTTAGTTTGAAATCACACGTTTGTTCACATGACAAAGTCTAGCATGCCAAATATTAAAATTGCATAACATACAAGCAGAATGAGACATTTTTATTAATTTCAATATTTAATTTAAACACGCCATCAGTGGTGTACCCTTTGCAAAAAAAAATACCATATTTAGAAATGGTGTACAAATTCTCTAGAGAAAATTCTTTTGTTATATGCCTGAGACAATTTTTGAAATCCTTCCGAGCAAGAGCAGATTGTCAATAATAACAACAATTTGAAATTGTTCATCTAAAATCATATCTTCGGAGATGATCTCATGAGCTAACTTCTAAATTTCATGGGAGTGAAGCTCCATATATCTGTCATCGGTCATCAGATACTCTGATATGATACTTGAGGAAAAATCTCACTCATATTTTTCTTCAGAGCATTACAAACATCTCTAGAAGTATTGTTGCTTTAGAAGTATTGATGGAACTGTAGTAATCATACAGATCATCAACAAGTACATTCAGAATATAATTCTTAAAGAGGTAATCATTATCCTTCCATTGGGTTAATTATGTAGCTTTCTTATCATTTTCCGTTTGTTCAGCTGTTTTTGTGACCAATGGAATGTCATCATTCAAAACATTGACAACTTTTTCATAGTTAAGAAAAATAACATCTTTTGTTGCCATCATTTGAAGTGTCATCTCTCAAACCGAAGCGGTTTATTGAAAACAAAAGCAGCAGAACCACATCCAGTAATTTCTTTGGTCGACATGGTAGAAAGAAACATCTTAAAATTGTTGTTTTTGAGTTTCGAAAAACTGTTTTTAAATAATCTCCAGCCACCGAAAATATTATTGGGTTGAGTCGTGGACTAGGTCGTTTTCTTTAAGACGTTTCGCAGTGTCCAAGATCATTAGGATGTTTTGTGGTCTCCAAGATAAAACAGCCCAGTTAAAACTGTATCAAATCAAACGCACTACGACACAAAAACCATCTTAAAAGGACAGTGGTATTATGACAACTGAAAAATCAAAGGGACTGCGACACAAAAATCGCTCAAAAAGGACAGAGGGGCTACAGAACAAAATCGCTCGAAATGGACAATTGTATTAGGACTACTCAAAAATCGAATGGACTACGACACAACAAACACTCTAAAAGGACAGTGGTATTACAACCACTCAAAAAAATCGAAGGGACAAAAAAAATGGAGAAGTGGCTCGAAAGTGCATCGAGCAGAATAAGGAGAAGAGAGAAAGTTGGGAATTGCATCCAATTTTGGTGTATTCTTTATATGAGTTTGACATTCTTTATATAGTGATGAAAATATACCCACATATGTAAACTATCTGATGTAGAACTTTAGTATTTATAGAGTTGAAAACTACTCAATGAAATTTTTTCTTAAAGAGGTAATCATTATCCTTCCATTGGGTTAATTATGTAACTTTCTTATCATTTACCGTTTGTTCAGCTGTTTTTGTGACCAATGGAATGTCATCATTCAAAACGTTGACAACTTTTTCATAGTTAAGAAAAATAACATCTTTTGTTGCCATCGTTTGAAGTGACATTCGTCAAACCGAAACGGTTTATTGAAAATAGAAGCAGCAAAACCACTTCCAGTAATATCTTTGGTCGACATGGTAGAAAGAAAGGTCTTAAAATTAATGTTTTTGAGTTTCGAAAAACTGTTTTTAAATAATCTTCAGTCACCGAAAATATTATTGGGTTGAGTCTCGGACTAGGTCGTTCTCTTTAAGACGTTTCACAGTGTCCAAGATCTTTAAGACGTTTTGCGGTCTGCAAGATAAAACAGCCCAGTTAAAACTGTATCAATATTATAAACAAACGCACTACGACACAAAAATCGTCTTAAAAAGACAGTGGTATTATGACAACTCAAAAATCAAATGGACTACGACACAAAAATCGCTCAAAAAGGACATAGGGCTACGGAACAAAATCGCTCGAAAAGGACAATGGTATTAGGACCACTCAAAAATCAAATGGACTAGGGCACAACAAACACTCTAAAAGGACAGTGGTATTAGAACCATTCAGAAAATCAAAGGGAGAAAAAAAGGGAGAAGTGACTCGAAAGTGCATCGAGCAGAATAAGGAGAAAAGAGAAAGTTGGGAATTGCATCCAACTTTAGTGTATTCTTTATATGATTTTGACACTCTTTATATAGTGATGAAAGTAATCCTACATATGTAAATCATCTGATGTAGAACTTTAATATTTATAGAGTTGAAAACTACTCAATGAAAATTTTTCAATATAAAACTTTAATAGTTTTTAAATTCAGATACTAATATATTTCTCCAAATTTATTACTAATAGTCAGTATTTCGATGTTACCAAAGTAGTAATTAGACCGAGTCTATCCATAAAATGAGAAAGGAAAAAAACAACTATATCCATTTCTGGAACAATACGAAATAAATTCCAAAAGAAAAGGCTAACATCATATCAAGCATCAATACTTGTTTCTTAGACTAATTGAAAGAAAAAAAATTCTTAGAAAAGTCGATCTCGCAACACAAGATATCTACTCTATTATTCAACTTAAAACAATGCAAAGCCATCCATCAATAGAAAAAATATCCCAAAATTCTCGTACAAAGATACCAAATTGGTTAACAATTTACAGCCATGGACTTTTCAAAATTTAATATGGAAATTAGAAAACAATTCATAATCTTCATGTTGAAAAACAAAAAAAACAATGACAACCACAAACAATAAAGAACCTTAAGAATATATATCCTGATATACTACTATATGCATAAAACGTAACCGAAGAGTTTTATCATATGGCAGAAATATTGAACTGAGTATCATATTCTTGTGATACATAAAAAAAAACCGATTTGAACTTTCAATTTTTTTTTATCTTAGTAAATTTTGCCATAATTAATTCATTCAACTGTGAGGTCTTAGATTTGAATCAAGACAACATATCTAAGTTAACGGTATCAACATTTACCAGTTGAGTTAGTACTTAAGGATTTTCCAATCAAATTGTTATCATGAAAAACAAAAAAGAAGTAAAACCAGATAATTGATAATCTTCAGCACAAATTGCAATATCCCAATAAATCTAACATGAAGACCCACTCTGATACTCCTTGTTGAAATTAACCTATCCGCAAAACATACTCTATCAATACACATTGTTACTACAATCATGTTCTAATAAAAAATCGATAAACTCATGAGCATATATGCATTAGGATTTACAACATGTTTAATCATTTAAAGATATAACTTTAGGAATACCTGAATCAATGGCGAAAGGCGTTCCAAAAGTAATCCCAAGACACGAAGTGCAAAGACGAGCAACGATAATTCGCTGGCTGGTGGTTCTTTCAAGTAGTGACATTCACTTATATTTGAGCTCCTATCAATAAATTAGGGGGTGTATTGGATTGAGATTTAAAAAGACTGTTTTGAGAGGAAAAATCTTGAAGATTTTAAAAGATTTTGTAGGAATATGTAGCTTTTAAAAAGATTTTTTATAAGATTTTAAAAGGCTCTTTACAATCAAGATTTTAAAAGACTCTTTAATGGATTTGTAACACAAGATTTCAAAATATTTTATGAATTTATAAAATATTGAATAAAAAAATATAATAAATATATTATAATGTTTGAATAAATAAAAACAAAATTGATACAGATTTCCAAATTCTTCAATAACAAAATAGTTTCTAGTTTCATGTCCTCTTAAGTAGCATTTATCCACATATTTGTAGCTATACTCCTCCATAAATTAGCATTTTCGCGTTCCTGCTCTTGAGTTTGAGCATTAAGTTCATAATTATGGTCTTCATTAATTGGTAATATCATAGATGAAAATACATTTATAGGCTCAATTGAAAATTCATTTGAACATTCTTTCTGAAGGAAGTTTTGAAGTGTTGCACATGCCAATACAAGTAATGTCTGTGTCTTAAATAAAAATAGAGGCGCTGACTTAAAGATAGTGAACCGCGAGTTAAATATACCAAACATCATCTCGATGACATTTCTTAAAGACACATGTCGACTACTAGATTTCTACACCTTATTTAAAAAATCCAAACAATCCTAATTGAATACCTCAAGACTTATTTTTATTACATTAAAATCTTCATTGAATACGACTTTTCCATCACAAAAAAAGTCTTTTAAAATCCTTTCAAATCATAATTCAATACACCCCCCTAAATAATGAATTATCAAAATAGAAACCTAATAACTCTTATTATTTAATTTGATCATTGGTCAATTAAAGTTCATAATTTATAAATAGCTAATATAATTAAATAAAGATATGTGACACAAAACAATATTGAAATATAATAATTAAATAAAATATTTCAGCATCTATTTTTTTTTCCTTTTTAATTTTTCTACATAAAGAAAGGAGAGAGACAGTAAACACAACATTGACACTAATACATAAACACGTGTAATAATTTAAAACTAGTATGGAGTTGGTGCCAAGTATGAGTGAGGTAATTGTTTACATAAATTTTAATGCATTATCTTTTTAAATGATTTTAATTAAGTTTGAATCATTCCAATTTTTTATACATATGATTACATAGTCATTAATATCATATTTTAGTGTTTACATGAATAACATGATAAATGATATTCACCAATTTTTTTTTTGAGTGAATGATATTTACCAATTTAATCTATATATAAATAAATATCATATAGATTGTAATATATTATATAATTTATTTTGGAAAATATTGATTTTATATCAAATAAAAACATAAATTATAATAAGTTTTTTGATTGCTTCTCAAAAACAATAAACTTTTTTTATTGACCAAATACATAGCAATTGGTTTCAATACTAATTCTTACATAAAATTACCCAACAACTCATTATAGAGAATATACAATAGACTTTATTTAAATACTTGTTTTTAATAAATTTTGGATCCCTAATTACTTGTCAACACCATTTGATCTTCATTCCAAATTATACTCAT
>JBBPBP010009779.1:51963820-51979772 GCA_037974735.1 Cicer chorassanicum | reverse complement strand
CCTTTAAAATAATCTTTCAAAAATTAAAAAGATACACATAATTGACTTAAAATAAGAGGCCAAATTTATTGACATTAATTACATTTTTTTATACCCAATATTTTTTCTACAAAGAATATGAAAATAGAATAATTAATATGCTACTGGTTTAAAATATCACAATGTTTGGTATTCAAGAAAAGAGATGCAAAATTTGTCCAAAAAAAATAGGGATTCTTATACATATAAAAAAAAATATATGGAAATTTTTACTTGTTTGATTGATTTGAAAAGTCGAATGTAGTCATTATTCTATATTATATTAAAAGACAATTGAATGAGATATGCTACTAAGAGGAATACTTGATTGTAGGCAATTGAAGGAGAATGAAGGCAATTATTAATTGTAGATGATTGAATGATATTTTGAAGACTTTTTATAGTTGTAAATGTAAAGGAAAGAATATCCTCTTACACCAATTTAAATCCATAATTCAAATTTTGAAAATCCAATCAGTATAAATATCAATATAATAGTATTTGGTAATAATTAATTGGTTTAATGCACAATATCAAATTTCCTTTTTCATATACTCACATAAGCTTGATGTAGTGTTTAAATATTGTTTTTAGTTGTACGTTGTGTTTGAATTTTAAAATGCATATTATAATAATCCAATAAAATTTGTCACCGACAATAAAATTAGGCTAAGTGATTTTTGTTGTTGAAATATTTTCAGATAATTAAAACATAATTAATGATTGATTACAAATAATGACACTACGTGTACTATTTTCTTTAATGCCAGACATTTGTTTACCGTGTAAATAAAAAAAGTGATCGAAGATAAATACATAAACATTCTTGTAAAAAAAAGAAAAAATACATAAGTGTATGTGTTGAATACCTAAAATACCCTCCTCAATATGAAGTAAGCGTCGACTCTACCTTGCTATACATGTTTGGGTATCACATTTTCAAATTGGAACAGATGTACCAAACTTTTTGAGGGAGTGTTGCATTCATGCGATCAAATGATCCTTAGCCATTCAATATAACGAATAGTTATGGTAAGATCAATTTACTTTTACTAGATTATTGTTGTAAGTATTTGAGAGCATATCAAGATGAAGGATAAAATAAGAAATCCTAAGACTTTATTTAGGATCGATGGAATAGAGTGGAAGTCAATGGTAAGAAATATGATTTTATTGTTTGAATATTTAAAAAATGAGTAGAATTTAGTAGTACGTGATGGAACTTGTTCTGTCCTATTCCACCCTTTCTCTTATTTTTTTACTGCCTCCAATTTAGAGTTTATGTGATGCAATCAAACCACTTGTATTTTTTATTTATACCTTTGTAATTTAAAAAAATAAATAAAAAAGTTTTTAATAAAAAATTTTAAACAAAAAATATTGAAATGTCCGATCATCATCAATGATACAGTCGGTACTTGCCACTACGTTAACAAAAATTGGCACCTCAATATTTTTATTTAAAAAAATTATTAAGAAATTTTTTAAAACTTTTTTGATATTGTAAGGATATAAATAATAATAATAATTTATAAAGACTAAAATGAAAAGAACTTATATTTGAAAAAACTAAATACATATTTAAATCTATAATTAACTATGAAATTATTCCAATTATAATTTTACAACAAAAAATATAAATTAAGCCTATTCCTTTCGACACCAACAAACTCCATTCCAACATCTTTGCTACCAGTCACACAACCTTGCCACAAATTATATTCTACAACAATTTTCTACATAATTTAATCCTACTTTGCTGCATCATTTTTTGGCTTGAAATTCAATCTTCGAAGTAAATCTATACAGTGTGCGATGCATAGATTATTTCCAAATTTTTATAATTTTTACTATTGTGAAAACTTTGTTTATGTGTTAGTGTTATTTTCCTTCACTCTCTTTTTCAAAAGTAACTAAATTTGGAGAAGATATTTTGTATTCCTCCCAATTCATAACTTTATAATGAAGGTAAAAATAGAATAAGAAATTTATTACTCATTCCATTCTATCTAACTTTTCAAAATGGAATAAAAACTTTGTTCCATTCCGTCATAAAATTTTCAAACCATTCTATTCTGTTCCACTTTATTCAACTTCATTCCATGTATTTTAAAATATCCAAATAAAGCCTAAGTCTTATTCATTGAATTAGAGAGGAGATAGAAGGTAGCTTTTATATGAAGCAACATTGAGCTACTAAGCCTCAAATGAAAATAACATGTAACTTAATTGCTAACAAAAGTCTAACTGACCAATTTCCTCATCCATATTTGATACATTGGATATCAACATTATTGTCGTCCCCCAAGCTGGAAGGTATAAGATATATCCACCAAGCCAAGCTTGCCAATAAGCTAATGGAACACTAGAGGATGCGAAGTCTAGGTAAACACATCAACCACTTGACCCTGAGAGGTAATACGAAGATGACACAATCAATGAATTAGGAAGAGACCGTACAACACAATACCATACAACATAATAATTGCAACAACAACTTATCAATTTTTCCACCATAATCGATAACTATTGTCCTATATAACATAATCCATTTATTTAACTTAATAGAGAAATGGCATTGGCCAGCCATGAACGATTGGGAAATATGACATTCTTGTTCATCCTATCACACTAATACTCATGAGTCGATCTCATGAAAACCCACTGTTACATGGACAATTTGAAGAGAATGATGCTAGCAGGGTAAGGATATGCTCCTAGACCAAATCTTCGCAACTTGACCGATTCAACTATTATTTTCCAAAGAGAATAATAAAAGGGTTCAAAATGTGTTTTAACCAATTAAAATCAAGGCTAAACGTTAAAGGTAGAAATAACTATTAAGGCATCATTGTCAGAGACATACTCGTGACTGTCATAGTGTGGAAGAATGGAATGCTGATAGATATTGTTGAAAATTTTGAGAAAGGGTTTCAAATCTGCAGATACAAAATTGGTTGAGTTAGGAATGAAGAGCTAATTGAAAACTGCATCATTGTTGACATTTAGAGCAGAATACCAATCTTTTCTAAAGATGATTGGCCCTTTTGTAGGTAGATGCATAATTTCAGCCAAAATTGCAAGAGTGAGGCATTTCAACCCCTTTTAAAGTGGTGACAAGCAAAGCTTTGTCAAGGAAGGCTTGAGCTTTATTGTAGAAAGCACGGGTGACCTCTAGATAGAAAAAGTATGAGATTTCCAGGAACTCATACCAGCCAAGAGCATCAGTGTGTTGTTTGATTGAGATTCCTTGAAACTGAAGGTTATCAAACACAAAGACTCATCCAATCCCAATGGATCTTTTAGCCCATTTGTCTTGATAGATTTTTTTTGTATTTGGTTGAAAGTAGTAGTAGGATAAGGATTTTTGAAGTTGTTTTCTTAAGAGGTTTTGGTTGGAGTCGAGGTTTCCATGAAGAACTTTCTGATGGAGTTGAACTGGGTGGAGAACGTTCGGGTGGAATAATTTTAGATAGAACGTTCTACACTTTTGGTTTTCTATGCAGGCTGTTTGGGTTGTTTCAGTTTTTGTTTTGCTAGAAAATGAGATAAAGTGGAAGATGATTTTGTCGATTTTGAGGGTGATTTTTTTGGTGTAGGTTGAGGAAAGAATTTTAATTTCTTTGGTGGTATTTTTGAAGGGGGAAAGAGACATTTTGCAGATTTTGATGGTGAAGTAGATGGTTTGGTGGATTTTGGTGTTGGAGCAGAGGGTTTTGATGATTTTGATGCAAAGGGTTGTGATGATTTTGGGGGTGATTTTGAACTAGATTCATCATCATAGATGGTTGTGTCTATATTCTTGGATTTCCTGGAGGTACCAACTTCAGCCATGATTCTCATTGATCTCCATTTTGATGGGGGATTGTCAAATTTTGTTTTCTATGGTTTTTTCTAGAGATGTGGTGGTTCTTGACTTGTGTTTGGGAGGATACATTGGAAGAGTGAGGGAGTACAACTGTACAATGGTGAGAGGGGCGAGCAAAATAAGAGGTGGACTCGTTTCAAGATGACAAATAGTTAGAAAAGGTACTTGCAGTTGGAGAAATTTCTGAAGGGGTAGGTCGTGGTGGAGGAGATGGTGACAGGAATGGAGTTCTTGGAGTAGGATTTTTTTCTTGAAAAAGGAGAGAGTACAAAGGTTTTGATGAAAAAAGAGCAGTTTTTTGGGAAGAGGTGAGGGAGAGAATGACACGCATGGGTATATAGCAATGGGTGGTTGAGAAGTGACTAGTGATATTGGGAAGGAAGAAAATAGGTTATGATGAGGCTATGGTAGCCGTTTTTTTAACAGAGGAAAAAGTCGTTACTTTCCTCTTTGTGAAAAAAAAAATGAAATTTTTTTAACCTTCACTTAAGCTTGACACACACATACGTAGACTGATGCGAAGGGGAAGGAAATGGAGATCATTCTTCGCATTGACCAGAACAATCTAATCATGCTTTTTAAAGGGGATAACTTAGATTTTTTATGATTTTTTTTATTTTTCTTTAATAAAATAAAAATTATCTTCAACGTAGTAAAAATCTCAGCAAATTGATTTTTGATGTCAACAAAGATTAATTCAACTTCCTTTTTGTTAAAATGATCTCTAATAAAATGGTATTTTATTTCAATATATTTTGATCATGAATGTTGAATGGGGGTTTTTTGATAGATTTATTGCACTTGTATTATCACAATAAATTGGAACAACATTTATATAACTTACAAAAAAGTCTTCAAGTTGGTTTTTAATCCACAAGACTTGAAAGCAACAATTTGCAACTGAGACAGATTCAACTTCAGTTGTTGATAAGGCAATTGTGTTTTGTTTTCTACATGACCAGCTGATTAGATCCAAGAAATTGACATGCACCACTTGTGCTTTTTCTTTAAATTTTATCCCCAGCATAATCAACATCACAATAAGCTACAAAATCAAAATGAGTTCATTTGTTATACCAAAGGCCAAGAATAGTGGTACCAACAAGATAACAAAAAATTATTTTTACAGTAGATAAATGAGATTCTTTAGGCAAAGATTGAAATTTAGCACATAATCCTACTACAAAAATAATATATGGCCTACTTGCAGTTAGATATAGCAATGTGCTTATCACTCCTCTGTATTCCTTTTCAGAGATGGATTTTCCTTGTTTGTCTTTGTCCAAATTTGAGGATGGATGCATGGGAGTTGTCATTGTTTTAGCTTCATTCATCTTGATTTCTTTAAAAGATCTTTGATTTATTTTTTTTGACATATAAAGATTCTATTTTCATATTGTTTGATTTGCAGGCCAAGAAAATATCTCAATTCTTCCATCATACTCATTTCAAATTCACTTTGCATGATATTTGAAAATTCCTCAAACATTTTTTCATTTGTTGATCCAAAGATGATGTTGTCAACATATACTTGAACAATTAGCAAATCAGTTTTTCTACAAAGTATAGTATCAATCTTGCCTCTGGAAAAACCAATTTTGATTATGAAGGAAATTAGTCTTTCATACCAGGCTCTAGGGGCTTGTTTCACACCATATAGCACTTTAGTGAGTTTAAAGACATGGTTTGGTTTCTTTTGATCTTCGAAACCGGGAGGCTGATGAACGTATACTTGTTCATTTAGAAAACCATTTAAAAAGGCACTTTTAACATCCATTTGAAAAAGTTTAATAAATTTATGAGATGCATATGCAAGAAGGATTCTAATAGCTTCTAACCTTGAAATTGGAGCAGAAGTTTCATCATAATCAATACCTTCTTGATGGTTATAACTTTGAGCCACCAATCTTGCTATATCTCTTATTACTTTTCCTTCTTCATCCAGTTTGTTTCTAAATGTCTATCTTGTGCCAATAATTGTTTGATTTTTTGGATTTGGGACAAGAGTCCAGACTTGATTTTTTTCAAATTGGATAAATTATTGTTGTATTGCTTCAACCCACGAGTTATCAATTATAGCTTCTTTGATTGATTTTAGTTCCATTTGAGAGATCGTTTTCATGTTGTTGTTGTCATCTATAAAAAACATTCTTGTTCTAATGCCATCAAATTTATTTCCTATGATTTGATTTTGTGGATGATCTCCTACGATTTTGCAGCTTCGCGGAGGAGTTTGAGATGTAGGTTGATGATCAATATCGTTTTTCTAAGGAACAATCTATTGTCGTTGCTCAGATTGCTCTTATTCTTCATCATCTATCTTTTATATATCCAGATCATCAAATTCGTCAAATAACACATGCATACTTATCTCCATTGTTTTTGTTCTTATATTATATATACGATAACCTTTGAAATCAGTGGAATAACTTAAGAAAATGGCTTTGTCTGATTTAACATCACACTTTCCTAGATTGTCTTTATTATTTAAGATATAGCAGTAGCAACCAAAAACATGAAAGTATGAGATATTTTGCTTTCTGTTTTTCTATAATTCATAACGTGCTTTGTTGATAATTTTTCGTATTGATACACGATTTAAAATGTAACAAGAATTGTCGATTGCTTCAGCCTAAAAATATTTCTCAGTATTTGATTCTTCCAATATTGTTCTTGTCATTTCTTGTAATTTTTTATTATTTCTTTCAACAACTCCATTTGGTTGAGGAGTTCTTGCACAAGAGAGATTACGAGAAATGTCATTTTCATAAGAAAAAAAAAGGTTTTAAAAGATGCATTTATGAATTATCCCCCATGATCACTTTTTACGATAACCTTTGGAATCAGTGGAATAACTTAAGAAAATGGCTTTGTCTTATTTAGCATCAAACTTTCCTAGATTGATAACTTAAGAAAATGACTTTATTATTTAAGATATAGTAGTAGCAGCCAAAAACATGAAAGTATGAGATATTTTGCTTTCTGTTTTTCCATAATTCATAACGTGCTTTGTTGATAATTTTTCTTATTGATACACGATTTTAAATGTAACAAGAAGTGTCGATTGCTTCAGCCTAAAAATATTTCTCATTATTTGATTCTTCCAAAATTGTTCTTGTCATTTCTTGTAATGTTTTATTATTTCTTTCAACAACTCTATATTTTTGAGGAGTTCTTGCACAAGAGAGATTACGAGAAATGTCATTTTCATAAATTAAAAAAAAAAAGGTTTTAAAAGATGCATTTATGAATTATCCCCCATGATCACTTTTTACGATAACCTTTGAAATCAGTGGAATAACTTAAGAAAATGGATTTGTCTGATTTAGCATCAAACTTTCCTAGATTGATAACTTAAGAAAATGGCTTTATTATTTAAGATACAGTAGTAGCAGCCAAAAACATGAAAGTATGAGATATTTTGCTTTCTGTTTTTCCATAATTCATAACGTGCTTTGTTGATAATTTTTCTTATTGATACACGATTTTAAATGTAACAAGAAGTGTCGATTGCTTCAGCCTAAAAATATTTCTCATTATTTGATTCTTCCAAAATTGTTCTTGTCATTTCTTGTAATGTTTTATTATTTCTTTCAACAACTCTATATTTTTGAGGAGTTCTTGCACAAGAGAGATTACGAGAAATGTCATTTTCATAAATTAAAAAAAAAGGTTTTAAAAGATGCATTTATGAATTATCCCTCATGATCACTTTTTACAGAAATTGTGTAAGAGCGTTTTTCATTTTGAACTTTTTTACAAAAGGTTTGAATAGCATCAAAATGACTATCTCTTTATTTTAAGAAAAGTACTCATGTGTAACGTGAAAAATTTTCAACAATAACAAACCCATATCTCATTCCTCCTAAACTTGTAGTTTCGATAGGACCAAAGTGATCAATGTGAAGTAATTAAACACGTTATAGAGTTGAAACAAAATCTTTTGAATGAAAACTACTCTTGACTTGTTTTCCTTTAGCACAAGCTTTCCATACTTTATCTTTATCAAAACTGATTTGGCAGACCTCTAACAAGATCAAGTTTGGATAATTTGGAAATTGTTTTCATGCAAACATGCCCAGTTAGTTTGTGTCATATCCACTTATCTTTGTTTATGGACATAAAACATGATTTAGTGGGTAATTCTTCAAGATATAAAACATACAGATTTTTCCTTCTTGACCTAGATAAAAGAATTTTTCCAGAAGATACTTGCTTGACTTCACATATGTTTGGTTTAAAAATAACTTCAAAACCATTGTCACACAATTGACTAATGCTTAGTAGATTATGTTTTAAACATTAAACATATTGAACATCAGTTATTTTTGTAGAGTTTTTATTACCTATAATACATTTACCTTTGATTTTTGCCTGATAATAATTCCCAAAAGTTACAGATCTGTCATCCTTCTTGACAAAGGAAAGAAAACATTTTTGTCATATGTCTCGAACAACCACTATCCAAATACCATGGTTTTTTCTTGACATTTTGACAACCAACCTACATTTTATATTAATAGATTCTTAGGTACCCATTGGGTCTTGGGTCCTTAAGGGTAAGATTTTTCTTTAAAGATAGATTTTTTCTTAAGGTAGAAGTTTGATTCATTATGATCAATCTTTGAACAATAAGAACATTTTCTTATTGCTTTTGGAGAAGGTTCTGACATGATACTAAAACGTTCTTCCTTTTTGAGAGGTCGTCTTAATTTGAATTTTTCATCCTTTTTTTACAAAAAATACATGTGGAATCCATATGTCAAATTTTATTGCCATAAGAATATTTTGTAGTGCATTTATATTCTTTTCTTTCTGGTACAAATTTTTTTTATAGAGTTTTTGCTTTTGAGATTTGTCAAAACCAAGTCCAGTTTTATCAAATATTCCAACCTGAGATCCTATGATTAATTTGGAAAGTTTTAATGGATTTATTCAAGTTTGACAAATCATTTTTAAGATTCTCAATTTCTATTTTGAGCATAACGTTCTCCTTTTGAATTGCAGAACATTCTTGACACTCAGATTCTTTAAATGTTTTAAAATGATAATCCTGTAGTCTTTGAATGACTTTTCTTAGTTCACTATTCATAACTTGGGCTTTATCTTTTTTTAAACCTGAAGACAAACATTTGTTCAGATTGATCTTTAATATATATGTGCACTATTTAATCTAGAACTTATTCTTTGTAACCATAACGTTCTTGGTTTTGTGTTGAATGGAAAATTTAGCTGAAGGATTTAACAGTTATCTGGTGTTAGTTCTTTGTCTCATAGGCACACTGAGCTTTCTGCAAAAGGTGCAACAACAATGTCTTTTCATCCTTGTTGTCATAGTTGTACTTGTTCATAACTCATTAATTTGGTCGTTGATCTTGATGTTGTTTTTGCTTCTTTAAGCCTTTAGACTTTTGTGGTTGAGTATAGTTTTGAGTAGTCTTGATATTCTTTTATCTTAAGATCTAGATTATGGGGAATGATTCATTCAACTTTTGTCCTTAAAACTGTAACACCCCAGCCATTACCATTACCGGCGATGTTAATCACGACCTTCTCGCTCCTCCCTTTCCCACCTGGAAATTAGCGAGTTTTTCCCTTCCGTGGGATTCGAGCCCAGTACCTGAGGGATAAGTACCGCCTCCACACAGTCTCACTACCAATCCGGGGTGTTACAAAATGATTTTTATAAACCAGAATGATTTTTATTACTCAAAATGATCTTAATAAACTAGAATGATCTTGTAATTAGTTTCCTGTGTCTTTGATTTAGATCATGGTGTGATTGTTGATTGTTGTATGAATGTATTTGATCACCTATCTTTGAATAAAACACTCAAGAACACAAGTTAAACATCAACATGATCAAAATCACGATTAGAGTTTCATTAACTTGTTTATTTATCTTCAAAACATTTGATTTAGGATTTTGCCTCAACAACAGTCTACCATGAAACCAAAAACACACTTAGTTAAAATAAATCACGTGATTACATATTAGATATACTTACATGGTCACAACCTCAAATAAAAATTAGACTTAATTACAGTATTGATATCTCTATTATTATCAATTCACGAAATTGATCCCCTATTTTAAAATTCGTCAGTTTTGGTCCCCCTCAGATTTTTGAACTAAAATATGATGATTTGACTTTTTTAAATGATTTGACATACAATTCTATCATATAGAACCATCTAAATACATTAATTATTCATGTCATTAATAAAATTAAAAATATGAGGAAAAAATTCAGAAGATGGAAGCTAAATTTTTACGACGTTTTATTGTAATTTTATGAGTGTTAATTATTCTACATCATCGCAACATATGTCACGTTATTTAAAACATCCAACATCATCATTTTTTAATTAAAAAAATTAGAGGGATGAACTAATTTCCATAAAATACGATGATCAATTTCGTGAAGTAGTAAAAATAAAGGGACTAAAATTGTAATTAAGCCTAAAAACTACTTAGATGCACACACAAAAAATACACTTCATTTAATTATTTTAAAATATTTATTATTTAATTATTTCTTCTCCAAACGTTTTTTAGCGTGCGCCTAAATATTATGCCCAAATCTTGTAACCATACAAGATTTTCTCATTATTATATACATGTATGTGATAAGATTTGGTTTCTTTAAAGTAAATAATATATTTTAGTAAAGTTTAAAGGTTTGAAGTATGTGTATTTCTAAAATGGTAAAACACATGTATCAAGAATTTCATTGATATGGATACTCATGATACTCATACTATATTCGTAGATACTTTATTTTTTATTATTATTTCATTATGAATGAAATTGATAATTTTTTTTATATATTAATATAATATTATTTATGTTTTTGAGTTTATTTGTTGTTGTAATCAACACATTAGTTAAATTAATTTTTTAAACCCTAAAACAAATGTTTCATTAGTTAAATTATATTAAAGAAAAATTAGGTTTTTCATTGACGTATTTGTACCTTCATTTTTTTTAAATATCATATCTGGTACATGTACCATATCAGATACCATACATATGCATCATTAAGAACACAACCTATGCATCATTAGTTTCATTGTGATTTGATTAATTTATTGGGTGTTTGGTTGTGAGAAGAAAGTTAAAAGTAAAAAAGACGTAAAAAGAGAGAAAAATGTGAGAAATAACGTAAATTTATTGTATTGATCCATTATTTGGTTGAAGAGAAATAAAGAAGAGAAAAATTTCATGATTTTTTTAAAAAGACAAGAATATCCTTAAATGAAAAAATAATTTTAGATTAGATAGATTAAATGAAAAAATGTATGATACGTCTTTAATAAGTGATCTATATATTTTTTCTTTAAAAAGCAAAGTAAAAATTTATAAGACAACATGGCATCAAAGAAAAATAATTAATTAAAGATGATTTTTCTCTTACATTTCTTCGATAAAATGAGAAGAAAGCAAAAAGTGGTTGGTCCCACCATTTTTAATCTTTCTCTTGCATTTCTCTAGTGCACCAAGGGTAGATGACTTAAAGATAGAGAATCCCAACTAGTACTATTACGATACACTTACCTATAAATCATCAATGAAAAAATATGTAATATTATATGTTTTGAAAATTGTTGTCATGATATATTGATTTTTAATTTGCACACTTTACTTAGAGTTTATTTTATGATATATTGTTGTTAGATATGTGTTAGAATTAGATTAAGACAATTAAAAGTTAGTTATGATTAGATATAAGGTATTTATGTTAGTTATTTTATGAATACCATATAAAGGTGTAAACTACACTAATGTATCATACATCTTTATAGTATTATTTCAAATTTTATATTTTTCTTTAATTATTTCTCTCTTTCTTAAACTTAGCTACGAGTCTTAACACGATACAAAATCTTGCACCATTCTCACACCCTTGCACTAGGACAATTTAGACCTTTCAGATGCAAACTTCTAAAAACAAGAGATGCTTTTTAGCAACAATGACTGAAAATTAGCCCCCATGACACAATAATCATACTTTAAAAACAAAAATTGAATCATGTCAAGGAAATGGTCTTGTGGGACTTGTGACAATGATTAAAAAAAATACAATTCTCTCACTTTAAATTTATATTATCAAAGAATATCATAACTTGTTATCTTTTGCAGATAGGTCTGTTTAATGTTCATATTTAAGCAAAACGAATTAAACACGACACATCGGTCCATATTCTGAACTCTAATCTGGATGTACACATTAAAAAAAAAAACATGAGATTTTTTTATCACACAATCATCATGTTTTGGAAACAAAAATTGGACTACGTCAATAGTGGACTTATCTCGTGGAAGTTGTGACAATGATATTAGTTTGAAAAATATTAACAAAAAATGGAATAAAGAAACAAAAAAATTGACAAACGCGTTAAGCGTAAGGAAAAAGGGATTGTGGTGGAAGTGGAACTAGTCAGAAGAAACAGTGATAGTAGTAGAGGATCTGGAAAGTACAATTGGTTGTACCAAACACGCCGCAAGAGCTGTTTCCAAACTATTCACAACAAGACCCATATTTGGTCTATCTCTACCTTCTAAACGAACACAATCACAAGCCAAATAACCCACTAAAGCCACACCTTCAATTTCAAATGGTGTTGGTGGTGGCACTTTTGGATCCAAAACTCTATGAATTTCATCTTGAACAATAAATGGTACCACAAAATCAACCACATTTCTTGGCACCCCATTTTCATTTTTATGTATAGCTTTATACCCACTTAAAATTTCTAACAAAACAACACCAAAACTATACACATCACTTTTTGTCGTTAAATGTTGTAGCCTATAGTATTCAGGGTCCATGTAACCAACAGTTCCAGCTGCTAGTAATGAAAGATGTGACTCTTCATCTTCATTAGGACCCATTAATGATAACCCAAAATCAGATACTTTAGCAACCCATTTTGAATCTAATAATATGTTTGATGATTTAATGTCACGATGGATTATTGATGGTGTGACATATTGGTGTAAATATTCTATACCTCTAGCTGCATCTAATGCTACTTTTATACGACCACTCCATGATGACATAAGATTTGTTGATGAAGTTTGAAGCTTGTGAAGATGATTATTTAGGCTTCCATTGTTCATGTATTCATATACTAAAATCCTTTCATTATTGTCTTCATAAAAACCAAGTAATTTGACTAAGTTTTTGTGGTGGAGTCTTGATAAAGATTCAAGTTCATTTATGAATGCACTGTCTTTGTCTTCTTGTCTTTTTGTGACCCCTAAGACTGCACAAGAAGCTGAAGTTGATGACATTTCAGCTCTTTTTATAGCAACTTCTTTTCCATCTTCAAGTTTTGCATGGTACACTGAACCAAAACTTCCAACACCAATTTTATTCTCTTGAGAGAAATTGTTGGTGGCTTCAATTAGTGTTTGAAGTGAATATTCCAAATGTGTGCCTCCATTTCCCATGCTGATTACATGGCTTAATCTCTTCTCAAGAGTTGCATTAGGAATAGGTCTTTGAGGCTCCGTTTCGATTTCGGGATCGTCTAATCTGCCGGAGTCATGGACTCTGCATACTGTGCTTTTGCAGTATTTGTAAAGGAAGAAAGACAAGACTAGTAACAATGAACTACAACCAACACACCCAATTACTAAAAATGCCACCATTTTGTTGCTCCAAGTACCACTTTTCGATGAAGTTTTGGGTATTGGAGACGAAGGCGGGTTTGATGGAAATTCAAGTGATGGTAAACAAGGCTTGCAAATGATGGCTGGTGAGACACAAAGTTTAGCTGAATCTGATAAAGGACCACATGGACATTCATTTTTACAAGGTCCAGGGAGAACGTTATCAAACACCTTGAGGGCATTATTTGACTTCAAAATTTCATCACTTCCCCAACAAAACAAAGAATAATTAGAAGTCAAAACACCACAAAAAACACTCTTTTTTGCAACAATTGATTCAAAAAAAGTCTCTTTTAATCTCAATGGCATGGTGAAATTATTAGAACCCCAACAAGTAACAATTCCATCATACCCAAGTGCACAACTTCTATTATCTCCCAAAGCCAAACCAATGAATCTCCCTTTTGGTTTCTCACCAACCATATCACCCCAACAATCCAAACTACCATCAATTGAGATAGCACAAACATGGCTTGAACCAGCTTCAATTACAGAATAATTTCCACCACTCTTTGGTTCATTCCCAACAACTCTATTGTTACTTCCTATGCAAGTAACATTCCCTTTTTCTAATATCCCACATACAAAATTCTCTCCCACAGCAATACTCAACATGTTCATGCTTGAATTGATGAATCCATTCCATTGCCAACACTCAAGGTGAAAACCATTGTTCCTTTTAACAAGACCACAAACATGGGAATTTCCACTATCAATATCTTGAATAAAGGGTCCATGGTAGATTCTTTTATATGTAGTAGTAAAAGCATTGGAGAATCTCCAACAAACCATGATGGAATTTGAAGATGAAAATGATGATGATGATGTTAATGCACATACAAAATCATTTCCACCAACAATTTGAGAGAAGGAAACATTGGGATTTACTTCAAGTGTAACAGTACTAGGAGGAAAGCTTGTACAATTGAGATTTGAATGTCCCTTTTGGTTTTGATGTTGTAAGACACAAATTAAGGTTTGGTTGGAATTTGAGGTTTGAGAAATTGAAACAGTTGAAAGTGTGTTTATGGTAGGAAGAATAAAAAAAGAAAGGAAGAAAAAGGAAATAAAAAAGTGTATATGATGAAAAGCCATAGAAATTATTGTTAAGAGAAATCAAAAATAATTTCATGGTGGTGTGGGAGAGAGAGTGATTTGAGAAGGGTGGATTTAAATGAGAAGCTAAAAGCAGAAAAAGTTAATATAATGAACGCGGTTTCAGAAATGAGAAATAGTATTAACTTTTGTTCATTTGTAGGACTTAGGAGTGGACTAAGACCAAGTCAACATATCTATTATGTAGTCTTACTCGGACCTTTCTTTTTTACTACTCATATTCAATTCATATATATGTATGTAAAATTACACGCTTATTTCCCACTCGAAATTATAATTAAAACATATGATAAAACAATCATTTCATCATCAACTCGACGTGATCAAATAAAACAAATAGTCATAATTAATTATATGATCAAATAAAACAAATAGTCATAATTAATTTTGCCACGTCATTTTGACATCTATTATTTTTTTAGAAAAATATGACATCTAATTTCATTGAAATTAATAAACGGTACGCAATTTTTTGTGTTTTTTTTTTTCATACTACTACTAAATTTGTGATTATAGCACGTCAGTTTCATTTACAAGATTTGTTTATATTTTAATTATGTCATATTGCGAATACAATGAAACAAATGGCTAATAAAAGCCTTATAGACATTTGTTGATCATCAATCATATAACACGTAACATATACACAAAAGATTCACATAAGTATTATAACGATAATTGTTAAAGAATCAAAAATAATAATTTTATCTTAAAAATAAATAAATTTTGAATACATAATTTATTTTTGTCTTTTATTTAATAAAATGACAAAGTAAAATTAGATCTATTTAATATATGGGGAAAAGCGGTCTTGACTAATTCAGAATTCAAAGTTAGAGGTATCTAAAATTTACTCAAACAATCAATCATACTATAATAGTAAGTGCGTCACACATGTGTGTGTATAATTAAAAATATAGTGCTTCTTTTGATACGTTCGTTAAATTTAATTAAGTATATTATAGTCGCTTGATTTTTGTTTGTGTCATAGTCGCTTGATATTATCTATTGTTTGTTGAAAATTGTTGAAAAAGTCGCTTGAATTATCAGCCATTCAAATCATTTAACACAAGAAAAGTAATTTATTTCCTTGTACCAAAAAAAAAAATATTTCTAGCGATACATAATTAGAAAAATAGTATCTAATTCTTATTTAATTTCTTGTTTTTAAGATTTTGCAAATGAAGAATAAACAATAACATTATTGTTATCGTTTCCTTCGTACAATGAAAAGAAAATATATCATCAAAGACACACTAAATAAAATTAAA
>JBBPBP010009779.1:51912243-51954455 GCA_037974735.1 Cicer chorassanicum | reverse complement strand
TTTTAAAAAATATTCTTTGTTGGTTTTTTTTGCAAAGATTTGCTAATTTAAATGGATGTGTTTTAATATTTTTTATTTATTTTAATTTAAACTTCATTGGATTGTTTGTGCATAAGTTTGATTATTGATTTTTCATGTGATTATTGTGTTTTTATATATTTTGTGGTAATTTATGGTTGCAACATTTTAATTAATAAAATGTAATTTAAATATTGTGATGTATTTATATGCAATGAATTAAAAAAATAATTAACAATTAAATCAAGTTTGTAATGGGAGTTATATTTTTATTCTTGGTTTTTTAGTTATAGAGATATAAACAAAGAATTACTAGAATGTGCAATAAAAAATGAATGAATTCTAGAGGTGCCACATCATACTATTGAATGATGTGTCAAAATGAGTTTCACATGTCAACATATTATTTTGAGGGTTTGTTTTAATATATTATATTGAATTGATATATTGATATTGATTGATTGATATTGACATTGATTGATTGATTTTTGGGAATAATTGCATTAAATTTTGTAACTTGAATTATATTTGTTGAGAAAAGAACATTATTTAGTGCCCATATGCATGCTATTATATCATAATAAAAATTTTAATATAATTATTTTCTTTTCATTTTATGTTTCATTCAAATTATTTTATTTTAATTATAATTTTATTCCTTTTATCCCATCAAATACCTACTTTTATTATTAAAAAAAAAAATCTATGTATATATCATGCTGAAAAAAAATTAGCTTTATGTAGAACAAACGAGATGATCAATGTAAAAAATAATGAGAAGTTTTTTATTTTGTTGAGACGACTGAGAACGCGCTCAAATCGTGCAAAATGAAAATTATTACCATTATTTTAGTCATAAAATTCAAAATAAATTGATTAACATGTTAGTAATGAAATTAGAAGTGCAATAGTTCAAAAATTGTGATACTTCTGATGTTAGTCACTAAAATCAAATAGCATTCATACTATATGTGAATATTTCTACAAATCCAATAAACTTAGAAGATTTATTTGTAGAATTTTTTGGTGATGAATGAGTTATAACCATTGAATCAGCCACCCTCAAATTAAAGAGCATATGTTGATTACCGTCTTCCAACACAAAGGGAAAAACATATATCTTGTCGAAGAAACAAACAAGATATAGCATTCACCATATGCCAACATAATTGAAGCACAAAAGGCAGTTTGGAACAACTCTTTTAGCATATGACTCAAAGTATGAAGTTGTTATCTACGCAACTAAAGAAAACATGTCGTACAAGATGATGTGAAGACAACATCTACCCAACATGAAGGCATCATATAATAAGTTCAAATAGGCATATACATCATATGTCTTAGCTTCCATCAGATTTTGACAAAGTTACCAAAGACAAAGAGCAAAACTGTATGAAGTTCAAAGAACGAAACACGTCTAAAGACTTAACCTTCCTTACTAGACTATCGAGAAAGTAGCCATCAAATTTATGTCAAAAGGTTGAAACGAAACTTTCTCAAAAGTAACCAAAGACATCAACAGAATTCTCCAACAACTATCAACATGAATTTCCAAACAACTACATTTTGAAGATCTATTTAAGCAAACTTCAACATCAAGTTGAAGTTGAAAAAATAGTCCACTCTGACGGAAATAGTCTAGGATGACGACAAGGGAGTACACGTTGAAGAAATTGTCTTCAACATCCAAAGTGTTTCTTGGTTCAAATACGAAAATCTAGAACAAAAATCATAATACAAGATTGTAACTGTATACTCTCAATGAGAATAATCATATTTTAAATCATCAAAGAAGAAAAATGAATATCCTTTTGGTGAGAGATACTTAATTGACATTTGGGAATCATATTGCATATCATCTCTTAAAAATTTATCACCAAAATGTATTTGAGACAAACTCCTTTAAAAATTGTTCATTACTGGTTGAGTGTATTCTTTGAATGGACTGCAGTAGGTATTTCATTTTCACGATATTGGAGAAAACATGGAGAGCCATTGATAATACTTGGGATAGTCGGAAGAGGCATAAAGAATATTTGTATTATAGAGAAGTAGAGTAAAGAACACTTGTAATCCTAATGAGGGCTGGACAAACAATACATGGGAAGTATAGCTTGATGAGACTTGAAGAATTAATGCATAAGGTAAGCCTAAAGGGACTTAGTTTAGAATACTCAAAGTCTGAAGAGACTAAATTAAGTATACTCAAATGCTAGAAAGTCTAAGTTAACAATCCTCAAAGCTTGGAGAGACTAAGTTAAGAATCCTCAAAGCCTAGAGAGTTTGATTTAAGGATTCTCAAAGCATGAAGAGCCAGAGTCAAGAATACTTGTATGCAATTAGTTAATAGTGGATTATGTCTTTTTAGTGAAGAAGGAAAAATGTCTCTGTAAGGGGAGCACTAAATGTAGCAACCAATTGAATATGAACTAGTATAAAAATCATTGTGAGTTTTCGTTTTTCTTTTCATTCTTTACTTAAAATGTTTTTTATGCCTTTTCTTCAAAAGAATTTAATTAAATGTGTTAATAACAATGTAAGAAAAGATTTTGATAAAGAACTTGCTTAGGCAAAATCCCAAATTAGTGTTTCGAGGATAATCAAATAGTTAATTAAATCACTAATTATGATTCTAATCATATTGTCATTTAACTGGTGTTTTTGAGTGACTTTGTTGAAGATTTGTTTTGGAATTAATCGAGCTTCAACGGTCATATTTCCAAACCGTATCAATCAAGGTTTATTTTTTGTGAAGATCTTTGTTAACCTCTCGCAAGGAAGATACGCTTAGAATTTGTTTGAGATAGTAATGAAACCCTAATTCATGCTATATAAAGGGATCAATTCTGAAGAAGAATACACAACACAACAACTTAGAAAACCTTACGAACTTAAAATTATCTAAGTATTCAGAATTCAAATTTTCAGTTTTAGCAAAGGCACTCGTTGAACTTTATATTACTTAGTGCCTAGTGCTCTATTTTAGTGTGAATTTTATTGTAATTAATCCGCTTAGAATAAGCAAAACAAAATCCAGTTTCACCGATTTGTAATGTAGCTTAGTCGTGGCAATTTTGCCTCAACGACATGACTTGTAGGGTCAAGGTGTTGTAGTAGCTCAACGATCTGTAGGTTTTAGGTTGGATGTTGAGAAGATTGACTTGTAGGGTCATGTACTGTAATTTAGGTTTGAATCAGTGGATAAATCCTTCTATGTGATGGGATTGGACGTAACTACCACGTTGGTAGTAAACTAGTATAAATCCTTGTATTTCTCCCTCTACCCTGTTACTTTGTTTTATTGTTGCCTTTGATCTGTTTATATGTATTAAGTATCGCGATTCAAAATTTTTGAAAAGAAGATTTTAAATAGGCAAAACACAATTCACCCCCCCCCCTTTTCGTGTTTTTGCACCTTCAATTGGCATCAGAGCTCGATCTCAAGGCTGAGCATTTTACAATGTTTGAGAAAAGATCCACTTTAAAACATGTCTGGTTTTGGTGATGAAGCATCAAGAGGAAACATCAACATACCTCTTTATGTTTGATAGAGAGCATTTGAGTATTGGAAAGACGAACTCAAAAGTTTCTTTATTTCAAAAGATCTTGAGCTTTGGGATTTGGTTGAAGATGGGTACACTGCTCCAACCAACGAGGGTGGTATTGAAGTTTCCATAAAGGAGATTAGTACTGATTAGAAGAAGCAGTATAAGATGCATCATAAGGCCAGAACATCTATGATGAATGATATCACATTCAAGGATTTTAACAAGTTCACCAACAAGGAGACAACTAAGAGTATCTACGATAATCTAGTTCTTACCTATGAAGGAAGCAAATAAGTCTAAGAACAAAAACCTAATCTTCTGGTCAGAAAGTACGAGCTTTTCCAGGTTTCAGACTCAGGTCTCATGGTTAAAAGTGTTTCAAAAGACCTACACAATTGTTGATCATGTCAAGAAGATTCTCAAGAGTTTGTCCAGCAAATGAAGACCCAAGATCACAACTATTCAAGAAGCAAAGGACCTGAATAGTCTTCATCTGGAAGAGTTATTTAGCTCTCTTAGGTCTCATGAGATCGAGCTTGTAGAGGATGAGCTTAAGAAGAAGTAGAAGACTTTGGCTCTCATATCCAAGAATAAGAAAGCTCTACAAGAAGTAGAAAATCAGAGGGAGAATGATTTAAATGATCAGAATGGAGACTCAGAGGATGATGAGCTTGCTTTCATATCCAAAAATATTAAGAGGGTGTGGCACAACAAGAAGTTTTTCTGTCAGAAAGGTTCCACACAGTCCAACAAAGGAAAAGATTACATATTTGACAAGAAAAGCATCATCTGTTATGGATGCAATGAACCTAGTCATGACAAGTCAGAATATCCAAATCTGGAGAAAGGGAAGATCCAAAAGATTCAAAGTTTAAGAAGAAGGTTATGATGGCTTTCTCTGATGATGAAGAGCAAGATGGTATGGCTCAGATGGCTGATTTTGACTCTAACTCTGGAAGTGAGTCTGTGGATGAAAAAATTGAGGTACTCTATGATTTATCCTATTATGAATCAATTATTGTTATCAATTATTTTTTAAATAAAAAAACCCACTATTTTTTTAAAACTAAACACCCTTAGAAAAGTTAATTTGAATCTGATTGAACAATACAATTCTCTAAAAAATGATTTTGAAGAACTTAAGAGAGAAAATAACACTCTGAATGATAAAGTTATTTCAAAACCATCAGAGGAAACTATTTGCAATTCAGTCATATACGAAGTAGTATTTCAAAATTTCCTTCCAAACAACATAGATAGAAGCAAGCTTGCATCTATGATTTATGGTGTTAGCAGAAATAATAAGAGAAGAATAAGATTTAAAGAAACATTGATTAAATCTAAATTCACTCATTCTAATGAGATGTGTATTGTCTACTCCAAGAAAGGTCACAATAAAATATCTTGTCCTATGTTAACAACATAGAAAGACAAGAAAACTTTCCGAACTAACAAACCAGGATCCAATCAACTTTGGGCAGCTTCCAAATCAATAAAAAAGATCCCTACCACTTCAAAACCAATTTCAAAAACACCTGCAAAATCATCACCCCATTTATCTCATTTTTTAACCCAACAAAAAATCAAAAATCAAAAACTCTTATAACAGTATGCCAAAAAAAACAAAATATGCATAACGTTCTCCATCTAGAACCATACTTCCATAACGTTCTCCTCAAAAAACAAAATCCTCAACCAACCCACTTAAAACAACAACCTCAAAAATACCAATCCCACCACTTCTCTAATCAAAACATAAAAAAATTTACCCATACGAATGGGTTGAAAGGCTAGTAGGGATTAGACGAGTTATATGTGTTTAGCAATCTTCAACTTGAAGGAACACCTATCAAAAAATACGTTGATGCTCTAGGCTGGTCAAAATTAATGGAAATATTAGATTCATACTACCCAGAAGTGATTCATGCCTTCTATTGCAAAGCCCAGACCTTTCCTAACAAAGCCTTGATCATCACAAATCTCAAATGGGTGGAAACCCGTCTAACCACTACCAATCTAGCTGAAATTCTGAATCTTCCCACTGAAGAACCAACCATCTTTAGTAAAGATTGGTATGCCGCTCTAAATGTGCAAAATGATGCAACGTTTAATTAACTATTCAACCCAGGCTCCATCTACTTTGTCTCTGCTCACTTAAAACCTCTCCCCAAAATTTTCCATAGCATCAGTTAGTAATCTATTCTTCCTCATTGTGGCAGTCATGAGTTTATATCTGACAATGATGCCTTGGTCATTTATCACCTTCTTCACTGCCAAAAATTGAATATGCCCTATATCATTATTCAAAATTTGATTGCTTCCACTATTCGTGACTACAAACGTCTTATTGTCCTCTATGGTATGGTATTTTCCAAATAATTTAAATATTTCAATGTTCCTTTGAAGAATAATAAATATTTTATCAAAATCTCAAAGTTCACATATAAAAACATTTCCCATATTAAGAAAGATCCATCTCCTCCCCCACACTGTGAATGTCCATCCATATTCATCCCTAAAAGATCAATCTCCAACTACTCCTGGTCCTAGAAAAAATAAATGATTTAAGAGAAAAAAACATTTTGAACCATAATACTCAAACTTTTAGTCTGAACGTTCTCCTGTTAGGCACAACATTCCTCGTTCTTGTCATCATCAACCTAAATATGCTTCTTTTAATAATACGTATATTTTTGGCACCCCAACTCTACACTCCCTGCAAACACCCATCTTTCAAAGTCAATTGTCCACCCTTATCTATTTCGAAAGGGTCTATCAAATGTCCCCCTTTTTTATCTCTCCTCAAATAAGCATGTCCTTTCTTTTTGGTATCAACAAGTACTTTGCATCTTCTGCCCTTGACTTCTTTGGCCCAACCATTCCTCAACAACATACTCAGTCTCACACTCCCAATCATTGGTTCTTCTTTAGCCACTCTTGCTTCCTTCTACATTACTTTTGCTCCATCTTCCAATCAACGAGCTCCAGCCTCTCTAAATGTTCCTGAAAATGTTCAAATGTAGATTGATTGCTTTGGAAACTCTTGGTTTATGTCTAGAATTTTCTTTGATAAACACATAACTTTCTTGGTTTTGAGCTCTGAATGAAGACGTGAGTGAGTATGAGAATAGGTGGTCACATGTCAATTGGTACTCCTCTAAATCATAAGCTTGCATAACTTTTGGCAGAATAGTGTAAGCACAATGTACTTGAGTCCCTATTGTCCTTGCTCACAGTTCATCAATTTGGTGATCAATTTGGACATCAATCATGAGGTGTGTTTAAAAGGCTTTCCCTCAAATTTTGCATCCATTGTCATATACAGATAAATATTTTAGAACCAAATTTTTTTTCTTTCTTGATCAAACGTTATAAGAATCCATACATATAGTTCAAGGAAAAACTTAATTTGTAGAAATTTAAAGTGAAGAAGTACATAAGGTGATCCTTTTCAAAAATACTTCTTAAAACTTAAATCTAATTTTTCTTCTCCCCCTTTGTCATAACATAAAGAGGCGGGAGGAAACAATGGACGACCGATCAGAATGACAAAGATGGGGAAGAGCCAATCAGAGGATGAGGAGATTGAGGGCCTTGGTAGACCAGGAAAGGACGAAGGAGGATTTGGATGAAGTGGATTAAGACCCAGTTCTGGAGCAGCTTCTGTAACCATCCAATCCCTTAGAATAACATTCTCCTTATCTTGATGAATTTTTTGATCAATGTTAGTTTGAAGTGCAGCAAATATCTTTGGGATATCCTTCCTTGTCTTTGATGTATCTCAATCAATCTCAAACAAGTGTTGAGAAGTCTTTAGATCCCAAACACTTTTATCATACACATCATTTTGTAACTCAAGTTTATCTCTTAAGTTAGATTGAGTGTATTGTAAAATTCCTTTTATGATTAAAAGGTACTTGCTAAAATCATTTCTAGTTTGAAGGGTGATTGTAAAAATTCCTTTCAATGTTGAAAGGTGAAAGTTGTAATTGATCAAGTGTGATCAAGACAGAAAGTGCAAAGACAAAATGTTATGTGTTTGGCATATCAATGGAAAATCTCACAAATTGGGTAGACTGGACGTAGCCCACTTTGGGTGAACCAGAATACATCTTTGTGTAATCTTCTTATCCCAACCTATATTTATCTTGCACTCACTAATCACATTTCACTTAGAACTAATCTGTCTTATTTACTTCTAACACATCTTGAACGTTCTAAACATTTTGTTTTAACCAAAATTATTCTTGAGTTAATTTTAAACTAAGTACGGAAATCAAAATTTAAAAAGGGATCACAGTTCAAACCCTCTTTCTTGTGATTGATATTGCTACTTTAGAAATAAACAAAAAACTTTTTAAAAAGAAAACACAATTTAAACCACTTTTTCTCGTGTTTTTCATCACCTTCATATGATACAACATGCCAAGGTTTGTTTAAAGAATTACAAAATACTTTAGAAACTCTTGTTCTTGATATTAATAATACCATGTGGTTGTCATAGTCTTAACTTGACACTATGTGACATTGCAAATTCTTGTTCTAAAGCTAAAGATTTTTTGGAGTGCAACAACGTATTTATACTATATTTTCTCATTCACAAAGCTTTGGAAAATATTAAGAGATAATGTGAAAGGTTTAACTATCAAATCATAGTCACAAACACATTGGGAAAGTCGTGTGTGAATGCTGTAAATCTAATTAAACCTCAAGCTTCATACATAATAAACTTTAATTTACCTAATTGAACATTTTATTGATTGTTTTCAAACTTTTAAAGTTAGACGAAGTTACTGGATAATAGCTCGCTGCCATGATTTTGTTTTCTTCAAATGTTAAGCCAACGAAGGAACTTGTTCCTTGATTGTGGGTTACTTCACTATTGTATGGACCATATTGGTTCAAGAACAACGTGACTTTTGTTGTTTTGATTATAACAATTATAAGAGAACAAGTTATCCTCTAACGTTTGTTGGAGGTTGCAAGTAGCATATCATCTAATAGCAAACAAAAGAAATAAAAAGAGAAAAGATCAATGGAAATTAAATTTACCAATAGTGACTGAAACTAAGCGGTAGAAGTTGAACTACAAGGGAGACTAGACCTACCAATTGGTGGAAAACACTCTAACAATAATTTCTACGATTGAAATCAACAACTTTTGAAAGATAATTGGTAGAAATGATTTATGATGATAAAAGGATTATGAATATATACATGTTCTTGGTAATTTGGGAGGAAATTAAGTTTTTGATGGTTAGGGTTCTTGAAATCATAATATGGTTTGTGAGAATGGTTAGAAAAATATGGCTGAGACCTATATATACAAGTTAGGAAAACACATCATTTCACGACGATGACATCACATCGACTTTTTTTCATAAGTGGAACTTCTTTAATTGTATTGATTGATTTTGGTGCAACTCATTCTTTTGCATCCCTTTAATGTGATAGGTGTATAAGTTTATTAGTGTCACCCTTAATTTTGATTTAATTGTTGAAACCCCCAAATAGTGGTGTCGTGATTATATATGTCAAGTGCATCTTTTGATTGTCCAATTTATATGTGTGGTAAAAACTTTAGAGTCAACTTGATTTGATTCTTGTTATGGACTAATCATCTTCTAATTGCGTGCGTTTGAACTGTTTTGATAATACTGGATAGTTGAGTAAGCAAACCATTTGAAGGCATTTCTAAAAAAGGATGCCTAGTTATACTTGATGTTAACTTCCTTAAAAGTCTAGGGAAAGTGGTAGTTTAGGGTGTGTCTAATGTGGGTGAATTTGCAGAGTGTGAAACTTAGTTTAACATTGACCTTGTGTAACACTCCAATTTTTATTGTATTTTAAGATTAAGTGTGATTATGTTTGTGACTATGTGTAATTGTGGTTGCAATTATGTGTGAATGTGTTATGAGTGTGTATAATTGAATTTTGACAAATGTGGAGGTGAAATTGTCTATGTTTTAGGTGTCTACTCAAGTGGAATTAGTGCGAGAAGATTTAGAATTAGAGTGATTTTGTAACACCCCGGCCATTACCGTTACCAGAGGTGCTACCTCACGACCTTCTCGTCCCCCCTCACCACCCAGTGGAAATAACAAGTTTTTGTCTTCCGTGGGATTCGAGCCTGGTACCTGGGGGATAAGTAACGCCTCCACACAAGGTCCAGGATAGAGGTTTCATTTTTGTGTAACATTACATATGTGATGTTCGGGCTTGCACGTGCGAGCCAAGTCTAGAGGGGAGATGATGAGATTATGTCTCGTGTCGCATATGCAACGGTACTAGCTTTCACATGTGAGCGAATATATTAAGTGAAATGTTGTGTTTTAAACGAGTGTTGCATACACAACAAGTCTCTCCCCATACTATTTAAAGCAAGGTTTAGAAGAAGAAAAAAACTGGGGGTAATCTCAAACCCTTGGATGCGTTTTTTAGAGGCTTTTTGTTCTTGTGTAACATTACATATGCGATTGTTTGATAACCACTCTACTTAACAAAGTTCATCTTTGAATCAATTTCACCGATTGGAGTAAGTTTCTATCCATTCTAATCCTTGTGTTTGTGTATTAGAATATGTCTTAGAGCCTAAGTTTGTTTATAGTGGCAATTTAGTAGAGTTTTTGTGTAACATTATTTATGCGATCGTTAGATAACCACTCTACTTAACAAAATTCTTCTTTGAGTCAATTTCACCGATTGGAGTAAGTTTCTATCCATTTTAATCCTTGTGTTTGTGTATTAGAATATGTCTTAGAGCGTAATTTTTTTTATAGCGGCAATTTAGTTGAGTTTTATTGATCGTTTAACAAAAATTTTGATTTGGAGGCCAAAAATTCATTTTGTGGCATTGCTCTAGTAATCCAAGGTAATGAATGATATGACTCAGTCAAATTATGAGTGTGGTGTGTGTCGGACAGACGAGAATGTCTAATTTTTCAACTTTTGTTCAAGGTTTCCCAACTTATTTAAGCCCTATTAGTGATTAAATTGATCTATTATTAATATTGGGTGATATAGAATAAAATGAGCCTAGATATGTCATTTATGTTGTGTTGTGTGGTTTAATTTTATGCCATGTTATATTGATTGATATATGGCTATATGTAACAATTTATTAACGATGTGTATCTTTGACTCATGTTGGTTTAATGTAAAACTCTTGGTGCAATAGTTTTGTATGCTAATTATGGACGTATTGTCATGTGTTCATGTTATTGTAATTAAATATGATGTATGAAATATGTGAAATTTGAGTAGGTGTATTGTGAGCTATGTAATACATGAAAGTAATATCAATGTAATATGTGACTTATATAAAGTATGAAGATAATAATGATGAGACATGATGTTTTGTGAATTATAGAAAGCATATGAATTATGAATCATGTGTTATGTGAACTATGTGAGCATGTGAATTATGAATCATGTGTTATGTGAAGTGTGTGAATTATGAGTAATGTGAAACATGAATTGCAAATATGTTTGATCCATGTCGATAATAGTCCTTAGTTAAAGAGTGACTTAGTTATGAGTGAAGGAAGACAAGTGATAGGGTCTAAGACCCAATGTTATGTGCATGTCATCATAATGTTAGGGTATAACAAACCCAATGTTTACATAATAGTAAGAGCTTGATGGTGTTGATTTACTTGTGAGACCTTAAGAATCCTCAAATGGGGGATTCCTAAGTGGCTAGGTGGTCATTCCTTGAGACCATGAGTTACATGCAACCTTTGTTTACCATGACTAGTTGCCTAAATGGACCTTGGATTGAGTTGAGTAAGTCTATGAAGTCCAATCATATTTGTTGTCCGGTTACCCAATAGTGGTGGCATATTACAATGTCTCCTCATCGAGTGTTCTAGAGTAGTTTGGTTTCATGTGTAATACTAAACTATGCATAAAATTGTGCATAAAGTGTTTTGCATCATGAGAAGTGCTAGCAACACATTCTTTTATACATTTTATTTGATTGGTTAAAACTTACATAGGTCCCACCAAAACATGTAGGTCCCATATAAATTTTATGAGACTCATGTGTATAAATCAATCAAAGAAAGTGTGTTAGAAAATGTGTGTTAAAGAGTGTATTGTTAGTATAGATATCAATTTCACCATTCAACTAATTATATGTTCCAACCCACAAAAAGTTTAATAGTTAAAATGATCCCCTAAATAAAGCCTTTACAGCTAAAAAAATCATTAAAATTATGTAGACTTAGTAGAATCTATGGACCAACTTTTTCAAATTTATTGTTTAATTTAAAAAAAAAATCAAAATTTTTCCAACAAAAAGTTTTCAATTATTTATGAGAATTTTTTTTTTTATCTCAAATTTCAAATTTTTTTATTATAAAATGATTTATAAATTTTTTTCAATATTTTTCTAAAAAAAATTAAATTTGAATTTATAAAAGAATCTTAATTAATATAATATTGGATTTGCATGTCCCTCATTTAGACCTACAAAAATAATAAAATAATTAATCGGAATAGCGAACTTAATATTAAGCGACTTGGTAAGAGATTTTTTAAAAATTTTGAATTTTGAGACTTAATTGATATCTGGTTGCTAGTGTTTAAAAATTTTGAATTTTGAGACTTAATTGATAGCTGGTTGCTAGTGTTAACAAAGTGAACGTGAATCAATGTGTATCACTGTTGGTGACCATGTGAAGTAATTGATGATAAATGTCGTAGTGTTTATTTAAAGATAATATACTTAATTAGCTTTTACTGGATATTGAAATACAGAAAACGTTAGATGCAATCCAACTTTTTTCAAAGATTAGGATGCAATCCCATCTTTTTTTCAAATCAAAATTATTTTACATTTGTTAATGTTAATTTGTAAATTTAAATCCCAATAAAGACAATAGAACTTATTCCATTCCTTCGTTATGTTTGGGTCAAACTCCTTCGTAACGTATGAAATGAATTTCCGAGAATGCAACCAGATTAAGCCAATAAATTTTGCTTCATCAAAATAAAATATATATTAAGCAACTTTTCAAAATTTAAAAAGCTCACTAGCTATCACCGACGATTGCAGATTTATAGGTCTTTTCCATATTGGTATTTCTAGTTTAGCAAAATGCAATGTATTTCGTGTTAGCAACAACTATAACTATAATTGGGATTGAATGTATATATCTATATATACAAAATCCAAGAAAGAAAAAAATTGTTACTCCATCCCCTCTCCCATAACCGCCACTAGTTCATTTCTCTACATAACCTCACTCTCCTCAATGTCCTGTAAAATACAGACACTGATTTACTTGCCTGCATACACACAGGACACAGGTATATGGCACCATTTGGGGTACTTAAATAAGTGACGACAAAATATGAGGCAAAGGGCATGGGAGAAAAAATTGAGATGTTACAATGTCAAAATTTGTAGTTTTGGATATATGTACACTCCGACTCTGAAATGAATCTGGAACATTAACCATTAAGCTTCGCCAAAAATTGACTGAGATTGTACTCCTCTGTATATTGTGATTGGTCCCATAGATCCTCCAATCCCCCAAGAATTGCTTTCAATCCCTTTCCATTGCCCACTAATTTAGTGTCTCCATCAAAGTTGTCCTCTGAACTCTTCACAGCAGAAGACCCCTATAAAAATTATCATGCAAAAACATTAGAAAAGAAAAATAAACCACGGTGTAATGATATTAACATTCACCGAAATAACAAGATCGGGCTTGTTAAGAACTCAATCCAAGAATACCTATGCGTACATATAGCAGATACAAAACGAATCCAATAAAATATATATCTCACTCAATCTTCATTCAGGTAACTACTTGCCCAGTCATATTATTCATAATATTATGCATTTAAAGCAATTATACCAGACATAAACATGTATCAATACCTTCTTGGGGATTTCTGCTGAAGCAAATAAATCGAGCAACTGATCTGTATTCATTGTTTTCAAACTGGCATTTTCCGCATTAATGACAGCATTAGCCACCGACACCTTAAACCTTTGTAGACTCATAACTTTCTCTTCCAAAGTACCACGCATTATTAGACGGTGAACATTAACTACTTTTTTCTGGCCTAACCTGTGCGCTCTATCCATAGCCTGCAGGTTATTAATATATGAAATCGTGTCATTACAAAAAAATGTATTAGACACTTATATTCCCTAAAATGCATGAGAGTAAAAGCTTCATGTAGTTAGGCATTAAAGATGGTATGAGGCCATGCAAGAAAGGGGCATACCCATTCACCATCAAAACCAGGCTGGAAACGAAAAACCACCACTCACAACTAGATTTTAATCTAAAAAATCTAACTAAAGATCTGTTGGACAAAACTTAGAGTGCATTTGTTTAAGATTATTTGGAGATAAAATCACTTTTATAATTTTAAACAAACATAAAATAAAGTGGTCTTGAACTTGCAAAAGAAAACGTGCAGAAAGCACTGAATGGATCACAAATTACCTGAAGATCGCGCATAGGATTCCAGTCATGCTCCACAAAAACAAGGGTATCTGCAGATGTTAGGTTCAAACCAAGCCCGCCCACTGCAAATGGAGAATTTTATATAACTTCATAAAACTAAGCTAAAGTTGCAAGACAAATAAATTTGTCATACCAAAAAATACAAGAGAAATAAATGGGTAGATCGAAGGAGGTGAAAATTTGTTACCATGAGTCGTAAGTAATAAGACATCAATGGTAGGATCTGAATTGAAAGCTTTTACAATTTCAAATCGCTTCTCGGGCTCAACTGATCCATCCAGCCGCAAATATGTGACACTGTATCACAGAGGAAAGTAATGAAAGTTGTCATTATCTATAGGAATCAAAATCAAACAATTTGAAGAATGCAAATCCATACAAAAGCATGTGGCATCTGTTCAGTAACAAAAGCAGATTTCAACAAAAACCTTTAAATGCTACAAAACAAGCATGCAAATCTAAACAGGTGATTTAATATTCTTAACGGGATGACTAGATCCAGGATCTTACTTTTTCATGTGTGTCTGAAACAAATCTCTTTCAATTATATCCAAGAACGCCTGCATACAAAATATTTTTAAATGACAAATCAGTGAACTATTTATATATCTTCAGAAAGAAATTATCCCAAAGAAAAAGGTAAACATTACCTTATGTTGAGCAAATATCAACACCCTATGCTGCCCAATGCCAACAGCAGCTTCAGAACTCGAAGCATCAACTCCAATTCCACATTCTTCAAGAATCTCATGAAGAGCAACTAATTTTGGGGAGTGATGGAGTCTGTGAAGTTCTGAAATGACATCAGAGCCAGCAGGAAACAGTTCCGAAAGGATGCTAGAGAATGAATCTGGAATCTTCCCACCAATTACAAGCAACGGATGACTACAGAGTTTTAGCAAGTACTGTAGTGCCTGAAAAATGGAATGGATTTTAGTAGTCAAAAGTCAAAAAACAAACTGACGGAACCATAACAAACTGTTAAAATATAAATCAAATTGCCTGGAAAACATGTGAAGATGCTTTAGTAGAACTGCTACTTCCTTCTGCTGCAGCTGACTCATTTGTTGTTACTACAGATGACATCTCTTGCTTTGCACGAGAACCAGAAAACTGTTCGTACAGTTTAAGTTGTACAGGGCTCAAATCACAGTATCTATCTTGGATTATTTTCTCTGGCAGATCGGACAAGACTTCATCCTTTGTCCTCCGAAGAAGGAAAGGCATGACCTAGGGGAGAAATGTACATCCAGTTAGAAGATAAAATTCACAAAATTTTGCAGTGCAATAATGAGAGAAAAAAATCACCTGCTTATGTAATGCTTCCATAGCAAGCGCTCCAGCTTCGGCCTCCTTAGCAGAGCACTTTGGATCTCTTGCAGCTACAAGTGGTTTTCCATATGTGCTTTGGAACTGTTAAAAGCCCACAATGAATGAATACCAATTTGGACAACAATTAAAAAAATAACCAAAATATATTGCACTTGGCATTTAAGCACTATCGTTTAGCAAAGTACTACAGAGAAGGCTAAGACTTGAAGAGCAGACACTGGCCATAAAAGCACATTACCATGACGTAAATTAACGCACTTGAATAACAAAGATCAGTAGTACATGTCACACATTTGAGTGTATGCAAAACTCTGTTTTGCTGGTGGGGAAGAAGTGTTTCTAGGGATAGGCCGATAACAGACCAGATGAACAGGAAAAGTCAATGCCAGGTACAAAATCGGCCTAAGATTAAACTTTTCAAAGAGACATAACATAACAAGGGATTTATATCTTTCTACCACCCTGATGCAAGAGCCATTTGGGCTTAACAAAGGCTTATACCATGTTGAGCTGAATCAACCTAAAACTTGAGATACGAACTGGAGGTCTGATTTCAATTTATATCTCCAACAGTGCAAAGCAAATCGAAACACTGTTGAAAAAAATCATTATTGAATACCACAAAAAATTTCACAGGAAATATAGAAATGTTGGTTTGTTTTGCATACTTCAGCAAGCCATGGCACTGATTCTAGACAGCCATAATTCTTTTGTGAGAATTCATTGTTGCTATTGACTCTTGCATAGATGCATGGTCCCTGCCATTTTGACTAACCCAACCACCACCCAAAAATCTTGGCCAATACTAGCCAAATCTTTACAGTCATACAGTGCAGCAAAGTAGCAGCACTATAATTCAAATTTATCTATCTTGGTAATTAAAGAAATGAACTTTATTTGAAACAAACTTCCTACCTAGTACTAGAATTAGTTACATGTGTGAATTAACATTTTAAATCAGCCATATTTCCATCATGGCTTGAGCTGAGACATGTAGAATTAGTAAACTAACTGAAGTACTCATTCAATTCCATTCCCATCAAGGACAATTGACAGACAAAAGAAAATATACCTTAGAGGATTTGTGATTAGAGCTGTTATTTTAACACAAAATGGGACAATAAAATTGACAACAATTTGAATGGTTAATGCCATTTCAAATGCAAGCTTAATTACGTTGAGTAAATAGTTAATGAACATAACAAGTGTTGCAAATTCGCAACTCATTAACCATCCACATAACACAATTAACAACGATTTTGAATGTCATTATTATCCATGATTCTCCAGGTGTATTTGAACATAATTTTTGGTTATTAGATATTATATATATTTGAAAACCTGTGTTGAGATATTGATATTTATTATGATATAATTTGTTATTATCCTTTGGGATTATGATAGGATTACATTCCTATTTAGATTATATCTCTTGTATATACATGGTTGTTAAAACCTTTTCATTGAGAATGAGAAACATTCATATTCAAGTACCTGAAAATCATGGTTAATGATGGTCATAGTTGCGGTTATTAAGATTAGTTGATGGTTAATGGGTTGTGACACATTGTTATATTCATTAATAATCCACTAAACATAATTAACCACATGTTTGAACAGCTTTAACCATCCAAACTGTTGTCAATTTTTGGTTCCAAATTGTGTTAAAATATTATTTAGGTTATGATTATGACCCATCCATTATATCACATTGCGATTAATTGGGGATAAAACATAAGAAACAAAATGATGTCTCAATGGAAACCTCATCAATAAACAAAATAGAGATTGTGAAAGAGATAAAACTTTTTAAAAGTGCAAATCAAGATTCTGTCCAAACTTTATTTGGTTGACTAATTTAACTTCTTGTACAAAGCGTAGACATAATCTGTCCCAACATTTTAAGACTTAAAACGTCCAGTGTACTGTGTACCATTTTTCCAAATCACAGCAAATACCAATACAGGTTACAGTTAAATTATTGTAACAACATCAATTACAATGATTGGAAGAAAAAAGATACCTGTCTCTCTGTTCCAAGAAATCCAGGCATCAGAAAATCAAAAAGGGACCACAAGTCCATTATGTTATTCTGCAAGAGAAGGTAACACGTTAATCAGATTAGTGGTGATAAGTTTTTCCGTTTATGAGAATATATAGTCATCAGTCATCACCAACCTGTATTGGTGTCCCACTCAGTATCAAACGGTGTTGAGCTTTCAACTGCTTTACGGCGAGAGTAACTTTGGATTTGGCATTTTTTATTATATGTCCTTCATCTAAAATGCAGTAATTCCACAAAAGCTGTCCGAAATAATCAGTATCTTTACGGACAACATCATATGATGTTATAATAACATTATGCTTGCAAAAACTATCTCGAAGAAGCATTCGCTCCTGTGCAGACCCAACATACTGAAGACTAGATATGACTGAAACATCAATAAACTTTTCTATCTCAAAGGCCCAGTGCCCAACTAGTGTTGACGGGCAAATGATTAAAGATGGCAGAAGATCCTCATTGCCGATTTGAGTTTGATGCTCAACTATATCAGAGGCCACAATTGCTGATGCCTGAAGTGTCTTACCAAGCCCCATGTCATCACATAAAATTCCATGAAGTTTGAAACGTTTCAAAAAAGCTAACCAATTTATGCCTTCCTGTTGATACCTAGAAGGATCAAAATGAAATGAAAAAAAGTTAAAAATTGATAGCAAATTTAATAATGTCCATAAAGATTACTGACAACACAATTCACAGATCTAGAAATAGAAGAAAAAGAAAAGAGTAGGTGGTTTGCCTCAGACAAGATCAAAATAAGGTTGAACATAGAAGATCAAGCTAGAAGTTTCAAGAAATGACCATCATTGGAGATGTATCATCTTCATTGTGAACACTTCACAAAGAAATTTTGCCGAAACACCAGCAGGAACTATGAGAAGATTTAAAACTGAATTCCATCTTTAAATCAAGTTTTAATCATTAAACCAACACACTATATTCCGATAAATGTAGAATTAGACAGGCAGAGATGTAATACGTATCAAAATGGAAAACAACCCACCCAAAGGCCCAAACTCACACACACACACCAGAAAAATTTAACAGTCCAGCTTACCTTCTCAAAGTTACTTTCAATTCAGTGCACAACTTGTAATCTTCAATGTGCGAGTTGTCAAGTAGTTGCTCCAGAAAATGTAAATCTTCTGCATTTCTAGATATACCTTCCCCTACTCCAATTGGTTGAGGAACACCGCGTGCTAAAGGAAGTAGAGGTACAAGAGCAGCAAAGCTATGGGTCACACTCTGTCTGACAGACTGATCACAATCACTCATGCATCGTAAAAGAGGAACTACCAGCAGAGGAGCATAAGGGACTAACTCAACACCAAGCCCCTGAACAAGAAAGCTAATCAACATGCCTGCTCCTTGTCGGGCATGAACTGACGATGCATCTTCCAACATAGGGATAGCATTTTCAACCACGGCTCCCATAACTTTCATGGTCATTGACTGGGCCATGGAAGTGATGCAGCGTGAAGCAGCTAGTCTAACTGCGACATGAGAATGTTTAACACATTTAAAAATGGATAGGAGGAGTGTCAAAAGTTTTGGCTTCAACTCCTCATTTAACAAGGGAGCAACAGACCGCACGACCTATAAGAAAACCATGTTGCATATTAAACAGAATACATTTTGCAAGCAGTAAAACTGGTTCAAATGCATATATATAAGTTTAAAGAATCTACGGAACTACTAAACAAAGTAATATGAAAATGTCATCAAGCTAAGAAATATAACTAAACAATATATATACCAAACTTGAAACTATTGACATGCACTGTAGTTTAAAAAGATAACATGTATTCGTAACAAATCAGCATAATCCACAGAAGTTGATTATTGTTTTTCAATGCTCTTCTTTGTGAATCAAAAAAAAAAACCAAACTCTCAGAAAGAAGAAGTCTCTCTTTGACAAGTTCATCCCATCTCATGATGCAGCAGTTCAACTCCATACCAATTCACAGCTAATGATACAAAAGTGTTGTATCTAATGAACCAAGTACACAGGTAGATTTTGATGGCACCAACCTGGATATTGTTAATCAAGGTCTGAGGATCACAAACAAACTCAATTGCCTCAGAAGCATGCTTTTCATTAGCAGCAAGTAGAGATTCAGAGGAGCTTGGCTTAAGAACCTCAGTAAGGCAATCCCACAGCTTGGGAAGCTTATCAAATAGCAAAACACCGAACTTCTCACACAGAAGCCTCAATGATAGCTCAGATCCACGTCTACTTATAAATCCTTCCACCTTAGATCGATCCTCACCAGTCAACACATGCACCTTGGACTTCTGTTTATTCACAGGAGTTCTGAAAGACAGAAGACCTTGGTCATCAATACTCTCAATGGAACAAATGGATTTAGCTTGGGGAGTCTCAGAGGGATCCATGCAAGTCAAACTACATATGTTCTTAATTAATTTATCATTGGGGCAAGGTCTGCGTGAAACGCAGTGATATATTAACTCAGCGAGAGCCTCAGCTGACTTAATTTGCAGTATTTCCTCCTGAAAGTTAAGACAGGTTTTTTATCAGTAAATTAAATGTGCATATATTATACATAAGATAAACAGTTAGAATTTGGATGGCACCTGCTCTCGTTTGATCGAAGCCATCAAAGGCAAAATGATGGGAGTGAGCCGTGAAGGAAACTCAGACATCCACACAACTGCAGCAGCAACTGCAGATGTAACCGTAACATGCAAATTACTCTGCATATCATCCCATAGACCGGTAACAAGCATGTCAGAAAATCTAATGGGGATAACTTAAAACCCAAAAATGATGTAAAAACCAAAAAATACCAAACTAGTGCAAAAAATTCTAATAATACTAAGGCTTAAATATATATTTGGTCCCGGTAAGTTAGTGCTTTTTTTATTGTCGTCCTCGTAATTTTTTTTGTTTCAACTTTAACCCTGTAAGTTCAAATTTGTTTTAAAATCGTCTCTGTAATTAGTAACTGTTAAAAAAAAAAAGTGAGATGGCAAACGGAAAAGGGACGAAAACAAAAAAAAACCCGAACTTACAGGGACGAAATTAAAAAAAGCATGACCTTTCAGGGACCGAACATATATGCTTTCGTCCCTGTAAGTTCACGTTTTTTTTTTTGTTTGCGTCTCTTCTATGTTTGCCATCTCAGCTGTTTTTAACAGTCACTAACAGCAGGGACGATTTTAAAACAAATTTGAACTTACAGGGTTAAAGTTGAAACAAAAAAAATTATACGGTTGAATATCAAAAAAAGCTAACTTATAGGAACCAAACATATATTTAAGCCTAATAATAATAATCCCTCCGTCCCACAATGAGTGACCCATATGAGCATTTCACCCATATTATGAAAAGTGAATAAATAAATAAAAGATAATGCCTTTAATAAATTACTCTTATCAAGTATTGATGTACTCATCATTACCATAAATGCAAGTATAAATGCTAGTATAAATGCAAAGTAGAATGGAAGGAGTAGAAAGACTCATTCATTTTAGGACAATTTTTTTCGCAAATGGGTTGCTCATTGTAGGATGATATTAATAATAATAACAATAATAATATTAATAATAAAGCTTAAATATACTTTTGGTCACTTATCTTTTATCAAATATTTGTTTTGCTCTTTTATCGTTTATTTTATTCATTTTCGTCCTTTATTATAAATAATGAATGTTGTTTGTCATTTTCATCATAACCCTTTCAAACAGTTGTATGATTACTGTCATGAACTGTTGAGATCTAATCTTAGATCAGTTATAAAGTTAAGTGTGCAAACTTAACAAAGGCGGGAGGAAAATACAGAGAACTCTAATAAATGTTCTTCATTTCAAAGAGTTTATATCTATTTCAAAGCATGCAAGGAGAGTTTTTTCAAGTAGAAGTCTATTATTGGATTAAAGAATATTATGTAGACACATATTGGCAATTGTTAGAAGGAATTCTAATGACCAGACATTGCTATAACTTTTGTTATGATTGTGAAAAGGACTCAAATACATCACTTATAAAAGATAAATGATCAAAATTAATCAAAAAAGAGATAAAGAACCAAAACGAATATTAGGTAAAAGATAAAAGATCAAATTATATTTAAGTCTAATAATAATAACTGCTTACGGCATACCTGAACACATTTCAAATAGCCAGAAGTTGTTAAGAGCCTCTGTTTTGACGATTCAATATCATCCATAATGTTCTTTCTCAAAGAATCATTTGCAGAACTATCATTAGACATTGCAGGAATTTTTGATGCAAAACCAATGGCATCATCTACACTCAAGTTATCCAACTCAATATTGATTGTGGATAACTCGCTAAACATATCAGAAGACTTGACTGCATTTAGCAATTGACCAGCCTCACTTCGCATCTTCGAATAAGTTCTTGAAAGCTCGGCATAAGGAAGAAGTGAACCTTTTGTTGGGAATGCAGGGTCAGAACATGCTAATAAGTCCAGCAACCAATCTTTGAGGAAAGTAGGAGTACCATTGAGATTTTCAGACAAATTCCTGATCCTAATCTCCTTGAACCAAGAAATAAGTACCATCGATGCAACCTAAATAAATAAAAAGATTAAAGACAGAAAAAGAAGGTAGAAAATCATCCCACTGCAGGATAACCACATGCAACTCAGAAATTCATACCTGGCGTTGGACACCGGACAGAGAGGTTAATGAACTCCACAATGGATCAATTACATAATTTAAAGAACCCTTTGGAAGCTTAGAAGCAAAAATTCCCAAAGCAGTTGCTGTAACTACCCGGGTACGAGTTACAGACGTGTCAACCTCAGCACCAACAACTATCTTAATGGAATTCGTAGGAACATCTCCATTTCTATCTTGTGGAATAGTTGATTTAGTAGATTCAAGACCAAGATCTCCACCATATTCATTTTCAATCTTCGCAGCTCTCATTTTAGCTGCTGCTCTAAATTGACTTTTTCGTGGGAAGGCAACAGGCCAAAACATCTTTGAGGCATCTAATGCGGAACCAAAAGGTGTAGATGCAAGTTCTGTCCAGGATGACATGTAAGACCTTGCAGCTGTCTCCAGGTCCTCCACAGAACACTACCATCAATTAGACAGAAAACTTATTAGACGGGAAATGTAGAAGTTAAACAACCAAGAAAATAAGAGAAATACAATATCAAGGATTTTTTAAATTTTAAAATATGAACATTTATAACTGTGTAGCAGCCAACCTCAAAAACACTATAGTGGGATCATACATACAGACGATTGCTATTCTGAATTTTTGTTATACATACAAAAAAACACCATTGACATGTTGCTGCCATTGACGAAATTTTTCTCATTAAATTGATGGAAATTTGGAGTAAAAACATGACTGAAGCTCAAGAAGAATCAGAGTTTGACTCAATATTAGCGAATGAATTAGTAGTAGAAACCATGGCAAAGGATCAAAGAAAGCTTATGATACAGTTTAAGAATTTGTGCTAAAGAGAAACTGAAATGTAAACTTCATAGGAAAGATACAAGAGTGCCTGTATATAATCAGTTATTCTGTTAGTGAAAGCAAGCTGCAAAGCGAACTTCAACCGTAGACAAACGCCCAACATGTGTATTGTGTAGGAAACTACATAAAGATGGAAGGCTCATGGCCCAATATCTAATGAAAGCATAATATGTTTAAATTCTTAATAATATTGAATATTAGCCTTAGAATTTGAGCTTTGGACCTAACTCATCCACCACAAAACCGGCTTCTAAGTCAAGGACTCTTCAAGCCTTTTAAGAATGAAGTACTTAAGTGGCTTGGTTCTACCCCGTTGACAGCTAGCTTTTAACAGAGGATTTCCCAAGTGATTGAGCACTTATGAAATTTTGGTGTTTCAAAATAGGCAACCTATGGAAGGGCTGACTGGAAAGAACGAGTGAAGCGTCATAGAGTACAATCAATGCAACTTCACCTCTTAGGGGTGGTACTATGATTGAGACTTGGATATTATGTGATGCCTAAATCCCACTTCAAGTAGTACAGAAAGTGGAGGGCTTAAGTGGTTTGGTTCTTTTCCCTTGACAATTAGTTTTTAAGGGAGAGTTCCCTGAGTGCTTGTGCGCTTATCAACAGCATGAGAAATAGTGAGAATAAATCTTCTTTAGGTCTCTGTACATTGTTTCTTAATCCTAGAGTTGATTTCTTTAAACCTATAATCTTGATTGGATCATGACACTATATGGGGTTGATGTCCAGCAGGATTTGGTTGAGAAGATTCACTAACATTCAATACAGAATCAGTTTAACACTTTCATTGAAATCTAGTATACCTGAACAAGGAGACTCCAAACTCTCTCAGAACATTGCAAAACACCCTCATTCGTTTCCAATAGTAAATTCTGAAAGACAATTCTAAGGGTATCTCCAATTATAGAAGAGGGCCAAAATGAAGCACTGGAAAGCTCAGACACGCTTCTCTTATATCCAGCTTCAAGTAGCCTCTCCTGAAAATGGAAAAAATTGGGTAAGTCTTTCCATCGTATACCATCTTTGGTAAAAAAGAAACTATGCTATAACTGTGTCACAAGGAATGCTATAATTACCAGAGTTCGTATAGCTGAATAACGGACAGATGTGATACTATGCCTCATAAAGGGCCACAAACGTGGTGCCAAAGTTGAAAGTACAAAAGGATTTTCTTCAACATCACCACAACCACCAGCTCCATTTTCTATTTCCTTGTCTTCCAATTTAAAAACTTTACACATCTTCGGGACCATCTCTTCATGAGAATAGATTTCGGCAAGCAGATTCATTACACTGCAAACAGATAAATGACTTGTTAATTTAACTAGTATAACATGCAAAGATTTGGTGCTTTTGGCTTCTACAAGATACAAACCATACCCAAAAACCAGGAAAGCTGTTTGAAATTATAAAACCCCTCTGTTCCCTGAATATTCTCTACACTAATATAAAGTACTTAGATTCAGTTACTTCGAAGAATATATGAAAAAAGATGGCAAGGTTGAACTACTATCAAGCGTAAGAATGCATCACATTTAACCAGCAAACACAGATAGGTCATTCGTTCAAATTGAAGTTTTCAGAAACAATCTAGCAAGAGCAATTAGGAATGTAGGATTGTAATAAAGAAGTTTCTCTATAATTAAGTTCCACTAAAAAAAAAGAGAAACCACAATCCTAATTGAATACGAATTTGGATATCAAATGGTGGGAAGAAAGGGATAATGCAACCAAAAACCAGTGTTGCTGATTTCCGGATAGTGGAAAGTAGCAGTTTGTTCAAATTCTACTACGCTATATAGTAGCCATCTGACAGAACTGATGGGCATATCATGGACAATAGCATTTTGTTCAAAATCAACTATGCAATAGCCACTATTTGACAACCCTACCAAAAATGAAACACAATCCATGCATATATCCTCACAAAATCTGATACAAAAACTTTACATATTTTTATAGAGGGAGGGGCAATTTCCATTCATTACTATTAGAGATAATAAGAAAAACAGAGAAAATGATAGAGAAATTTTATATATTCATTGATTCTCAAAACCTGAACTGGTTAGTTCAGATTACAAGTATTTGTACATTGGCTTAACCTTCACTCGGTTTCGTACTAACCTTCACTCAGTTTCGTACTAACCTTCACTCACTAACTTACTCTGAGACAGTTCATAACTGTCTGTCAGAAACTAACCAGTGCCATGTGGCAGTGGCACTCTACAGGCTGTCAAGGCCCAACTGACTGGTGCCTATGTAGCAGAACCTGGGATTACTAACTTCTAATACTCACCCATTATAGGTGCCATGGTTGATGCTAACCAAATAAAGCTAACAAACTTGGTATACTTTTTTATACCTCAGAACCAAAGTTGGCATCCAACCTAATTTAAGTTTATTAATTGGTTAGACAACTGCAGTTATCCAATAACCCCTGTGCAGACATGTTTGTGTGCGTGTGACAATTGGTTGAGTCAATAACAACACTTACCATATGATGATTGGGAAAACTGTGAATGCACATTTCCTTAGCTTGGTTATATGGTGTTCTGGTGTATGTCAAAACATAGGTGTCATAGTGGCTTTGTTGATCTCAATATCTACTAAGTTTGTGAATCAGAAAAACTTCTTGAGAAAACTTTTTATAATCATGCATATTAACAGGTGCATGTCAACATTGCATTTAGAATTCATGGAAATGCCTTTGGAATCATTTTGAAGGGATTTTTACATCCACAAATTGATTCATGATGTCCTTGAATCGGTTCATCTTTTCCCTGAACCTGTTTTGTGAAATTCAAAGCACATGAATCGGTTCACACTAGTATGAAACGATTCATGAAATCCTCTAACTTAGACTAAAGCGATTCATGACAGTTTTGTTTTCCAATGAATTAAGCTGTTTTCTCATTGAACCTTTTTCCTAGATATATCATTCATCCCAAAAGTTTCAGATTAACATTCAACATTCATTTTTTCATCTCTTCCATTCCCAAGTCAAAACATCTAGATGACACAAATTTTCCGAATCGCTCTCTTGGTGTGTGAAAATTTAAGAAAGAAAAAGTGGGTTTTTTTTTGGTGAGTGTTCATGGTGTGAAAAAATTGGGGGGGTATCAGATTCTACACCTTGTGAGAGAAAAGGGTATCAGATTCTTTGGGTGTTGATGCATGACTTCAAGTTGAAGAGGGTGTTCTTCAATTTAAGGGTGTTTGATTCAAGAAATTAAAGAGCTTCAAGTTTCTGGTTTTGAGTGATTCTTGAAGGAGTGGAATTTTTGTTTGTAATTCATCCTCAAGGATCTTGAAGCATTCAATCAATTGATAAAGGGAGAAAATCTCATACATGTTGTTGAGATATGCAATGATTTAGTTTATTATTATTAAGATATGTTTTGTTTTTATTAGGTTTGATATAGGTTGGATTTAGTCAAGATTTATTTCCTTAATTAAGAGATTCTCCTTGTACAATTTTGATTATAAATAATATCATGCTGAGAGCTAATCTCTCAAGTCATTAAGCACCAAAACCTAATTCTCAAGTTGGTATCAGAGCTCACGATCAGTGGGCCTCTCAAAAGTCTCAAAAACCCTAGCCGTCACAGTCACATAGTCTCAAAAACCCTAGCCGTCAGTCACATACGCAGCTGCCCTGTTAATTGTCCTACACACATCGCTTCTACATGTCTGCTGATGTCACATTCTTTGAGGATGCACCTTTCTTCTCATCTCCCATTAAATCTGAGCCAATCTCTGAGGTATTACCTATCCCTTACCTTGTACCGATAACTCCGTCCATGCCAATAATTGACCAGCCAGATCCATCTAGGCCTCCTCTCTTGCAAACTTATCAGCGACGTGCACGTCTCCCTCCTACCAATCCACTTCCTACACAAGATATAAGTGACTCATCTCCTGTTTCGGTCCCTTCTTCTACTTCGGATCCGTCTACCTTGTCCGACGACCTCCCTATTGCACTACGTAAAGGTACACGTTCCACCAGTAATCCCTATCCCATTTATAATTTTCTTGGTTATCACTGTTTATCACCTTCACATTATACCTTTGCATCTGCTATCTCTTCCATCACTATTCCTAAGTCTCCGCACGAAGCTCTTTCTCATTCAGGTTGGCGGCAGGCTATGATTGATGAGATGACAGCTTTAAAATCTAACCAAACATTAACTCTTGTGCCACCTCCTCCCGGTAAATCTATTGTTGGATGTCGTTGGGTATACACAGTCAAAGTTGGTCCAGACGGACATATTGATCATCTGAAAGCTCGTCTAGTGGCTAAGGGCTATACTCAGGTTTTTGGTCTTGATTACAGTGATACTTTCTCACCTGTGGCTAAAATGGCTTCGGTTCGTCTTTTTCTCTCTATGGCTGCTATGCGACATTGGTCATTGTATCAGTTAGACATAAAGAATGCATTCCTTCATGGAAACTTAGAAGAAGAAGTTTATCTCGAGCAACCACCTGGTTTCGTTGCTCAGGGGGAGTGTCGTGGGTATGTCTGTCGACTTCATAAAGCTTTGTATGGTCTCAAACAATCTCCTCGGGCATGGTTTGGGAGGTTTAATAGTGTTGTTCAACAGTATGGCATGATCCGGAGTCAAGCTGATCACTCTGTGTTTTATAAATTCTCTTCGAACAAGTGTATTTACTTGGTTGTCTATGTTGATGATATAGTCATTACAGGTGATGATCGTGATGGAATTGTGGGACTCAAACAACATTTAGTCCACCACTTTCAGGTCAAAGATCTAGGTAGACTGAGGTATTTTCTTGGCATTGAGGTAGCTCAATCTAAGGCAGGAATTGCTATTTCCCAGAGAAAGTATGCTTTGGATATCTTGGAAGAAATCAGTATGCTAGATTGCAAGCCAATTGCCACTCCTATGGATCCAAATGTCAAACTCCTATCGGATGAGGGGGAGGCCTTTCCAGATCCAGGAAGATATAGGAGGTTAGTTGGGAAGTTGAATTACTTGACCATGACGAGGCCAGATATTTCATACGTTGTGAGTGTGGTGAGTCAACTCTTGAATTCCCCTTGTGATAGTCATTGGAATGCTGTGGTTAGAATCTTGAGATACATTAAAGGAGCTCCAGGAAAAGGTCTTGTTTACACAGACAGAGGTAATTCAGACATTGTTGCTTACACAGACGCAGATTGGGCTGGAAGTCCTTCCGATAGACGGTCCACATCTGGGTATTGTGTTCTTATTGGTGGTAATTTGATTTCCTGGAAAAGCAAGAAGCAGAACGTTGTTGTCAGATCTAGTGCTGAGGCTGAATATCGAGCTATGGCACTTACTACTCAGGAGCTCATATGGCTTAGACACCTTCTCCAAGAGTTGCGCTTTTGTAATATAGGCACTATGAGTCTCATATGTGATAATCAAGCAGCTTTACATATTGCTTCTAATCCAGTCTTTCATGAGCGAACTAAACATATTGTCACTAATGATCAATTGGCATACATTTTCACAAACGCTCTTCAAGGACCAAGGATAACTTATGTATGTGACAAGCTCGATGCCTACAATCTGTATGCTCTAGCTTGAGGGGGAGTGTTGAGATATGCAATGATTTAGTTTATTATTATTAAGATATGTTTTGTTTTTATTAGGTTTGATATAGGTTGGATTTAGTCAAGATTTATTTCCTTAATTAAGAGATTCTCCTTGTACAATTTTGATTATAAATAATATCATGCTGAGAGCTAATCTCTCAAGTCATTAAGCACCAAAACCTAATTCTCAAGTCATGTGTATGAAGATTAGATGCACATTACATGCGAGGACGAAGTAGTGGAACCAGTATAAATTGTGGTGTCTTTCTCTCAACTTCACACTTTAAATTTCTGAATAATTGTGTGCTCATAGTTTCTTGAATATTGTTTAGAAATTTAATGTTTTAATAAAACTTGCTCAATGTTAAAATAATGTGATTCTGCAATTTGAGTGTTCTTGAAATCAGAATTTTTGTTGTGCAACTTTTTTGTTTTAAGTGGCATTTAGTGTGATATTAATTCTTGTATTGATTAATTAATTGAAGTGTGATTGAAGCAAGGTTCAATCATAGTTTAATCAAATGACTTGTTTTTGTGTAAATCGGTTGAAACACTATCTGTATTAGCAATTCGCTGCGCGTTTCAATTCGATTGAAAAATTTCACCAATTTGTGGAAAAAAGCGTTGTTTTCGTAAAAATTAGACAACTCTAGACAACCCCTTCTTCTAGAGTCTTGAAGCCATCATCGTTTAACAAAATCAAATTTGTTTCGTAATTTTCATTACAATGCTGGGTTTAATTTATTTATGATGTATAACATAAAAAAAATGGTTTAGGACATTATGACAACAAATTGAGTGCAAGAGCACAATGCTAAAATTTCATTAATTTGATTTAACTTAAGACCATACAGCTTTTTTTGTGGAATGACCATAAAGATATCACTAACAAATTTGGCTGCCATTAATTAACATTGCATATGAAAAATGAAGCAGATAAAAATATTCTTTATCATTTTATTATGAAAAAATTTTAGCCAGTAAAATACCTGCTAGTGGACGGACTTAAATCATCCAAATCAAGCATTATATCCCACAACAGCATCACAATTGAATGCAGTGTTTGACCCTGCAAAGCAACAATTGCAGCTGCAGCTGGTATTAAAGCATCAGCAGCAACTGCCCGGACATCATCATCTGGATCCTCCAACCCAGATTTACATGCAGGAAGAACACGTCCAAGCAAATCAGAAAGCATCTCCTGTGTCAGTAAAAGCCACATTAAAAGTAATGAAAAAAGCAAAAACATCATAACAGAACAAGGAATCCCAACTATGACGACACCTCAGGCTCTAAGAATCATCTACAGCACGCCATAAATATATCAAAAATAAAATAAAAAAGAACAAGCATGGGGGACGAGAACCTAACCCATGAGAAGAAAATGATTTAAATCTAAAATTAGGAAGGCCAGCCCTATTGTGAGCAAAGTTTCTGCTAATGAATCAAGGAATTAAATCTAACCATGTGCATAAGTGTCGAAGTTAGCTAACTTATCAGCACACAAACTACCTTCTCTATAAATATGAGGGAAAAAAAATTATATTCCTAGTCAGAGCTAAATTTATACTCCTATTTCTCAACTGCCAAGGGACTAACTTCAAGAGGTGAAGGCCGAAATCACTAGAGATGAATCGCATTCCAACCACAATTGAACCAACTTGGAGAGAAAAGGATATACCAAATATTGGAAGCAAAAACCCAAAGTGGTTGAACTCCTATCTCTAAAATACCACCACATGCAATGACACCAGGCGCACCCTTTGCAGCGCCATCCATGTTACATTTTGTCAAGATGGCAATTGGAGGGTTCCAGCTAACCTCCTTCAACAAAGGGTCCCTATTGGGTTCCAGCTAGCAGCATATTTCCAATTTACTAACAGGGCAAGAACTAGCCACTATCAAATTGAAAATGAATAATGAAAAAATAAAATAGAATCGTGTAAATAAAAATAGAATATCATGTAATTAAGAGTAAAAAATCCTTTAAATGTTCCTGTCATTATTTGTGTTTACTGCTTTAAAAGTCTATATAACGAGACTCCGTTTAGTATAAACACTGTTTCATCATATGCCTCTTTCATTTTCTCTTATTCAACATGGTATGTAGTGCCTAATGAAAGGAAACCCTAAACCATGCTTACCCGGTGGACCAACTGTCCTCCGGTCAGAAATTTTTCAGCAAACTGTGTTCCAACTCCAGTCTGCCCTTCCTTCACTGTCGTGGCTCATTCTGACACACTCCAATTCAATCGTTTTTTAACCAAAATCGCGTCTTCCGCTACCTCTTTTCGGGTGTGTTTTTTGGCAAACATCACACCATCAGAAGCACCTCCAACAGATAAGCCTATCACTAAAATATCTCCACTGTCGGTCTCTCAGACCTCAACTTAGCTTCTCTATCAAACAAGTTTGTCAATTCATGACCAATCTGCTTGAACCACTTTGGGTAGTTTATCAAGAGAATATTCTATATCACGAACTGTGTCTCCATCTTGCCTTTCTTACTTAGCACCTTACTCTCATGGCCTATTGTGATGCTAACAAGGCTGTCGATCCTGATGATTGTCTCTCTAAAGTAAACTGTTTTTGCCTGCACTAGTGTTTAGGCCGAATATAGAAGCTTGGCATAGGTGACTGCAAAATTGTCGTGGCTTCAGACTTTACTTAGTGAGCTACGAGTTCCAGTTTCTCTTCTTCTTGTCTTCTGTGAAAATAGAAGTGGATTGGCTCTCGCCCATACTCCAGTATTACATGCTCGCACCAATAACATGGAACTTGACCTATTTTTTCTGCGTGAAAAGGTCCTCAGCAAGAACCTCATGGTGCATCACAATCCTGGTCAAGAAAAGATAGCTGATCTACTAACCAAGCCTTTGTCTTTTACAAGATTCAGTCTGTTATGGGATAAGCTCAAAGTGACTGAGCTTCCCTCTGTTGCTCACCCGACTTGAGCTTGGGGACGTGAGAATTGGATTCCCTCATGATGTGTCTACTGTACAGAATCCTCTCCTACCTAGTTAATTAAGTTTGTTACAGCAGTGACAGTTGTCACAAGCTGATTGGCTTGTAGAGCCTTTCTGTTTTCAGTTTGTTAGTGTTGGCTCAGTCTATAAATATAAATCTGATGCTCATCTCTTGCGACAAGAATTCATTGAATCATCAATCAATACAATGATGTTTTAGATTCTCTTTGATCAAACATGTTACAACTGACAGTAGTCAGTTTCAGTTTTGTTGTTCTTTTAATTTTAAGGCAGTTAGAGATTCCTCTAATTATATTTTTGTACTCTGTTTCTATTTAGAGAATAACTTTTGACAGACAATAATTTATAATACAAGTTAAGCTTTGGATCTCAAAGATCAGATCATATTTTTAGTTTCCGTCACTTTCCTTCATTTTCTCTGATTCTCACTAGTTGAAAATCACAGAAAACAAAATAATACATCTACTCGAAAAGAAAGAGACAGTACTGTTGCTCATAAAAATTTGGAAATTTTATAAACACAGAATTTCCTGGAAATAAATAAGTACATATAAAAATCTAACACTTCATATGAGACCTGTACTACATGGTTTTTGCAGCCAATGTCTGGATGCATAGGACTCAAATATCTTACAAAAAACAAAGGCCAAAATGAATGTACATAAGATGTAACTACGTGCCTCAACTATCATACATCATATATATAGTAAAACCTAAAACAGAAGTGGCAGTAAATAGATAAGCACCTGCCGTACAGCAACCAAATATTTGATACCCAGAAGACTGCCATGACGAATCTCCCATTCTGGACTACACTGGACAAAAGACAACAGCAAAAGCATAAAGATCAAAAACTAAGTTAAGTCAGTGAAATCAAACCAAAACCCGTTATAAAAGAAACTGCTGGCATGGGAAGGAAAAGGACAAGAGAACATCAAAACAGTTGATCAATATTAAAACAATGCTCACATGTATAAAGAAATTGCACCATTAAATGATTTTTACCTGCATTTTCAATAATATGTTCAGTGTTTCATTCACTAGTGCAGCGTGCATATACTTGAAAGCAGCACCTAATGCCTGTGCACAGGTTTCACGCACTGGAGCAACAACCTGATCAGATACATAATCTCCAAAGCTGAAATAAAATACCCAAAAATTATCAAAGGAGAATACTTGCAGACAAAGGCAGTGCCATGGTGTAAAGAACAGACGAAAAAAAAGGCATTTTTCCAATCAGTTGAACCAAAGTTCAGCAGGATCTATTTCATTTATTAGAAGATATACAGAACAAAATATCATACCGGTCAAGTGACAATACACACAAAAAGCGTATGACACAGTCATGAAGAAATTCACAGTTTCGAAGCCAGGAACTTCTAGCCACTTTAACCAAGTTCATCAGCTCACAGTTCTGAGGAAGATTTCTCAGCACATTACGTTTTCCAGAGGGAATATTTGTGTCGACAGAATAACCCTTCTGCACTGCTATATTAACAGGTTCCTTGCATGCATCATGTAAACTGTCAGAGTGAGTTTCCAGATTCATGTCAAAAGAACTACCATCATATTTCCCATTACCACAATCCAGAGGTAAATTGCACCCCTGGGTTTCAGAACTAACACTGTTTTCAATATCACCATCATTGCTGCAAGTCATCACACTATCTATAGAGGCTGACAATGATACATCTTCAAGTTTTGGCCTCTTCAAGTTCAAGACACACTCATCGGCTGATACTTGCAAATTTAAATCAATGTCCCTCTCTCTCTTCAACATATTTGATACATTTTTGTCTTCTGATTCCACGAACGAGGTCTCACCCAAGTGTGGATCGTGTTTAAACACGCCAGCAGAAGCACCTTGATGTGTTAAAATCTCTCTCAATGCCATCACGCTACCATGCCGTACCTCCCAAACTAGCAACACATTTAAAATGATCATTCAAAGAACATCATTAGATGAATGTAAAACACATTTAATTATATATCCCACATTCATCTTTAAATTTTACAAAATGTAAAAATAGGGACAAAACATTTACCAGGATCAAACATATCAATAATAAGTTGCTCAACGAAAGTACTGAAAGGCCATTGTCCATCTCCATCATGCTCAAACCCATCTTCATCATGATTAACTTGCGCAAATGCCTATATAAAATGCCAATTAAATTATTCTGAATTATGACTTGTGATTGCAGATGGAAGTTGAATAAATTTGCATTGCAATAATTTTAAGGTCGAGATAGCATTTCCAAAGACCAACAACCGAATGAAACTTGTTTTATTGCTTACAAGGATGTGCCAAGCAAATTGATAATAATATTAATAATTAATAAATAACTGCTACCACCAATGACTAATGTCAACTATTGTAAAAACATGGCCAGAGAAGGCCCAAAATTACCATAAAACAAGCAAGTAAAACAGAATAATACCTTACTATGATTTACTGAATCAGGACATGTGCCTTTTGGAGTCAAATTTTGAGCGCCTGAAGTCTCTGTTGCATCTTCAGACCAGCTCTTTGTTTGGTCCTTCGAATTAATTTTTGCTTTACGTTTTAAAAGATTCAGTTCTCTAGCACTCGGCCACTTTGATTTGACACTAGGAACCATATTTGCAACCATTTTCTGGATGTTATGTACAGAACAAGATGTAAAAACTTTATGATCTATGCCATTGAGATACGAGTCTGATCTGTGTGCCAAAAGATCTTCATCTCTTATTACATCATTGATATCCATAAATTGTTCGCAGACATCCAAACCTACATTGACAGAGAAGGATGTCTCAAATCAGCAACAGATAAACTTGGGTGAGTCAGGACAAGTTTTGGAAGAAAAAAAAAACAAGTGATTCTCTAGTATAGTTTTGCTTTGGAACATTTTTTGATAAGCTACTCATTTTAGCTCTTACCCCCATATTGCAAAAAAAATTAACTATTGTTCAATTAATTTTTTCCCTGTAAACAAGTTTAAACAAATGATCCCTTAAGTGAGATACCATTTACAAAACATTATTAAGAAAATGCATATGTGACATCATAACCAAGCACCCCCAATATGTAATGAGAAATCAACATAGATATAGGCATTGATCAGTACCATAAAATGAACAAAGAACAGATACTAAATTCACTGTATTAATAGAAAATACAAGACTGTTGTAGGTGATTGCAAGTCCTCGGTTTCTGTATTACAAAGACAAAAAGAAAAACCACAAGCAAAGTAAAGCCTAGGCAATTAAGTCGAGCTTCTCATCCTCCTTCACCACATTTAATTTGAATATTGTTCCACCCGTACAACCAAGACGCACGCCTCTTCTCTGTTGAACAAGGAAAAATCCATTTTGTCCCTGTTGTGTTGTACATCAGTCCTCGACTCTTGTCCCTCCTTAAGGAGTGAAACATGACCAGCCCGTCTTGTCCATTTCTGTCGTGAGCAAACCTCCTATGAGTTTGTCTCCTCCGATGTTGTCCTTGTAAAATAAAAAGTATATCATATTATCATCCTACAACATCTATTTAAACTCGTTCATCCTCGTCCTCTGGTACTGAAAGTTGTGCTCTCCTACACTGGATTCCATGGCTACTCTCATGTTTACCATTCAAGCTTTTGAGATCAAGAGCTTTGATACCGATGATGAATACCAGAAAATGAACAAAGAATAGACACTAAATTCACTATATTAATGGAAAATGCAAGCATGTTATCAACGAGATAGCAAGTCCTCAAGACGAAGAGAAAAACCAGAAGCAAGTAAAGCCTAAGCAATTCAAGAGGTCAATCCTCTCCCCAATTTCCAATTGAATTCCAACCTACTCTACTCCCACACTCTTTCTCAGCATATTCCCTCTCCCTCCCCCACAATTAACGCACTCCCTCTCTTTCTTAGTTAGGATAAGTTGCATCGCACCTCATGGAACTGTAATTGGGTGTCACTCTCTTGGGCATTTATAGCATAAACCGACATTAGGAAATTAAGATATTACAGCTTGAAACAGTCTTACTAACCTAAACGGCGTCGGAGATTTTGCTTCTGGCGAACCAATCGCTCCTTTGGGTTCTTTATATTATCAGTTCCAATATCGTATTCCTGAAATGGAACAAGACATAAATTGTCTGTGTAATAAAAGAACATGCAATTAAAAGAATAGAAAACTTCAAAAGGAATTCATAGCTCTTTCATTATACAAAGTGTGAAGCACAAAAAGCAATTTACGAATATCTGTTGCAATGTCAAGTTTGAAGTTTCAATTTTAAGATAGGACTAGCTATTGTCCTAACAAGATAGTATTTACTACATAATAAACTTCTAGATTTACTAGGACCCGAAGAAAATTCTAATTTTCTTGGAAAAGCATTTGTTTGTTTATAGAAGCCTTGTACATACTTCATAGAATTTAGAACTCCAATGGCATATAAAAAATTATCTCCCCACAAACAAAAGAATCCATAGTGCCCTAGATCAGCTGATTGTGATAAAAATAATCACACAAAAACGAATGGAAATTGTGGATGCACTATGCGGGACTCTTTGGTGTTGCGCAACGTGCGTTGTCCTTTGGTGCTCAATCATTATCTGACAAATCAATCTATATCACAACCAAGTTTAGCTAGAACAATGGTTATGAGGAAGGACACGATTTTAGCACAAAAAAGTTTTACAATGTGGATATTAGGATTGTTCCACTTCCTAGGTTGGAGTCCCAACTTCTAGATAGGCTTTTTCATCTACAATTTGATTTTTTTTCCCCTTTTGTTTCTTTGTTCATCCAATCTTTCTACCTTTGACCTAGATATTAGAATAAATATTTTATTCAAATTCTATGATTATTTGACATCACAATTTCCTATGCAACAGACATGTTTTGTCAAAAGAATTTAGTTGCCCGCTCCTAGGAAATACTTATTTACCAATTGACACGAACTATGTAACTTTCGCAAATGCAAGATTACACGCTCCGATAATCAGGAACATTAAGTAGTAATATATTTGGGTATGTGTGTGGATAGAGTACTTTGACTTCAAAAAGAATATAAACTATAAGGTTGAGATTGTAACAAGTAATTATTTTACCTGTCCTCCCGATGCTAATAAAGCTCCAAATTCAAGCACCTTATTCATATCAAAGCTGTCAAGGGGCAAGATTCAGGTGAATATTTCAAAAGTTATGCTCAATGTAATATAAAGGGATAAAATATTTCCAAACAATATTAAACAATGACTTTTCAGTTCATGGTGAACGCATGTTTTACTTTGGAACAACTTTTCATGGTATAAAGGTTTGATAAAAAATAAGGAGCAATAACTAAGTGGCAGTGTTCGCTTTATGCAATATTTGGTGCTTCAACTTTTAGCATAAAACTGAAATTTTTAAAGGTTCTCTTTGCCCTTGAACCAGTTATGCATATGATTTTGTTTATACTTCTCTTAGGTGTTCTTATCCCTGTCTTTCCAATAGATTTAGAATTTTTATATGAAGAGGATTGATTAGGCAGCCTGGTGCGGCACTTTCAAATTTTTATGTTCCTGGTTCATTTCTAAAGGTTCAATTTTTCTATTTTGAAAGATGGAAATGTATTTTTTTGTGGAAAGAAAACTCAAATAATAATTTATTGAACAACCTTCTAAATGAGCTTCCTGTAATTTTTGCTTGTAAATAAGGCCATGCACACAGATCCTCAACACTACAAGATATCCCACTCTCAGACATTTTTGTTACAACAGAAGCAATGAGTTCATTCAAGCTTATGTGCTTAACATTCTCAGCAATAGACCCAATTGCATGAGCAGCTGCAACCCTTGTATCCCATTTTTTACTGCATAGATATTGAGAAACCTGAACATTATAAGAAAACTGGTTGTTAAAATCAATTTGACAAATAATTCACAAACTATCATTATATATAATATGAAGAGAAAAACAACCATTAGCATTAAATGTTTATGTCAAATAACTTTCAAAGTATTGTCAAAACCAAATTATATTAATTATACTAAGAGCTTAAAATATTATGCGGCTAAACTCAAGCACACCCTTATTGCCAAAGGGGATAGTCAACTTTAACTTTAAACCTTCATACAAAAAGAATAGGAGTAACAAGTGATCATTAAGCTTTTGAATCTTTAATACTTCAATGAAGAACCATGCTATTAATCTCAGATAGCAGCGTGGAGCAGTCAACCACAATACTAGGATAGTAGTGTAGCATGCAGCGAGATAGCCACTATTCTAATATTTATTTGCGACCACTACAACTGTTGAATGCAAACCAGCAAAAAGCATCACAGCAGAGGTCATTTCTGCTTCGCGATTGCAGCACTATTAACAGCACAGCTGAAGAGGCTATATTACCATGTCAAGAACCAACTACAACAGAAGGTTGCAACAGTAGAGGCCGGCTGAGAAATGGTTTTTATGTCGAAATATTTCAACCATAAAACCAACCACAGCAAAAAGTTTTAAAATAGAGAGAAAGAGTACGACTTCACTACCAATTTGGTTTTCCCCGACAGGGTATTTAGCATAATCGGCATACAATGAAGACGGTGCATAAATATGATAAGATATTGCAACAAAAGCAAGGTGAACATGTTGGAAAAATCAATACCTTCTTAAGAAGACTGGTCAAGTCTTGAGGGTGCGATTTTGCAATCTCCCCTATCTGCCGAGCTGCAGTCAACCTTGTTGCTTGGGTTGAGCCAGCTTTAGAGATTTGGTTAAAGAAAATTCAAGAAAAAAAAATATAATAAGTTAAGTAAATATGAAGACAAGAAAAATACGGAGGATACTGTCCAAGAGAGTAAGTAAGCGCTGAAGCCTGGATGACTGTTGGGCCATAACAAATCATTCCAAATGCTTTGTATCTCACTTTGCCTATAGTCGTAATTACCACATAGCAAATATGGTATCCAACAAACACATTCAAAATTACTTTTTTGAAACTAGTGCATAAACAAACCTCTATGTCTTTCAACAATCTGCATCTACATAAAAGTCATTGTTAAATATAATAAAAGTTATTGAAGACATATAAACTACTTCTGTAACATCAAGCCAGACACACTGATATGACACCCAGACAAGACATGCTTTGTACAATATACCCTGGAAAAGCCAATCATTTATTTGCTATTCTCCTAATAAAATAAAAAACAAATCCAACATGAAAATGATAATAGGAATAACATAAATGACATGATGGAAAGATACATGATTCAGAGTTTCACACAGCTCTCTTACTAATGAGTATCTTAGTGTAGATCTATTATGAGTCTGTGATTGCTGCATATTTCTTTTCTGCATTTGGTCTTCTGAGGCAGTAACTTTCTGATATGGATAAAAATTAGGATTTTTATAGTTTTTAAACATTACTATTATGTTATCTTTTTAAATATCAACTAATTACAATTGCTGATTAGGATTAGGATTAGGATTATTTTATCGCCTAAATTTGAATTTAAAGTTTCTTTATATAACATTCTGCGTATGTAGTAGAGTTTAATTAGAATCGGGATTTTCTCCATTATCTATAACAATTTAGAAGGCAGATTGCTAAAGGAATAAAGAATAAGAAATCATTTTAGAAAAAATTTAGTCTTGGAGTTGGAGGGGCTCTGTCAAGGGCGAGTCTGCTTCTTACTTTCACCATAGGTCTAAAGAAAAATGCTACCGCATCTCGACCTGTGACCTGATCCCAGGCCAAGGACCATAACAACTTGCAGAATCTCATCGAGATAGAGAAACTTCAAATGCAAATTTAAAAGAGATCAAATAATGCTAAGCAACAATCATAATTAATCGAATATTTAAACAACAACAAGAAGCCTTATCTCACTAAGTAGGTCAGTAAGTAGGGTCGGCTACATGGATCAAATGACGCCATAACGTTCTATCATAAAGCATGTCTCTTTCCAGCTCATTAATCTCTAAGTCTTTCCTAATAGTTTCTCTAATAGGTTTTCTAGGTCTTCCCTTGTCTCTAGCGATTTGACTACCCTCCATTTGATCTATTCTCCTTACTACATAATCTATAAGATCTCCTCTTCACATGCCCAAATCACCTAAGTCGAGTTTCTACTATCTTTTCTACTATAGGTGCTACCCCAACTCTCTGTAATGTTATCATTCATAATCCTCTCGTCTAGTCTAATTGAAATTTAAGAAGATAACATAATCCTAATCTTAAAAAGATAAAATAATCCTACCTTTTATCCATATCAGTTTCTCATAGTAAAAAATATATTGGTGATTGCTCATCCATCCCCCCATGTTTGCTCATTTTTCCGACTTTTTACTGGATCCTAGCTTCAGTTAGTGTAAAATTGGGTAAAATACACTACCAAATCCTAGCTTCCAGTAGTGTATTTGGGGGCGGGTGAGTAAACACAGGGGGCAGATGAGCAGCCTTCAAATACATTTAAGGATTTCAGTGAACATCGAGAGTCTCTCACTCTGTTGCAGTCAAGAGACTAAACATAAACCAGGGAGAGAAAAAAACAGACAGAATCTAATGTGATTCAACCTATAGCAAACTATGAGCCTAAATCGCAAGCTAAATAGAGGAATTTTTATTATGATCAATGAAGATAACAAGGAAAGGAGTCACCTCTCAATACTAATCTCAACAAAACAAAATCCTTGTTATTTCTGAAATCTAGTATGTTTAACAACCTGACTACTGGTTTTACAATTTATATGCCAATACTTATATATGTATGTTCATATACTCGGGTTATGCTGCACGTTTTTCAGGCCAGGTCACTCACGCCATGCAGCTATAGATGCACAGAACTACAGGATTAAAGTCTTACACGTCCCAGATATGTATCCAAACTCATAAGCATTGGGTACTCTTTGATACTCACGGGGTACATACCAAAAATATTTTTAAGAAAACATTGGTACAAGTGGGTATTTTTTTAGTATGTACCACCTTAACCCTAACTGATAAATGAATTCTTTGCTCCTTTTGTTGAAACTTCCCCACATACTTTGTAAATTATACCCTATGTTCTGATATGTACCCTTTGTATATTTCTCTGTAAATATTTCTCAACTACTTTCGGATTAGCAAAATAGTACATTAGAAAAGATTCTAGGCAATAATTAAATAACCAATCACTATATAAAGGGACATATTTTTTGCAAAGATTATTGTACAATCAAGTGACTAGGAGTCTAATCCATAAAGCAATTTAGTATCAATTATAGTCCTCTACTTAGGATATTCAAATCATTTTTCCTCTCAAGTCTACTACATCTTTAAAAAGCTTGGTCATGTTTGTATAAAATTCTATTCTATTAAAGTACTGTGTGTGTTTTTTTAGATAAAATTATGTTAGAATTTGGAAAAGTCCTATACCCCATATCCATATCTGTGCAGGTGCAACATAGCAAAGAGGTCAAGCTATAATTATTACAACAGTTTCCTTCCAGCACGTCCCATAAATCATCTTCAGCAATGTAAACTTAGCACTGATGATATACACGCCAAGATTTTGCAATGGGATATGGTCACATTATGGCTTCTCTCCTCATGGTCATTTTCAGGGTACATCTCATGAATGATGCACAGATAATCAAGATTGCTTCATTACATCATTTACCTTCTTTGGCTGGCTATATTCTTCAATTTTTAATTTTAGCAGAATATCTTACCCTTTTCCCCAGATAATAAAACAAATGCCCAAATTCATCGACAGTGACATTGCAGTGAACAAATGCCCAAATTCTTCTTCCCAACACTATTTTTCTAGCGGCATTATTTCCTTCTTTAACTCATCCACCAGAATTAGGAATTTTATATCTATATATGTATATGCATGCTAAATTCATCAACAGTGAAAACCCACTAATTACACAACTAAAGGGACATTATATTCAATGGCAACAACCCAGTACGAGTAAAACCCAATCAAAAACAGTTGCATAACCTGAAACTATAAACATTGAAATAAACAAATAAATGAAAATTGAAAAAGCAAACAAATCGTTACTTTTGATTCATTATTTTACACGACGAAATAATAATTGCAAATAATGTGAAATTTGAAGCATCGATGCATGAATTGAGAGAAAATGGAAAACGATAAACGATTTTGTGAATCGAAAAGAAAATGCAGATGGAAATCAAGAGTAGATCATGCGGTAGAGAGAAGAAGCAATTGAAGAAATTTAAAGGAATGAGAAACGAGCCTGTGGTTGTGGTTGAAGTTGTACGTCGGTGAAGCTCAGCGCCGGAGAGGGAAAATCGCCGGCGGGGACGAGGCGGCAGTGTGAAATATAAGTCGATAGAGAGAGTTCCGTAGATAGCTAGGGATTAGTCCAGAGAAAACGAGAGAAAATAAAAAGGCAGTGTGTTATATTTATGGTTGTTTTTCTTTCAGTGAGTATTTATTTTTATTATTATTATTAATAATATTTGAAGTAGCAGCGACAACAATAATAATAATAATAATAATTTCAAAAAAAAAAAAAAATATATATATATATATACACATAATAATAATAACAATAATAATTTATATTCTTTTGTTCATCATAAATGACTCTTTTGACATTTTCACATAGATTAAAAATTAAGAAAAGTATTTAAATAAATAAAATATACTAAAAAAATAAATTTTTATTGAAAAAATCAATGTTTTAACTTTAAATAGTAAAAAATACAAATCTCAAAACACTTTTACATTTGAAT
>JBBPBP010009779.1:51895971-51912111 GCA_037974735.1 Cicer chorassanicum | reverse complement strand
ATATATATATATATATATATATATATGTGTGTGTGGGGTAAAATTCCATGAAGATTTTTTTCTTCAAAAGAATGTCATAAACTGTACAGTTAATTTTGAATATATACCGTATAAAATTGAGACTTATTTTCTAAAAAATTGTACATAATTATCTTATTATCAAATGTCTTACTTTTAAAATTAGATTAAACAATAAAGAAGTTTCTAAAAAAATTGCAAAAATAATTTTTTGCAGTAAAAAAAAAAAAAGAGAAATACAAGGAATAGTATTTGTAATACATAGCCCAAACTATAAGGCAAGTACAATGATAGTACAGGTTATTCAACTCTAATTTTTAAGTACTATATAAGTCAAGTTTGCCCATGGTTTCATTGACCATATGTCCAATTTGTTTTTGGAGTATTATTGTATTCTCGTAAATTTTTAGAAATAAACAATTCCCTTTTGCTCTATTTTTCTCCTCCTTTATTTGATTTTTTTTTCTCTCTGCTATGAGACTCTTCTTGAGTGAAATATACTCAACACTATATCAAAGTTGTGTTGAAGTTACTATGATGTAATGTAATTTATTTTTCTATATTTAATGTGGTTGACTATTTTGTAATGTTTTGTTTGGTTTGGTTCACTATTTGGAAGATAATTTTTCGAAAATTGAAGTATGCAAAGAAGAAGAAGAAAAAAGTGTTGAGATTCATGGCAAAAAAAGACAAATTTTATTTATTTTTTTCTTTAATATCAACATACTTCATTGTAGAATAGATCATCATGATAGTAGCTACTACTATCCTAATTTTAAGATATATACCAATTGTAATCGTGAAATTTGTTTTTTTGTTACTTTTTTAATTTGATTATACATCAGTTTATGGGTGTGTAGCTAGCTCAACTAGTTTGAGCTAAAGGTTAAAGAATTGGAAAATTTGGGTTAAAATCATGCAAGGAAAAAAATGTTAATATAACAACTAATTACTTTAAGTAGCAGTATCAATCACAAGAACGAGGGTTTGAATTGTGATCCTTTTTTAAAATCTAATTCAATAAATTTTATTTAAAGCGATTAGAGGAAAGTCGCCAGAGGAAGCGACCAGATGATGAAATTAGAGGAACACAAGTATACGCGTCTGCCTCTAAACATATACCTCTGAAAGTAACGTGCCTTTGAAGGTTACAAAGATTGCCTCTGATGTCTGGATCTAGTGTTTAGGTCTGATGTTTGGGTCTGAAGACCACCTCAGAAGAATAGCTCTGAAACTGAATCTGAAGACTGAATTTGAAACATGTCTCTAAAGCCCTTGCATGTCTTTGATGTGCACAAAACCAATATGCCTCTAAAGAATTCATATCAAGGTATAATTAACTCTAAAAATATTGTTCAAATCATAAATTCAAAGCTCACAATCCACTGATCAAAATGCTGCAACACACTTCAAATGTTGCCTCTGATATGCAGCATCTAATGTTGCACTAACTCTAAAATTTCAACAAGGTGATTTTCCTAAAGCCACTAATTCTAAGTCATGCAATTATGCCTCTAACTATCATTATTCAAGAAACACAGCATCTCACTGCAACAAGAAAGTCAATGCCTCTGATGGAAAGTCAATGACTGAAATTGAAAGAATTAAATATAAAAAGAAGATTTGGCCGAATCAAAAATTTGTGAAGATCCAAGAACAACCTGAATCCATTCCATCTCAAATCAAGCAAGAGTATGAAAGAAAATTTGTGTTTTCGAAGACAATCTAAAATAACATATGATTTAGATTTATAATTGAAGAAAATCTTTGACCAAGTTGAAAAGAAGATATGGTCAATATTTGAAGAAGATATGATCAAGATATTATCAACAAGAAGATATGAATTATTTACAAGAAGATTTGATCAAGATTTATCACAAGATTTGATCAAGATTTATCACAAGAAGATATGAATTATTTACATAAGATTTGATCAAGATTTCTCTTTAAGAATATATGAGTTATTTATAAGAAGCTTTGATCAAAATTTATCATAAGAATATATGAATATTTACAAGAAGGTTTGATCAAGATTTATCTACAAGAATATATGAATTATTTACAAGAATAGTCGATCAGAATCTACCCAAAAATATGAATTATTTACAAGAAGTTATGATCAAGAATTGTTTACAAGAAGAAACAATCACAAAGAAGATACATTTATTATTTGCAAAGATATGATTCAGATTTTGCAGGGACAAAGGAGAAACACTAACCTATTCTATAAATAGATATTCAAGGTTGAACAAGAAAATAAGAGAACTCACGAGCACAAAGTTTCCTAAGTCATTAGAGTTCATAAGGTTAAGGTCTAGAGAAATGTTTGCGCAAAAGAAATATTCTCCAAGTGTTTTCTATTGTCAGAGTCATTGTTACAATCAACTTGTTAAAAGCAAACCAATTTGTTCCAAACTCTTGTAACCCAACTCGATAATGGCTTTCGTGTTCTCAAGCAATCTGTAGGTTTTCAAGTTGTGTTGAGAATATTTGGCTTGTATAGGCAAGTTATTTTGTGTTCCTCAAAAGGCATGTAGGTGTTAGGTTGTTTTGAGAACACTGACTTGTAGGGTCGGGTGTTGTGTAATTCAAGTTTTAAATTAGTGGATTAAATTCTTCGGAGTGAGGGGACTGGACGTAGCTACAAGGCTACTAGTGAAGCAGGATAAATTATTTTGTCACTTTAATTCTGCAATTCTTGTTTCACTTCTGCCTCTGATCACTTAACCTGATTGCTACTACTTTTATTCTAAGCAATTCACCAAACACGAAATAGTTTTATATAAACTCTAACAACTAATTACTTGATCACTGAATTTTAATTAATTCAAGAACAATCTTGGTTGAAATACAACTAATCTCCAAAATGTTCTGGAGGTGTTAATTAAATAATATTGTTTACTTTTTGAGTAAGTGAAATGCAATTAGTGAGTTCAAGATAAATATGGTTAAGGGATAAAAAGATTACACAAAGATGTATCTTGGTTCACCCAATATAGGCTATATTCAGTCCTCTCAATTTATGAGATTTTCCACTAATGAGCTTAGCACCAGAACGTCATGTTTTGCACTATCTTTCTTGATCACATATTGATCGGTTACAACATTCACATCTCAACCTTGAAATGAAATTCTACAGTCACCTTTTAGTCCATAAAGGATTTTTACAATTATCTTTCAAATCAAAAATAATTTTTACAACACACTCAATCTAACCTAAGAGATAGATGACTTCAGTTACAAAATGATGTCTATGATAAATAAAAAAAATTAGGATCTAAGGTTTCTTAATTCTTGTTTGAGACTAATAAAAACAAAAACTCAGTAAGAGTGATCCACAAATATGTTTAAGAGAGTTGGAGTTTTTGTTTAAGAGAATAACTTCATAATTTAAACTTGATTGTATAAGTGTAGATTGATTTCAAATGAAACTCTTGTCTTCATCTTCTAATTTATCTTCCTTTTATAGATGAAGAAAAGCTTGAGAACTCATATAAAGTTAAATATGATCGTTAGACACACTTCCAAAGTGTCACATATGATGGGATCACATTAAACACATGTTTTTATTAATGTCTAGAACGTTCTTGATCAACCTAGAACGTTTTTGCCTTGAATTTGAAGGTAATGTGAATGAGTTGTCAAATGTTAGTTGGAATTGTGCTTGATCGAAGACATGCATAGCTTTCTACCGTAACAACGCTACTACAATGTACTATTATCCTTTTGTCCTTGCTTACAACTCATCAATCTTGAGATCAACGAGGAGGTTGTTTTAACCAATTGGGCCTTTGATTTGATTCATTTAAGTGCTCATTAATTCTCAACATCCCCATGTGCGAATTTGATATTCTTAACTTATAGTTGGACTTCCTAACCTAATTTGTTTTGACTTTATCTTTAATAAAGGACAACTAGAATGTTCTTTTGAACATTATCCAATTATTTTGACATTCCTTTTGAAGATTCTTCCAAAGCTTTTGGACTTTTCAAAATGGATTTTTGTCTTGACGGAGCATGATATGGGACCAAAAATTAGGGGTGTACATGGGTGCGGGTTGACCCGCCAACCCGATCACCCAACCCAACTCAACCTGATTTTTACCCGTACTCGGTCACTTTCAGGTTCAATCCAAACCAACCTGTTGAAACCCGCTTATATTTGGTTCGGGTAACAGGTTTAACAATTTGAACCCGTCGACCCATAGACCCGACTCGATAACTAGTTATATTTTTTTAAAAATTTTGTTTGACAGCCCAGCAGTCCAATAGGGTTTCAGATATTATTAATAATTGATTTTTATATGAATGTTGATCCAATGTGTTTATGCGTCTAGCCTAAATACTTAATTTTTCTCGCAATTTAGCGTTTAATTTGTTTTGCCCTTGTAATCTCGTATATGCCTACTCATAAAATTCGTATCTAATTTTTGAATTGTCTCTTTCAAAAGAGAAATTTAATTTTTGAGTTAAATAATATTTATTTAAATGTTATATTTTGTTATAGTTTTACATAATAAAGGTATGAACGGAAAGCTTATGCTTATAATGAATTTAGTTTAAATTTTTTACATTTGTTAAATACAAATTTTTTTAGTTAAATACTATTTATGAACAAAAATGATGCTTATACAAAAACTTATGTTGAATTTAGTTTAAATTTTTTATATTTAAATCTATTAAACACTTTTTTTTAGTATTTTATTTGAAAATAGTAAGTACTCTAACTATAAATAAATGAAGCACTACTATTAAAAAATTATGGAAGCTTAGTAAACTAAAATAGTTGGTGGGTTATGTGTAATGATGAAAGTAATCTGGTGGACTAAGTAGCAATGCTAGCTGTTTTCTCCTCACTTTTATTATTAATATTTGTTTTTGCAGATTCCCCAGACTTTGAGGAACTTGTTAAGTGCTTGTACTTGAAGTTGACATTGCTTAGAATTGATGAATTTATATATTTTATTGATATACTGTTGTTAAATTTATTTATGTATTTGAAGATTGTTGAATTTATTTTTGTGTGAGAGGTTGATGATTTTTTAAAGAATTGAATGATGTGATTGAAATTTTATAGTTTTTGAGACATTTAAGTATTAAATATATTTTCATTCAATATATTTTCCCATAAAATAAAAAACCAGTTATTATTTATGTATAACCTGCCAACCCAACCCAACCCAACCCAACCCAACTCGTTCTTGATCGGGTTGGTTCGGTTTGGGTTAAATGAAAAAAATACGGGTTTAGAATTTAACTCAACCCAAAGATAATCGATCGGGTCGGGCATCGAGTTTTGTCAAAACTGGCCCAACCCAACCCACATACACCCCTACCAAAAATTATGACCAAATATTTCTTGAATGCTTTGAAAATGACCATGAGGTTTTTGCATGAATATGCATGCTTGTGTTTGATTTTCTATCTTTAAATAAATGACTCAAAAACACACGTTAATAGATAATATGATCATAATCATAATTAATAATTTAATTAAAATATTTGATTATCTACAAAACAATAATTATGGATTTTGCCTCAATAGTTTCCCCATTTTTGATGATGACAAACTTATTAATTTGATTTTGAATGTTGATTTTTATTTAAGTATGCTAATAAGCAAATAGTTTTTGTCAAAAAGCTCTCCCTCAATTTTAGCATCCATTATCACATGCAAACAATAATTTTTGAACCAAAATATCACTTTCCTTAATTCAAACATCATAATGATTCATACACATGGTTCAAAGAGTAAAACAATAAACACTATAACACTAAAACAAAGAAGTACATAAGGAGTTTTTCAAAAATACTTCTCAAAAACTATATCTAATTCTCTCCCCCTTTTGTCATAACAAAAAAAGATAGGAGGAAACAAACTCAAAGCAAAATCACGATGATAATAATGGTGAAGAACCATTAGGAGGAGGAAATGGAGAGCCTAAGCCGTTATAGAAATGAAGAGGAGGATTAGGAATAGGAGGATTAAAACCAAGCTTTGGTCAACTTCGTTGACCATTTAATCCCTTAAGATTGCATTCTCCCTATCTTGATGGATTTGTCTAGCAATGATGGTTTGGAGAGTAGTAAAGACCTTAAGGATGCTATTCATTGTCTTGGTGGTATTCCTTTCAATCTTTGTCCTTTTTGATGGACGAGCATCTTCATGAGCACTTTGTGTAGTTGGAATTTGTGTGTCATGGGAGGAAACTGTAACAACCCATCTGATAATTTTTTTTTTTAAATCTAGAGAAACTATTAAATTAAAAATAAAATAAGTGGTTTAAAACACGATTAATTAAGGAAGGGGGTAATATTTGGATAAATGAAGGGCAAGGAAGGGAATTCCCACCATACTTCTTCTAAATACCATTCCCGTACAAATTAAAATTCTCTATTTTCTTCAAAACACTTTCACTTCTTATTCCCGTGAGAAAACTCAAAGAAAACCCCATTATTATTGTTCATCCAAATCTCCAAACCTCCTATTTTCCTTACTTTTCCAAATCCTTCGAAAGCAAAAGCTTCTTAAGGTTTCTTAAAACTATTTTTAAACCTTGCATGTCCAAATCTGCCTATACACTCTTATAAATCAGACTTGATCAATGAAGCAGAGGAGAACGACCCAAAACTGAAGAACTTGAGCCAAAGTTGCAATTCAACAAAAATGAGAGCCCAAAAACCGATTTAATCAGAACCTTATCTTCTCCCTTAACACAAACAGTGAGTTCTTTATATTAAAGCTTTTTATATCATATAAGATTGGGGGATTAAATTGTATTACAAATTCTGAAATTGTTTGGGAAAAAAGAGAGTGGAAGAAAAGAACTAAAATAGTGAGAGAGAAAAAGAAAATTTAGCACATAGGGATTTCATTGAAAATTTCAGCTTATCTCTGGTAATTTAGAATGTGCATGCAGCTTATCTCTGGTTGTGTGATGTTTGTGAATGAATTATATGTTAGGAAAATTTAATTAGATGCGCAGACCTTAATTTAAGGTCACTATAATTGTCGATCACGATTTTTGCTTGATATTGCTGTTGCCTTTGATGCGTATGTGAAATTGTGAGTTCTGTTACATTAACTTCTTCTAGCATGAGGGTTTGGGGCACTAAAATTCTTTTAAAATAATTGTTTTGGGGTTATTACGGATTAGGAGAAGTTGAGTGTAAGGAAATGGAATTTCGCATATAGGTGTTTTAAAACTCCATTCAAATGATTCTTCATGACTCTAACATTGTTACCATTTTCATGACTCTAATGTTGTTAAATTTCATGACTCTGATATTGTTACCATTTTCATGACTTTGATGTTGTTACTATTTTCATGACTCCAATGTTGTTTCTACTTTTCTGCCTATGGTTCCAGATTTGAATTAGGGACTTATGATTAAATTATTATGGATTTAGTATATCGCTAAGTTATGTATAATTGTTGTGGATGGATGATGCATTGCATACACGACATAATAAAGGCATTTCATACAAAACATCTCTAGTTCAATACAGTCTCATTAATCAAATCATGCATGACCTTATTCACGGTGGGACATTCAGGTTGTTCCAGGCATGGAATGACAGGTAAAGGAGAACAATCGGGACGTTGATTAGGGTTTGGCCAAACCACTTTTACCAATCAGAAATCAATTATCTTGGTGACTCACATCAAGATATTGGGCGGATTTTCCTTATTCCAAAAGAAAAGATTTGAGCTCATGCATATGTTTTTCAGAATTAAAAGAAAAAAAGATTATTATAAGTAAAACTTTTATGAAAATTAAAAGTGAAAATTAAAACTTTTATGCATAATTGTTTTCATGTTTTATACATATTTATGAAAGAAATTCTTTGAGACTGTCCATCCCTTTATTTTAGAGTTATTTCCATTTCAAAATGTTCTCTAGACTTTTTATCAATATGAGGTGATCGTAACACAGTATATAAGACTCGTGATTCAGGCAATCCAATCTTCCGTGTGTAAGGCGGAAGCCCCCCAAAATTGTTAGATATTTTTATCTCACCTTATTTATTTATTTATTTATTTTTATTTAGAAGCTAAAGGAACATGAGATATGAATTTAGCATGAGAAGATCAATTCCAAACTTGTGGAATTAAAATTTGATGTTTATTTTATTTTATGATGTAATCAGACAATCGTAGTTTATTTTCAAGATGTAATATTTTATGAATCTACTGAACAAGTTGTAAACTATATTTATGATTGTAGTTTTTAGTTATGTTGGAGATTCTAATTTATTAATCATTCTTAGTTAGCTTAGTTTTATTAAGGTGTGTGAGTCCAATTGCCATATTCTAGACAACTGGAATGGGTCTTACATTTTGGTATCAGAGCCATCTCGATTCAATAGGACTATGGGTTATGGGTTAGGAATTAGAATAGCTTTCTTTTACTATACATTCTGATTATCATTTCACATAATATCAAGTCCGATCAACTTAGTATTTTGTGTATGGTATGCAGAATTATGGCTGAAGGATATAGGGGGAATCTTGCCCCTAAAGACAATATGACTCTACCACCCACTACTGAACCATGGGAAATGGTTATGGAAGCTATTCAAATGCAAGCCACAACTACCCATAATTTGGTACAACAAATGGCAGTGCAAAGAGACGACACTCCAAATGCCAAAAGGGTGTTTTATGATTTTCTTAAGTTGCAGGCTTGCAGCCTCTAACCTTCCAGGGCAGCCACAATCCCTTAGAGGCCCAAGCTTGGCTGAATGAGATTAAGAATGCATTTGAAGTAGTGCCTTGTATTGAAGAATAGAAAGTGGCATTTGTTGCCCATCTACTAAAGGGTGGGGCAGAGTATTGGTGGAGGAGTGCAAGGACTTATCTTCAGACTCAAGGAACCCCTATGAATTTGGAATACTTTGAGGTGGCCTTTTTGGATAAGTACTATCCAAAAAGTGCCAGAAGATAATAGGAGTTGGAATTTGTGCACCTACAATAATGAGACATGTTTGTTGTAGAGTATGATGCTAAGTTTGATGAATTGGCCAGATTTTCCCCACATGCTCAGTATGCACCCACTGAAGAATGGAAGATAGACCAGTTTGAGTGGGGATTAAGGCATGAAATCAAAGGGAACATAGGTCATATGGAGCTTACTAACTATTCTACTCTTGTACATAAGATCTACATTGTTGAAGACAATTTAAAGAAGGTACAAGAAGAGAGGCATACTAAGTGGCAACAAAAGAGAGAGTCTTGAAAATTTAGCCAGCAGTTGAAGGTAAAGACACCCCAAGGGAAGGGAAAACAAGTACAAACCTCCAGCTCCCTGAGAGCAAATAAGTGTCTTAAGTGTGGGAGACATCATGGGGGAGAGTGCTTGGTTGGAAAACAAGTCTGCTACTACTGCAAACAGCCTGGTCATATGGCTCCATCTTGTCAAGTGCGCCAAAAACAAGCAAAGTCCAACCCAAACAAGCCTAACACTGGGAGGGTTTTTTTATAACAAGCCTACATTTGGATAAAATATTTAAGTCGTATCACAATAACAAAAGTCAACAATAATTACAAACACAGTGGAAACGGTTTTGAAATGAAAATCCAAAGTATTTAAACCAGAAAAATACACCGGGGCTATGAGACCTATTCAACGTAGCTCATACCCCTGGGGTATTCTCGGCAGACACCTGTACAAAAGCACTGCCCCAAGAATTTTAACTTCCCCACGTCACATCAAAAAAAGTGGTACAAGGACCCATCAAAATAAAAGTCAAGCTGACAATATATGGTATAGGTACAGTTTTCCATAAGGAAATAAATACAACCACAACAAATAGACATCTAGCCCGTATACAACCATCTAATCTGATCATGCTACAAAAAAAAACTATAACCCAAGTGATCTCCACGCGCCCCGTAGAAATCCTTCTGACACAGCAGTGGTCAGGTAAGTTTAACTCCGTTCCCATCTCCAAAGTAATAACTGGTAGGACGATCCTGATTCTCATATGAGGGCAAAACCCATATTTCCACAATAATTGTAAAGGTCACCAACCGAAATTAACAAACATCACATAGCATTTAAATTTTAAATGCACAAAATAACCTTTCAACTTAGCATACATCTAGAAAGGGTTTTCATATGCCAAACATACATAATCAAAGTTGAAAATGAAGTTTTTAACAAACTGCACTGTCATATTCGAATAAAGCATCCTTGTATCCAAATACAACTGTGAAAATGGCATAATTTTCAATTTTGTAAATGTTTCGATATCATTCAACGCTTACCACATAAGGTCAATCAATAACCCTCATCAAATACGGCACAATTACAAACCACAATCAAGTATGTATATACAACCATCACAATATATCAAACATGACTCGCGTGCCAAGCACCCTAATGAAATGCGTATATGCCAATGCACATGATTCCGGAATTCCAAACCAACACCCTCCTCGAAAGGGCGTAAATCATGATTGTACAGTCTCTCACAGACTAGTACTAATTATCAAGGTGCAATCTCTCACGGATCAGCACAATTTACTATCGTACAGCCTCTCACAAACCAGTACTAATTTGCTATGCGCGCAATCGCTCACAGATCAGCACGACTTACAAGAGTGCAATCTCTCACAGATCAGCACGACGCGAAAATTCCCGCAAAGATTAGATGAACCAACTATTCACATGGCATCATCTCGTGGCCCATCACGGTTACCACTATCACTATGGCCCATCGTGGTCACCATGTACTATGAAATGCATGAGCATACTCTAACTCTTTTCACCACAACCATTAAGTAAATGCAGCTATTAAAAGATTCCTCTTTTTTAATACTCATTTAACACTAATGATTTTTCAAAACTTTTCACAGAGCATACTCAGACATATTAATTCATAATTCAACAAATCCACATCAAATTCAATCTACAAACCACATTAAATACAACAATCCAAATTCCACAAATCCACACCAAATCACTACAAATTGCTCATTTTCAAAACTCGTCATATTTCAACCACAATACACCCATTAATTTCCATAATTGCAAACATGCATTTGTACCAAATTTATTTCCTCAAACACATCAAAACAATTTAACATAAAACACCTTAAATTCATTTTATGCAAATCCACACATCAATCAAGACAAATTCAATTAATTCGACTTCCAAAATTTCACGCCAAATTTAATCGTGAATCATCCGTGTTCACAACTCCACATTTCAAACACCTTAAATTCAACTTCCACAATTTCACCCATAAACACATTAAATTCATTTTCCTCCAAACTACACATAAGATACATCTCAAAATTCATAATATTAATTATGAACACATCAACCACAACAACATTAAAATCTCAGAGTTCTCCCCACCGCTAACTCGGTGCCAACAGCCTCGATTCCTTTTCGAGACTCAAGGAGCTAACTACATAAACATAAATATTTGTAACAATTTGTTCAAATCACACGTACGCACACTCAGCTATTAAAGCACCAAAATTTAGAGTTAATAAAGTACTCTAAAATTTTTCTTTTTTTAAAATTTCAACTTTAGTTCAAACTCATTTATTTGAAAATAACTCATTTCGTAACTCAAACACGTCAAAATCAATTTCTTTTTTTTTTGTTAACCATTACTAACAAAATCGACCACATTAATTCAATCTCAGCAAATCGTACACAATCCACATCAAACTACATCTCAACCGCGTCAATTTTAAATTTCACTAATTTCCGCATAAACGAATTGAATTCATTCTCACCATTTTACACATCAAATACACCAAATTTTTTTTCCATAAAATCACATATAATGTCCTAAATGCAAACTAAAAGTTTGGAAGGAGCCCTTACCTTAACGATAGCTTAAACAACCGATTACGGTACCGCGATAAATTCCGGTAAAATATTTTGTTCACACGTCACTTCGAAAACTAGCTCACTAGCACCGCAGCGTGGAGGTGAGCAACTTTTCCTTCTGTCACTTCTCGAATGGAAGCTTAGATCTAGAAGAAAATGGAGGTTTTGAATTTATGGGTTTTGAATTTTTTCTTGCTTTTGTGTTGAATGCTGGAAGAAGAAAGAAAGGAAAGCAGCGTGAATGGCATGGAAGGCGTAAGCTTTCTCTCTCTGTTTCCTATGTTTTTGCCTTCCTCACGTTTTCTATATATATATATATATATAACTTATGTTAACATATATATATATATATTACTTACTAATTTAATAATATATATATATATATATATATATATATTATAATTAAACCAAATCAATAAATATCTAAATATACTTACACACACCTCAACTATTTTGATAAAAATATTTATTCTCATTGCAACTCAATTGACAAGTAAATTTTTTAGCAATTAGAGATATTTTTAACAAAATAGTCCAGTAATACATTTTCCGCAACGTAATTAAATTATTTCTCGCCAACTAATTTTAAACGGGTCTCATAAAAATATCATTGGCAATTAACACACAACATACCATTAAAATTGGCTAAAAAACATCATAATTCAACATAAAAAATATACTAAAGTTGCATAAATTAGAATTTAAAATATACCTTTACCAATCAGGACTCAATTGTCTTGGTGAACCACATCAAGAAATTGGGTGACTTTTTCTTATTCCAAATAAAAAGATTTGAGGTCATGCATATGTTTTTTAGAATTAAAAAAAATTATTATAAGTATATTTTTTATGAAAATTAAAAGTGAAAGTTTTAACTTGAGATGCATAATTGTTTTCATGTTTTATACATATTTATGAAACAAATTCTTTAAGATTGTCCCTTCCTTTATTTTCAGAGCTCACAGAGATATTTTTATCTCACACCATTTATTTATTTTTATTTAGCATTTGGAGGAACATGGGATATGAATTTAGCACGAGAAGATCAATTTCAGACTTGTGGAATTAAAATTTGATGTTTATTTTATTTTATTTTATTAAGGTGTATGTGTCCAATTGTCATATTCTAGACAATTGGCATTGGGTCTTACAGGAACAAAAGAAATGCAAAAAGATTCCAAAAGTGCAAAAGTTGAACCAACAGTTGGAACAATAAAAAAATGAGTATTTTGTTGAGGAATAGTGGGAGCAGATGAATCAAAGGCATGACTAGCAAAATACTTGTTTTTACCAAAAAAAGAAAACTAGCTCACTTAGGATTAATTTTTACTAGATGATTGAACTTGTAAGATAGAATTTTGTAAAGAGCTTAGAGTAGGAGTTCGAAAAACAACTGGAATTTTCTGATAAAAAAGATTTGCTACAGATTGATGGAAAGCTGAATCAAGAATGTTATGGAAAACTTTCCAAATTGAAGTTTTGACCTTTGGGTTTAACATAGTTGTTCTCTATGATCTTTTCCTTTTTGATGAGCCATAAATAGGCATATGAGTTTCTTGTGGTGGAGGAGATGAAGTTTCATTCACAACTTGTGGCAAAAATGGTTCTTTCTTCATGTGTGAGATGTTTTTGGAGGTAAATTTTGAGATTTTGAAAAAAAGATTCCTTACCCTTAAGAGTTACTTCAAAATACTTAAAGACTTTGGCGAGGACCATTTCATAGGGATTAGTGAGTCTTTTGTAGTCACGGGTGGTGGAGGCTATCATGTTTTGGATTATGATATAGGACAAATGTAATTTTCGGCTATGGAGAAGGTGATAGATGATTTGGATATCATTGTTTGAGACAAACTCGTGACTGCCACAATCAAGGAGAACAAAATATTGGCTGACACTATTAAAGATTTTTAGGAGAGGTTTCGAATCAACAAACACAAAATTTGTAGACCCTTGAATGAAGAATTCACTGAAAACTTCATCTTTTTGTAAGCTAAGAGTTGCATACCAATCTTTTCCAAATATGGTGGGTCTTTTAGTGGGAACATCTAATATTTTGGCAAGGATATTAGGGGTTAGAAGAATTTCTACCCCTTTGAGTTTGGTTACAATTAGAGCTTTGTCAGGAAAAGTTTGGGCTTTGCAGTAGAAGACATAAACTACTTTTGGATAGTACTTCTTAGTTATTTCTAGAAATTTGGACCAACCTAAGGCATCTATGTACTATTTGATTAGAGTACCTTCAAGTTTCAGTATGTCAAAAACAAAAACGCACCCAATGCCAACTAGTCTCTCAACCCATTTGTCATTGTAGGTTTCCTTATGATCAAAGGAGATAAGAGGTGGGATGAAAATTTTGGAGGTTGTGTTTTTGAGTGGGTTATTCTTTGAGGTTTTGGAGGAAGAATGTTCTTGAGTCTTTGGCTTTGGTGAAGAATATTCTTTGGTGAAGAATATTCTGGAAGTTATCTTTTTGATGGAGAACATTCTAAAAGTTTTGTTTTTGATGGAGAATGTTTTGTAAGTTTTGTTTTTGGTGAAGAACATTTGGGTATCTTAGTTTTTCCTTTGTCATAGTTCTTTGGTATAGAAGATGAGGACTTTTAAGTAGTTTTGGAGGAAGTTTTAGAAGATGGTTTCTTTTTGGAAACAGGTTTTTGTGGTATAAATATAGGTTTGGGTTTTTTGGGGATTTCTTTGGATGATGGTTTAGCAGTAGTTTTTGTGGGTTCGAGAGGTGGCTTGGGTTATTTGAATGTTGGTTCATAGGGTGTTTCAGATGGTGTGGCATGTTTTGGTAAGAGTTTAGAAGTTTTTCATAGAGATAAGGAAGATGGAAATGATTCGAACCTTTTTGGTGGTGATGATTCAATGTTAGAGTTATTTGAGATGATACCAATGGTTGAAGGTGAAAACACGAGAAGGGGGTTGAATTGTGTGTGACTAAGTTGATAATTTTTTCATTGTTTGATTAAACTAGTTCAGACTTGATGATTTATTTGGAGTAGAAGCAATAACAAAACTAAGGAGTATAGAAATAAAGTGACACAAGTAATTTGTCCTGGTTCACCACTAACTTGGCTACATTAAGTCCCTTCACTCAGAAGGATTTAATCCACTAATTCAACAACTTGAATTACAAAGTACCTGACCCTCCAAGACAGTCTTCTCAAACAACTTACAACCTCAGATTTTTGAAGAACACACTCACCTTGACTCTACCAGCCAAATCTTCTCCGCACAATCTAACAACCCCAAATTGTTGAAGGCACATTAACACCATTATCGGGTTTGAATACAAAGGTTTGGAACTTGAATAATTGCTTCAAAAAAGTTGATTATAACAACGACTATCATACTTTAAGAAAAACACTTAGAAAATATTTCTCATTCGAACAAGTGTTTCTCTCTTTGAACTTTAAGATGAATTTGGAATTTTGAGCTTGAGTTCTTCTACTCTTTTATGATTTTTTGATGATCGTCTTCTTCTTCTTCAGCCTTGAGTATCTATTTATAGATAAAATTTGGGCTTCAATTTTGTTCTTGTTTGATTCTAAATTGTATCTTCATTCCTAGCTTGGTCAACAGTGATCTTATTTAAAAATAATTTGGAACAAGATGCTTTTTGATAATATGTTCTTTAGCCAATTCTTTATTTCTTAATCCAATATAAGCAGTTCTTCTATATTGATTATGTTCGTATTTTGTTCAAATTGAGTTTGTAAATTTTTCAAATGGATTATGTTCGTATTTTGTTCAGATTGAATTTGTAAATTTTTCAGATTGATACTGTTCATATTTTGTTTAGATGAAGTTTGTAAATTCTTAAATTGATTCTATTCATATTTTTTTGTAGATAAATCTTGATCAATTTTTTTTTTAAAATTTCACATTTTCTTCTGATAAAGCTTGATCAAATCTTCTTGTAAATAATTCATATCTTCTTGTGATAAATCTTGATCAAACCTTTTTTAAATTGTGACCATATCTTCTTTTCAACTTCGCAAAAGATTTTCTTTAATTATAAATCTGAATCAAATCTTATTTTAGACTGTCTTCAAAAACATGAATCCTTTTTCGTACTATGTGAAGTCAAATATATTGTTCTTATAAAATATTTTTTTTAACATCAAAACTCTAAGTATAAAAGCAACTTGGTTCCAACAATGGTTGTTTTAGCTCTCTTTGATTTTTTGGAAGTACCAATGCCAGCCTTGATTATCATGGATCTTCTTTCTGAGGGAGAATTGTCTTATTTGGCTTTTTTTTTT
>JBBPBP010009779.1:51830829-51895869 GCA_037974735.1 Cicer chorassanicum | reverse complement strand
TTTTTTTTTTTTTTTTTTTTTTTGTGAAGATGTGGTGGTGCTTGGGTTAAGATGGAAGATTACATTGAAAGAGAGGGGGTAGAACAATAGTTAGAGAAGCCATGACAAAAGGAGGTGGATTAGGTCCATGAGAGTTTGAGAAATAATTATAAAAAAATTACCTAAAGATGATGATTCTTGAGGAGTAAGGTAAGGAGGAGGGGATGGTGATGTAAGTAGAGAAGGTGTATGAGGTTTGGGTTTTGTTAAAGCCTTTTTCCCATAGATTTTTCGTTTGATCCATGGATGAGTTTTTTTTAGGGAAAAGAAATTTTCAAAACCTTAAATGGTGGCTGTGAAGAAGAAAGATTCGAAGAATGATAAAGGATAGAAAAGAGAGGGAAAGTTATCAAATTTAAATAGACAAAAGAAAACGGGAAAAAATAAAAGAAAACAATGGAGGGGGGACACACGTGAGAGGGAAGGTGCAGAGGCGAGTTGTCTGGTTTGTTTGCAAAACATGAGAAAAGATGGAAACTAGGTGGGTAGTTTCATTAGGCTTAAAAGTAGCCTTTTTTTGCAACAAAAAAAGAGGGAGTATTCGTTTTTTATTAACGGTAGGTTACCCATAAAAAAATTCAAAAAAATAAAATAAAAAAATAATTAAGGCTGAGTGGTATTTCGAACAAAGAAAAGGGAAACAAAACAATTTTGAGATAGAAGTTTGAAAAAAGATAATGTTTTTTTGATGACCAGAACGGTCTTGTTAGATTTTGCCTTAACATTTGTTTGGATTTTTTTTATGATAATGCATTTTTCTTTAATAATATCAAAACGATCATCCACTCGGGTTTTCGTGAAGATATCAACAAGTATATTTTCAGTATCAAAAAATATTAATTCAACATCCTTTTTGGTCACATGATCCCTAATGAAATGGTGTTTAATTTTAATGTGTTTGATCTTGAATGCCGAACTATTTTTTGTTTTTTACAAGTTAATTGCACTTGTGTTATCACAGTAAATTGAAATATTGGAATAACTCATAGAGAAGTTTTCAAGTTGATTTTTAATCCATAATGCTTGAAAACAACAATTTGCAGCTGATACATATTCGACTTTAGTTGTGGACATGACAATTTTATTTTGCTTCCTACATGGCAATCTTATGAGGGCTTATCCAAGAAATTGATATGCATGACGTGTGTTTTTTCTTTCAAATTTGTACCTTGCATAGTCAGCATTACAATAAGCTTCAAGATAAAAATTTGTACATTTTATATACCAAAAACAAAGATTAGTACTACTAACAAATATCTGAAAATTCTTTTTATTGTAGTTAGATAGGATTATCTAGGTGAAGATCGAAATCTTGCACATAAACCAACTGCAAAAACAATATATGGTCTACTGGCAGTTAGATATAATAAGGAACCAATTGTTCCTCTATATTCTTTTTCATAACTTGTTTTTTCTTTTTCACCTTTGTCCAAATTTGAAGATGGATGCATAGGAGTTGCCATTAATTTGACTTCATTCATTTTGTATTTTTTGAGAAGATTTTTTAATAAATTTTCTTAAGAGATAAAGATTCCATTTTCATGTTGCTTGATCTGTAAGGCACAAAAAAAAAAATTCTCCAATCATACTCATTTCAAATTCATTTTGCATGAGATTTGAATAATCTTCACACATTTTTTATTTGTTGAACCAAAGATAATATAATCAACATACACTTGAACTATTAATAAATGAGATTTATTAATCTTTCTAAAAAGTGTAGTATCAATATTTCCTTTAGAAAAACTATTTTTGATCAAGAATAAACTCAATTTTTCACACCAAGCTCTAGGAGCTTGCTTGAGTTCATATAGGACTTTGGTGAGTTTAAAAACATGATTTGGTTTTTTTTTTTTATCTGCAAAATCAGGAGGTTAATGAACATAAACTTCTGTATTTAAAAGTCCATTTAAAAAACACTTTTAACACCCATTAAAAAAAGTTTAATAAGTTTATGAGATGCATATGAAGAAGGACTCTTATTGCTTCTAACCTTGCAACTAGAGAAAATGTTTCATCATGATCAATACATTCTTGTTGATTGTAACCTTGAGTGACAGGTCTTGCTTAATTTCTAATTACTTTACCTTTTTCATCCAATTTGTTTTTGAACACCCATCTTGTACCAATGATAGTTTGAGTTTGAGGTCTTGGAACAAGAGTTCAGACTTGGTTTTTTTCAAATTAAAGAAACTTTTCTTGCATTGCTTCAACCCACGAGTCGTCAACTATAGCTTTGATAGATTTTGGTTCTATTTAAGAGATAATTGCTATATTGTTGTGGTCATATTTGAAAGAAATTCTTGTTCTAATGACATCATATGTGTTTTCTGATGATTTGATCTTGCGAATGATCCCCTACAATTCTACAACTTCGTGGAGGTGTTTGAATAGGAGATTGATGATCAATCTTGTCTTTCTAAAGAACCTATTATTGTTATTGTTGTTATTGCTGAGATTGATCTTTTTCCTAATCATTAATCTTTTGTATATCAAGGTCATCAAATAACACATGCATACTTACTCCCACTATTTTTATTTAATTTTGCATCAAACTTTCCTAAATTATCTTTGTTATTCAAAATATAGCAATAACAAAAAAATACGAAAGTATGAAATATTTGGCTTTATGTTTTTCCACAATTCATATGATGTTTTGTTGAGAATTTTTCTTATTGAAACACGATTTAGAACGTAGCAAGAAGTGTTGATTGCATCAGCCAAAAAATATATCTCAACATTTGATTTCACCAAAAAAGTTCTAGATATTTCTTGTAAAGTTCTATTATTTCTTTCCACAACTCCATTTTGTTGGTGAGTTATTGCACATGAATAATTATGAGAAATGTCATATTTATTGATCACTTCTTACAAAAATAATATTTGAGCATTTTTCTTTTTGAAATTTTTTACAAAAAATTGAAATGCTTCAAAAGAATCACCTTTTTGTTTTAAATAACACCTATGTGAATCTTGAAAAGTCATCAACAATTATGAAGCCATATTTAATTCCTCCCAAACTTATAGTTTTTATATGACCAAAGATATCAATGTGAAGTAGTTCAAGAGTTTTTTGAGTTGAAACAAAATATTTTGATTAAAGTTACTCTTGACTTATTTTCCTTTAGCACATACTTCACATTTTTTATCTTTGTCAAAACTAATTTTTGGTAGTGCTCTAACAAGATCATGTTTGGATAACTTTGAGATTGTTTTCATGCTTACATGGTCAACACGTTTATTCCAAACCCATTTAACTTTATCAATGGATATAAAACATGATTCAATGGGTAATTTTTCTAAATATAACATATAAAGATTTTTCTTTTTAGATCTAGAGAAAAATAATTTTCATAAGATATTTGCTTAAATTAACATATGTTTTGTTTAAAAATAACTTCAAAACCACTTTCACATAATTGACTTATGTTTAGTAGGTTATGTTTTAAACCTTTAACATATTGAATATCAACTATTTTTCCAGAATTACCTTTACCAATAATACATTTTCCTTTGATTTGCGTTTGATCATTATTTTCAAAAGTTAAATATCCTTCATCATTCTCAACAAATGAGAGAAAACATTGTCTATCTTCAGTCATATGTCTCGAACAACCATTGTCCAAGTACCATGGTTTTTTCTTGACATTTTGAAAACTTACATGTGTTAGAGTTTAATAAGTTCTTAGGTACCCATCCAGTCTTAGGTCCTTGAGGGTTAGTTTTTCTTTAAAGATTACTTTTTTCTTAAGATAGTAGTTTGTTTTAGAATGACCAATCTATGAGCAGTAAGAACATTTTCTTTTATTCCTTGAGAACGTTATGATATGAGGCTAGAATGTTAATCCCTTTTTGGAAATCAATTTGCCTTGATTTTCTCATCGTTTTTCTTGTGAAAAAATGCAAAATTAAGATGTCCAAGCTTGTTATAATAAGAACATTTGGTTTTGCATTTTTTTTTCTCCTTTTTCAGGTACAAAAAAGTTTTCATAAAATTTTTACTTTTGAGATTTTTCAAAATCAAGTCTAGCTTTTTAAAAAATTCCTACTTGTGATCCCATGATAAAAAGTTTCAATGGAATTTTTAAACTTTGATAAATCATTTTTAAGATTTTCAACTTCTTTTTTGAGCATAACGTTCTTCTTTTGGATTTCAGAACATTATTGAGACTTGTTCTTAGTAGTTGCATTCAAAATCTTTTGTTTTTCAGACATTTTGAAGTGAGAGTCCTTCAAGCTTTGGATGCCTTTTTTGAATTTATCATACATAGCTTGGGTTTTATCCTTTTCTTCTTTTTCTTTTTGAAGTTGTTTTTTTAATTAACCACATTTTTTAGCAAGGAAGTTTGAATGACATATAAGATAATCCAATTATATTTTCACTTTTTCACATAAAGGACAATAGTTAGAGATAATTACCTTATCATTTTCTAAATTTCCCACTAAACACGTGTTAGATTCTTCACTATCTTATATAACCAGTTCTTCAAAATTATCCCAAGTAGCCCTTTTGTTGTATCGAAAAAATTTCTTGGTGCCCTTTTGTTTGAAAGACATTCAGTTTTATAATGTCCTAGTTTATTGCACCCAAAACAAGTAGCTTAACTCTTATCTAACTCAATATTAGAATTTCCACTTTTGTTTGGGAAATTCCTCCTGGTTTGGTCTCTGCTTTTCATCATTCTTTGAATTTTTCTTGTGAGAAGAATCACTTCTTCTCCAACTTCTTCTTTCTCTTTTGGTTCCTCTTTTTCATCTTTTTGCGAAGATGAACCTTCTTGAGAGTTTTGTGATGCTTTCAAGGCTATTGCTTTACATTTCTTTGTTGGTTTGTCTTCATGAAGTAGAACTTTATGAGCTATCAAGGTTCCATTAGTTCTTCTAATTCGAGTGTCTCGAGATTTTGGACTTGACTTATGGTTGGACCATTGGTCTCAATATGATATAGAGACATCATTGAATTTTTCTCACCTTGTCTTGGGTTGAGTAGGCTTTGCCAAGTGAGCACATTTCATTTACTATAGTTGTGAATCTTGAAGTTTTCTCCTTTATTCATCTCAAATAGTTCAAATTTTTTTACACCAATATCTATTCTTATTTCTTTGACATGACTTGTTCCTTCATGCTGAGTTTATAGTGTATCCCAGATTTTCTTTGTAGTGTCGTGTTCATCAACTCTTTCACTTTCCTCTTTTTTGTTGTCCAATATGCTTAATTCTTTCCAACAGATGTTGGATCACTTTGATATACTCCTGGTACAAAGTTTCCATCTGTTATGATACATCACATTCCAATATCTTGAGACTTAAGGGATTGTTGCATCTTTCATTTCCATAAGTAGTTGCATGTAACATCAAAATAAGGTGTTCTATTTGATGATCCTACTTCAAAAACATACTTGACTTTTGACATTGCTTTTGCTTCCTAAATCTTTTCTACCAACACTTGTTAGGTGCTCAAACCTTAGAGGCAGAGCTCTAATGCCAATTGAAGTAGCAATGCCAATCAAAAGAAAAGGGTTTAAAATATAATCCCTTTTAAAATTTAATTCGTGCACTTAATTTTAATTAACTTAAGAACAATATTTGTTTGAAGATAATTAATCTCTATAACGTTCTGGAGGTGTTAGTTCAAATAATATAGTTGAATTTATGAGTAAGTGAAATGTAATTAGTAAGTGCAAGATAAATAGAGTTAAAAGATAAAAATATCACACAAATATGTATCTTGGTTCACCCAATGTGGGTTACATTGAGTTCTCACAATTTGTTAGATTTTGCACTAATGTGTTCAACACCATAATATTCTGCTTTGCACTATCTTTCTTGATCACACCTTGATCAACTACAATATTCACCTTTCAACCTTGAAAGGAATTTCTACAATCACCTTTAAACCTTGAAATACAACTTATCTCCAGAGCGTTCTAAAGGTGTTAGTTAAAATAATACAGTTCAATTTATGAGTAAGTGAAATGCAATTAGTGAGTGCAAGATAAATAGAGTTAAGTGATAAGAAGATCACACAAAGATATATTCTGGTTCACCCAATGTGGGCTACGTCTAGCCCTTATAATTTATTAGATTTTTCACTTATGTGCTTATCACTAGAATGTTATGCTTTGCACTATCTTTCTTGATCAATTACAACATTCATATTTCAACCTTGAAAGGAATTTCTACAGTAACCTTTCAGTCCATAAAGGATTTTAACAAGTACCTTTCAAATAACAAAGATTTTTACAACACACTCAATCTAACGTAAGAGAAAGACTTGAGTTACAAAATGATGTGTATGATAAAGGTGTTTGGGATCTAAGGTTTCACAATTCTTGTTTGAGATTGAGAAAAACAAAATCTCAGTAAGAGTGACTCACAAATATAAGTGTAGATTGATTGTATAAGTTTGGATTGATTGCAAATGAAATTGGAGTTTTTATTTAAGAGAAAAACTTCAGAACTTAAACTTGATTGTATAAGTGTAGATTGATTGCAAATGAAATTATTCCCTGCATCTTATAATTGATCTTCTTTTATAGATGAAAAGAAGCTTGAGAACTCAGATAAAGTTGAATATAGTCGTTAGACACACTCGCCAAATGTCAAATATGATTTGATCACATTAAACACATATTTGTATTACTGTCCAGAACGTTCTTGATCGACCCAAACGTTCTTGCCTTGAATATTGAGGTAACGTGAATACGTGTGAGAATGAGTTGTCAAACGCAATGGGAACTTTGCTTGATCAGAGGCATGCACAACTTTCTGCAGTAACAATGCTAGTACAATGTACTATTGTCCTTGCTCATTGCTCATCAATCTTGAGATCAATTAGGATGTTGTTTTGACCATTTGGGCCTTTGATTTGAGTCATTTAAGTGCTCATTAGTTCTCAATAGCCCCATGTGCAAATTTGATGTTCTTAACTTGCAATTGGATTTCCCAAACTGATATGTTTTTAGTTTATCTTTAGTACGGGAGAACCAGAATGTTCTTTTAAACATTCTCGAATAATTTTGACATTCCTTTTGAAGATTCTTTCAAAGCTTTTGGACTTTTTAAAGTGGATTTTTGTCTTGACAGAGCATGATATAGGACCACAAATTATGCCCAAATATTTCTTGATTGCTTTGAAAAATATCACGTGTTTTTTGCATGAATGTGCATGCTTGTGTTTGATTTTTTATCCTTAAATATATCACTCAAAAACACAAGTTAATAGATAATATGATCATAATCATAATTAACAATTTAATTAAAATATTGATTATCTACAAAACAATAATTAAGATTTTTGCCTTAACAATTTCCCCTTTTTGGATTATGACAAATATATTAATTAGATTTTAAATTTTGATTCTGATTTAGACATAATAATAAGCAAATAGTTTTTGTCAAAATACTCCCTCTCAATTAGCCAATGTTTTATTTGAATCATAAATGTTTTTAAAAAATATCAATTAACTACAATTAACCCAATATCTAAACATTGTTAGTGTCAATTAATTATTCAACATTTAGAAATTTTCCTGTGATCAAATAAATAAATTTGATTTTAAACATAAAAATTTTAATTTATATTTGTAACTAGATGTATTCAACTTTAATAAGCAACCTGTGTATCATAATTTGTAAATGTTAATTAATCTAGAAATAACTTAAATTGACTTTATTATGTACAAATATAATTTGCATATCATAATCAAGAAAGGAAGAAAAATAAATATTAATGGGAGAGAGAGACGCTATTAGATTAGCTAAAAAAATAGGAACGCCGTTAGATTAGTTCAAATAAAAAAGAGAAAAATATATTTGCGGGATGAATTGAACTCATTTAACTAAATAACGTTATTATATAAATGAAAAGCTGCATAACAAAAGAAATATCATTCCATAACAAAAACATGAATTGGCAAAAGTTTTATTACCAAACACTGAAATTAACAAAATATTATAGTTTGAACACCAAACTGATGTTCCAATCAAATAGGTCCATATAGTTATATTTGTTCTTCAAATTAAACATTCCAAATTAATTGATCCAATGATCACTAATCAAAATGAGATTATGCAACGACTCTCCAAACTTTAAATACACTCCATGATAGTCTGAAGAAAAAAATCTCAATCAATATATGCAAACAAGTGATAATGAAACATAAAATAACAATAAAACAGTGTGGAGCAATAATAAGGTTTCTTATCACAGTTTAGGAAGAAAGTTTTGTGGAAGTTTATGACTCTCGTGATATGCAAATTGTTTACAAGCTATAAAAAGTCTTGTTATCTTTTGTTGTTGTTCCATCCCCTTCTCTTTTCTCCTTTTAATATGTTTTCCACATCCTTCGATATTTGGATGTTCAGGTAGAAGAACATCAATTTCCTTAGATACATTGGAACCAATAAAATCCTCCCCTTCATCTAAGGTTGTAGGTGCAATATCATTGTCCATGTTAGCCAATTTTAATTCAATCCTAACACCGTCATTTATTATGAGGAGTAGTTTCTCTTTACATGTACCATGTTAGCCATACGTATTCATTTAAAAAAAAAGGTTAAATATGTTTTTAGTTCTATAAATTTTCTACATTTTAATTTTAGTCCTTATAAAATAAAACTAGTATTTCAATTTTTTAGTGATTTTTTATGGAAGTTTTTTTTATATTGTTGTAAACATGCTTGCAAAAAATTATTTAAAAATATACATTGACTTAATAGTATGGACCAAAACGGCATGCGTGATAATTTTTGTGACTACAAGTTTTTTTTTTTTTGTGGTGGATTTGGGTCCTCTTAACTGAACAACTCACTTTAAAGAACAAAGTTTATAGTATACACAATTGATGATCAAATGAAAGGTTGATATTATGTGCACATGCATGACCAATCTATTGGGTATTGGGCTCCCTTCTTATGTGGAGAAAGGTACAAATATTGTAGCATATCTGTCTCACTTATTTAAGCGGAGAGAGGTCTGATTACGGCTGTAAGAGAGAGACTATTTTGAATGAAAGACAATCACCAAAAGAGAAAAGAAAAGAGCAAACCCTATTCTCTATTTTGTCAAATCAGTCTCAGAAAAATATCGATTGCGCATTCGTTAACCGTTGGATCAGGCTGATTTTTGGATAGCAAGTTCGCAACATTCAGGTACTCATTTTCAACGATCGGATGGGGACATGACGTCTGGAGAGGGAGGAGTAGTGCTCGCACACAGCAGGTTTTTTTTTGGGTGTTTTCCTTATTCTTACTTTTCATTTGTAAGTTTTAGTACTTTCTTATTTGGCTGATTGTAGGCGCAATTTGTGCATCATTTTGACTCAATTGTACTCTTATTTGATTGTAGTGGAGCTATTACTTTGGTCTAGACGACCCGTGGTTTTTACCCTTACATTGAGGGGGTTTTCATGTTAAAATATCAGTGTTCTTTACGCTATTTTATTTTGATCAATTTGCTACCACATATATTACTTGTTATTGTGTTTATTCCCATCACAATCATGGGTGGTTATAATATCAACCATTGATTCACTCACTTTACCAACTTCTCACTTTAGAGGAACCAAACTCTTTTATTTTATAGGGACTAAAATTGAAAGGCTGTAATTTTATAAGGACTAAAAAACCTAATTAACCCATTAAAAAATTGTGGAGATGCATCTAAAATTAACTTGCTCTCACTTTCCAACACAAAACATGCCTCTATCACATTTTCATCACAATAAAAGTGAAGGTTCTAGAAAACACAAGAAAAATGGGGTTTGAATTGTCTATTGTCATTTTTGAAAGATACTTCAAAAGCTTTACCAAAAGTATGTTCTTTATTATATCATTCAATTTACAATTAAAACAAGTTTAGAGGTAAAGAGGTTGAATATAGAGAATAAAGATAAGATAAATTGAGAGATCGAAGGAACACAAATACTTTTATACTAGTTCACAACATACTATTATTACATCTAGTCCTCCCCTTACAGAGAGATTTTGCCTCAGTACAGTAGATGACTTAATTCACTATTTCAATAATAGCATACAAATATTATTTACTCTAACTCTTCAGGTATCGAGTATTCTTTTCTAGCCTCTCCAAGCTATCACCATGAGAACCCTTCTTCAACATTTTGGCAGCCTGTCGTTGAGATTCATAAGTGTTGTTGTACCTCTTCAGATACCTCTTAGGGGTGAGATTGTAACTCTTATTGAGATAATGTTACATATCAAGTCCTATATCAATTCAAGTGTCTCAAAACACTTTGAATGATTTACATCTATTCTAAATAATTTTGTACTGAGATGATTTTTCATTCATACTTTTCTTTTGATGTGTGCTTGACTTTTTCAGAATTCTTTCTTTAATACATTGTCTTTTTTTTTTTTTTTTGCATTCTCTCTCACGCACTCAATTCACTAAACAAGTTCTTCTTAAATAGAGAGAAGAAGTGTCTATTGAGAATGTTACCATTGGAGATCTTCAATAACCATTTAAGGTAGATCAATGTTAAAAATTTATATATATATATATATATATATATATATATATATATATCTTCATGATTGATTCTGCACATCTTCAATATAAGAAGGCATATCTCAAAGGATGTTACTATCAGAAGATGTCACAAAGACTTTCAGAACAATTAACAGATTCAAGATGTTGACTAGAGGATAAACAAATTTGTCTTCTTTAGAGCATTGACTATTTAGAGCGTTGACTTTTTCAGAGCTTGTCATTTTAGAGCGATTAATTCCATCAGAGCATTGACTATTTTGAGTGTTGTCTTTTTTATAATTGTTGACTTTTTAGAGTGTTGAATTTCTATCAAAGTTAAATGATACAATGTTTGTCATAGTTCAGAGGCACACGATCATTTTACTTGACATACTTATTAGAGGCAGACAATTATTTTGCTGGACATACTTATTAGAGGCAGACAATTATTTTGCTTGGCATACTTATCAAAGACAAAACATCCAGATTGTTGCTTGTATTAATGAATTAACTGGAGGCACGTTTGAGAGTACGATCATCGATGTCGGATACAATTGTAGTAGTTTCTTCATAGTCACTGTGAACTTTATTGAGAAGATTTTATTTTCTTTGTTCAAAAGAGGATCTAGCTTATACCAGAACAATGACTTGTATTCTTTTTCCTTTAATGTTTTTGACTTGGACAATATATTGAAATACTTCTATGGTTAGAAACACTTAGATTATTATCTCTAACTCACTTGTAACTTATGCTACCTTAAAATAGATAGTCATTAATATAAATATTTGTCTGCTAACTTAATTTGCAATCTTAGAAAATACAGTTATGGTATAATTGTACTTTATTTGTTTGTTTTTGATATCATCAAAACATTAACCAGAATATTATAGCTAAAACCACTTTTGCACTAACAAAAAGTTGGTCTACTTGTTGCCAATTTCCTTCGTCTATTACTAATGTAATAACTTGGAATTTCATTTAAACATTTTCCCTTCAATACAAAAAGAATTTGCCGACATGTCTTTAGATTCAAAAAAACTTACATGAACAATATGCATTATGATTAGAAAGATGACAAATAACTTCTCTATGTTTTCTTAGTTTAGTGCCATTCACAATAATATTTTCTTATATATAAAATAATGAATTCCTATCACCATTCTATGCTCCTTCAATTCCACAATCCACAGATGCACTCCACAACTCCTTCTTAAATATGTAAAAAAATTATGAGTATAAATTTATCTACCATGCTTATCAAAATTCATATACAACTTCAATTCTGAAATAAAAAAAAAGTGTATCATTGTTTGCAATAAATTCTTTATACCTCTGTGCTTTTATTTATGAATCAAATCACATCCAAAATTCCACCAAACTTAGATTGTCATTCAAGTAGTTACCAAATAATTAAATTTCACTCTAATCTAGACGTTGTTCTCAAAATTCTAGCAATAAATATATTTTGAAATAAGCTGGAATTCATACTTCTAATATCATACATTTGAGAAAGTCAGCTATTTCCTTCAAACTTAAAATCAGAAATAACACTCTACCGTTTTAATTCAAATAGTTATGGAGACCCTGGATTCCAAACAAATGACATAAAACGTTTATTAAAATCAATGTTGGTATTTAAGGAAATACCCACTTTTCTGAAAGTTTTATTAGAATATCTCATATGCAAAATCTATGAAAAGAACCATTAAAAACTTTCTCTATTTCAATTTTCATACCTAGGTCTTGATATGTTATGATTCTAGTAGGTTTGTTCCCCCTCCCCCATTGCTTTTAAAAAAGCTTCAATTAACGACACAAATGAATCAACTTTTTCATCTGCTAAAATGAATGTCCCAAAGGTTATACTTAGACAACGACGATTTACACCAATGAATGGTGCAAAAATCATATGATACTTAATTGTATTGTATGTTCACTACAAGTTAAATGGTTTTTGGCAGCGACAAATGTCATTGTGAAAAATGTAAAGTTGTTGGCAACGAAAAAGCCATTACATGTTGGGAATTTAATGGCTAATAGAAGCTCTCTCTCTCTCTCTCTCTCTCTCTCTCTCTCTCTCTCTCTCTCTCTCTCTCTCTCTCTCTCTCTCTCTCAACCTTAGATGACTTTTTATTTTTCTCAAATCTATCAATCTTCACATTCGACGGCGTCTTTACGAGAAGAACAAATCAGAAAGAAACATAATGAGGACTATAGGAATGTTAAAAGACAATCACATGAGCGACTAAAAGATGAAGTAGAATAATATGTCAGAAAGAATGGGGGATGGAATTGCGACCTTCTTTCATAACACTTTTACAATCTTTTCTTTAGATCACAACTTGATATAGTATACTTTGTATTATCAAACCGTCAACAGGCTTACAAACTCAGTCTAAATAGACTTAATACAACCTCACTCTCAACAATCACAAGGGAAAGGCTTCGAGTTATTTATTTACAAATAATTGAATAAGTGTTTTTGTTCTTTGCGTATAAAAATCCAATGACAAATTTGAAAAGCAAAGGAAATACATCGACACACTCAGAAATGTGAAGCCTGATTTTATTAATCTGAACCTAAGATATTTATGATAAAAGAAAGTATTGTGATTAACTTGTAGCTTAGACTCTTGCTCTTCATGTTCAACATCCATTTCTATTTATAGATGATGGAGAAAAAAGTTGTTGGACACGAGAATCCATAAAGTAAACTTCTTTGATGAGTGGTCTTCATGTTTTAGTGTAATTCAAAGAGAATGTTTTCTTCCAGAGAACAACAATCTTCTGCTTTTTGAGACCAAAATGTAGCTTCGAAATATGAGTATGGAGACATTACGAGTTGCTTTTCTGTTGCAGCATGGAAAAAGGAAAAAGTTCCAACTGTCACTTGTACTTTTGTATTATTTGTATTACATTTTGTGTTGTAGCAATAGAGATTGGAGAAGAATGAGAGTAATAGGGGTCTAAGAAAAATTATTCCATTTGGCCAAGAAAACACAAACAAAATTAATGGCTTGGTATTTCTTATTTCAACCATAAATTTGAATGTGCACGGAAGGAAACTTTGACATTAAAAAAAGTTATCTTATTTTGTAATAGTCAAAGAATATTTAGATTCTTTGTTGATGTGTATATGTGTATATTTTGATTATGGATTTAGATTCCTCCATCAAAGCTTTCTCTAACGAACTCGAAGTATGTAGTTCTTTTCTAGCTTCCAAAAATTGCTTCGTCTACAACATTCATATGCAAATATGCTCCTTTGTCATTTAGATGTTTCATGGCTTCAAAGAGATTAGAGCGAATCTCATCATCTTTTACCCTGACTTTCAATTTTCCATCATCCACATCAATCATAATTCTTACAGTTTTCAAGAATGGTCGACCAAATGAGATGAACTTCATCATCTTCCTCCATATCCAGCATTACAAAATCCATAAGAAACATGAATTTATCCAATTTAACTAGGGCATCTTCAACTACACCATGAGGGCGCTTGATGGATCTTTCAGCTAGTTACAATGTTATTCTTGAAGTCTGCATTTCCGAATCACCAATTCTAGAATAAGAGGCATAAGATTTATGATTGCTCCAAACCATGAAAAGAGGCATAAGATTTATGATTGCTCATAAATCAAGAGGTATCAAAAGTAAGTATGAGTTATGGTATCCACAAAGAATTGTGCAATATCAAGCATTCAATACAGTTATTGTTCTAAGTGAAGCAATGTAAGAGTTTTATTCATCTCTTCAATTAGATAAAAAAACAACAAAAGTAATGTAAATTTAACAATGAAATTAAATTGTTGGGATTAAATTTCATCAATTACTTTCTAGTGTATCATACTGATTAATGACACATATTCATGTTAATATCAACATTATCACTGTCGCTATTCACACATTATTAATTACTTATTCACGATGAGAGATTGACCGTCTTTCTTAAACAACGATTCCTCAAACTAATAACAAAGACGGTCACATTAACAACCAACGGAGAACAAAATCTAAGGAGTATTTTCCAATAAAACTTCAAATCAAATATAAAATTATGAGTGATCAAGCCGTGACAAATATTAAGAACAAGGATAAATATTTATATTCATGAATAACTAAAATATATATATATATATATATATATATAAATCAAAAGAGATATTAAAGAGTATGATTGATTATATCTTATCTCAATAAAGAGAGGTTTAACTACTCGTTGTCATGGTAACTTTAAGAGATCAAGATGAAAAGAAGAGAAATTGGTCTGCAATGATGATTTCCAAGCTTTCTCAAATGGTTTTCTATCAATTTTGAGTTTTATCTCTCTCTTTGTGTAAAAATCTCCCTTTCAAAATGGCAGATGGTTCAACTTTAAATAATCTTTTGATAAGTGACATTTCGCTCAACGTATATCTTATTCGCTTAACGAGTGAGCATTCTTCATGTTGAAACCAATTCCAACTGTCAAACTGCCTTTAATTTCATTCAACGAGATTATAATTCGTTTAGTGACATTGACTTTGAAATTTTGTAAAAACTCAGTGCCTTGAACTCGCTTATCTAGATGTTTTCTCACTCAGCGAATTCCATTTACCCTATTTCATCAAATCCTGGCATATTATCATTCTCATATCTCAACCTAAATAAAATAACATATCATTGAATTGGGGGAAATCACTTGTTTATATTAAACTAAATTAATAAGTGCTTATAAATTGTATCTCAAACTTGGAAAAATTGACACTTATCCACTTATACATCCTATTAAATTCTTTATTGCAACTATAATGACATAACTAATTTTTTATGTTTTCTCTTGCATTTTAATTTCATATATGGCACCACACAAGCATTTTAAAGTAGTTTCTTCAAAGAATAGGAAGACTAAGGATACACCCCAAGGTTAAATGAAGAAAGATTCTGCCAACTGGAAAAGAGACAACTACTTGCCAAGAGGATGATGTATTTAGAAAAAGGTGAGTACAACATTTTCAATATTAGTTGATGTTGTGGCTAGCCATGTTGTCCTCATTTTCATGGATGGGTACTCAAGTTACAATCAAATATTTCTTTCTCTTCCTTGCTTCTTCTTTCTTTTCTTAGCAAAAAAAGAATAATAATAATATAGTGTGTTGGTAGTTTAATAATAATATAGTGTGTTGGTAGTTTGAATAATAATAATAACACAAACCTCCATTTTTTTACTAGATCTAAGCTTCCATTCAAGAAGTGTTAGGAAGGAAAGTTGCTCCTCTCTACAAGGTGGTGCTTGTGAGCTAATTTATTTGAGGTGAGACACTTACTTCCCTCCCTTTTTTCCTAAATTTGTAAGCTTTTATATGTGTGGGGGGATGAGTGAAATTTTTGAATTCTTAACAAATCCTTTTATGCTTGTTGTTGTTGTTGAGAAAAGTGAAATGAAATGAAAACATTTTCCTTTTCTCCCTCTCAAACCAAGGGGAGATAATGTTTTGTTGGTTTTGTTTGATTAATTTGATTTAATGTGAAATTAGGGAGGTGTTGGTGTTGAGTGTTTTATTTAAAAAAAAATAAAAAAAATTAATCTTTGTTATTGATGTTGTTAGTAATGGTTAGAAAAAAAAAATTGATTTTTGATGTGTTTGAGTTATGTAATGAGTTATTTTCAAATAAATGAGTTTGAATTGAAGTTGAAATTTTACAAGAAAATTTAGAGTTGTTAAAGTTGTGAAAAAGTTCAAATTTTAATTGAGTAATGAGTTTGAGCAAAGAGTTAGATTGTGAAATTAATATGTTTAGAGTTAAAAATGTTACTCTTGAACTGAATTTAAAGAAGAAGTTTAGAGTACTTTATTAACTCAAATTTTTGTGCTCTAATGGTTGAGTGATATAACTTGAAAGATAAAAAGATTTAATTTTGGAATTATGATGTGGTTGGATAAATTTTGGTGGTGAACAAATTTTTATAAACCTTTATGTTTATGTAGTTAGCTCCTTGAGTCTCGAAAAAAAATTGAAATTGTTGACACCGAGTTAGCGGTGGGGAGAACTCTGATTTATTAATGTTGTTGTGGTAATTAAAGAAAAATGATTTTTTTAGTTTGTGCCTTTCCAAAAATAATTATTATGATTGATGAGCAAGAATGTATACATGTGGTTATCAAATCTTTGAACTTGTATTTTAAGGAAAATTAGTGAATTGTGATTTCAAATTTTTATATGTATACTTTCAATTTTTAAAAAAGTTTGCAAGATTTTAATTTAAATTTCAAGTTTATTAAGTAAAGGTTAAAGTCTTGAGTTAGAATTTCATTTTTTTAAAGATTCCACGTTTCATGAATTAAAATACAAGCTTTGTTGATAAGGAAAAAAAAAAATTTAATATATTTTGAAAGGAATGAAACTATTTCAAATAGTTAGAACTTTGAAACTAGAAAAATATTTATTGATATATTTTTTGTGTGGTTATGTTGTTATGAGGTAAATACTTTGATTGAACACTTAGTCCTTAAAAATGTAGTAGATCAAACTTGTAGTTATTTGAAACAAAAAAATGAGTTATGGCAAATTTGAGAAAATTTGTGGTTGTGTGAAATTTTTTTGAGAAAAATAATTTAAGACTTTTCGAATGATTGTTAGTGAATTCTCTAAAAAATTGAAGGATGATAATATTATTAGTCCTTACTCGTTGTAAACTCTTTTAGTGAAATATACTCTAAGGGGGTTAGGAGTAAGAAAATGGTTGTAAGGTAGTTAAAGTCTCAGGGACTAATTTGACTAAGTCAAACACTATTTGATTGAAGGTGTTGGCACGAGCGAGATTTTCGTTGTGTTTGATTAAGGTAGCGATAATTGTTGAAAAAGCTATAATTGAGGTACGGGCTCCTTCTAAATTTTTAGTTTGCACATAGGGACCTTATATGTGTAATTGATGTGTGAATATGTGATGGTTATTATTGACATGATTATGAATTCATGATTGATAATATGGGTTGCTACATGTTATGAATTTTATTGATGAGAATATGTCTTGAGTATGCTTTGTGAAAAGTATGATAAATTATTAATGTGTAATGAGTATTAAAATGGGAGTCTTTTAATAGCTACATTTACATAATGATTGTTGTGAATGAGTCAGAGTATGCTCATGCATTTCATTGTTAGTGGTGATCATGATGGACTACAATGTTAGTGGTGACCGTGATGGGCTACGGGATGGTTCTATGAGTTGATTGGTCCATCTTATCCTTACGAGTATTTTTTTTGTCGTGTAGGTCTGTGATAGACTGCACTCTAGTAAATCGTGTTGATCTGTGATAGATGGCACCTTGGTAATAAGTACTAGTATGTGAGAGGCGATACATTTATGATTTACGCCCCTCGATGAGGGTTTTGAAATTCCAGAATCATGTGCACTGGTATATAAGCATTGCAATAGGGTGTTTGGCACGCGAGTCATGTTTGCTATGATATGATATATGTATATACGTGCTCTGTTATTGTCTTTTATCATGTAATAAAACCTAAGTGTTTATTGTTTGTCTTCATGACATAATTGTTAAATGGTAATTGTTAATTTCGGTTGGTGATCCTTTACATTCTTGTGGAAATTGGGCTTTGCCCTCAGATGATACTCGAATTCGTTCTATCGACTATTACCCTAACGACAGAAACATTGTTAGACTTCCCTGACTTCTTGGGCATACCACCCCATCTCAAGTAGGGCTACATATATGGGTCGAGTCAGAGCTCCCACTTTTTGTAGTAAGTTGTTTTGAGATTCCTCCGCCGCCGAAGCCACTTATCTCGTGGGTGGACCTGACCTTTGAGGAGATTGATCCATCTATGGCTAATGAGGAGGAAGACGTTACTTCAAGGAGAGATACTACGTCATAACCAACATGCGTAGTGTGTGGAGGTCACCCTTGTTACTATAGTTGTTAGTGGATGATCAGATTAGTTTTTTGTTGTATAGGGCTTTAGTGTTTTTCTTTTGGTGGTTGTACTGATTTTATTTTGGGAGGACTTTATCTATGACATCCCTTGACAGTTGACTTTTTAGTGGGTCCATGTTCCATTTTTTTGACGTGACCAGGGGGAATATAACATTCTTGGAGCATTACTTCTGTGCAGGTGTCTGCCGAGAATACCCAAGGGGTATGAGCGATGTCTGATAGGTCTCATAGCCCCAATGTATTTTCTATTTGTATACTTTGTATTATTGTCCCAAAAACTATCTTAGCTTGATTGTATATATGATGTAATTATTTATGACTCTTGTCATTTTGTGTTACGACATTTTATTTTATTAAGTTGTTTTTTTAAAAAAATGCACTCGCGCTTTTAAAAATCGGAGTGTTATAGATACGACTTTAACCTCACCGTGACTATTATTGATCGTGCAGTAATTGTCTCTTCGTTCAAATGTTTAATTGAATGCAAGTCACAACATGTGTCATTCTTGCAATGTTCAATTCTTTATTTCTTGATCCCAGAATAGATGCGTGAAACCAATAGACTAAATATCACATATTGGTCGATTCTAGCATAGCCATGCATTTCTAAGGTATAACTCTATCAAGTGGCCCAAGACATAACTCCTGTTTGTAGGAGGCACAAATCCTACCTACATCACTCACACCCCTCCACATGGTTTATTGTAGGCCCAATAACCATCTTTATGATTGTCATGTTACAGATGATGTTTGACGGCTTTAAGTCAAATGACTACTTACTATGGTCGCATGAGAATCGCTAATGACACTTACACAACAATTATGTAGAATTCTCATAGTGGGTTAATCGAGTATAAATATTTATACTTAAATAAAAAATTGATATATCATATTCATGAATTGTGGGATGTGGTCATTAATCTATTCACATAATAGTCTTGATGTTATATCATCGTCCTAATTAACAATAATACTTTGACTATGGACACTTTAACAATAACATTTTTTATGTTCAATAGTGTCTTACGATCAAGTCACACTTGATGTTCTATTGAACAAACTATTTATTCTATGGACTTTATTATATTATACGATTAATAACATAATTAATGATGTCCTGTACATATATCCAAAAGTTATATATATGATTTAAATTCACCATACGAAGAATAATCTATGTAAAAAAGATTGGTGCTAGGGCTTACACCAAGAGGATCTAAAACCCAAATGGGATTTGGAGTTGGCATTGTTATGATTCATCCAAAAGGGATATTTTCAAAGTTTAAATGACAACTAGATCCTAAGTTTTCCAATAATCAACTAGAGTGTGAAGCTATGATCAACTACATCGTAACAAACTATCACCATATACAAGTCAAGGAAGATTCACAACTAGTAGTGAAACAAGTCGTTGGGGAATACTAGTGCTGGAACACAAACCTCTAGAGAAACTGTGTAATGGTTAAGAAGCAGTTGCTTATGTTTGTCAATGTAGTTATCTTACATGTCCCTCGTGAAGAAAATGAGGAGGCTAATGAATTAGCGCAATAGGCATCTAGATATAAAGAAACACTCTATGAACTTATTCACAATGAATATCCTATGGAAGGATGCCTTCAGGTGGTTGAATCTTAGATTGAAGAGATGAACGACTACTTAAAAGATCCCTTAATCCCAACCAATTTCAAGCTGAAACACAAAAACACTCAATTATGTATTAGTTGATAGGGATCTATATAAAAGGGATGCAATGATGTTCTCTTAAAGTGTGTAGGGAAGATAAAGTCTCTCAAAATCACGGTTGAGGTACGTGAAGGACTTTGTGGATCCTACAGGACTGGTCCCATAAAAAATGGTTGATTTATTGCTATAGATATTATTGGCCCGATTAACTGTTTCCAATATGCTAAAGGATGTGAAAAAGTGTCAATTGTATGGACTTATACAAAGGGTGTCGATCGAATTACTGCATCTAGTGATTGAACCTTGACCTTTCAGAGGATGAGTTATGGATCTAATTGGGAAAATACATCCAACTTCCTCAAAAAGGCATACTTTCATCATAGTGCCCAATGATTATTTTATCAAATAGATATAAGCTCAACCTATGATAAATGTGGGTCAAGATGGAGTAATCAAGTTTATTCAACACCAAATCATCTACAAATTTGGTATTTCCTCTCCTCACTACACCCAAGCTAATGGGCAAGTTTAGGCAACTAATAAAATCATCATTGAACTAATTAAGAAAAATATTGAGGATAAGTCGAATAAATGGCATGAAACCTTACAAAAGATCTTATGGGCCATAAGGAATTCTAAAACAACTGCAATAGGTTTCACCCTTTATCAGCTCCCCTATGGTCAAGATGTCGTCTCCTGTTAGTGATTAATGTAGCTTCACTTAGGGTTGCTAAGCAAAGAAATCTTAACATGGATTAATATCAACAAACTACGTTAATGAAAATGGATTCCAATAATGAGGATCGACTAATGGCCTTAACCAGGATTGAGAATTCATAGATTAAAATGATAAAAGCTTATAACAAACACATCAAACTCAAATGATTTGTCAAAGGTGACTTAGTTTGAAAAACCATTTTGCCAATTAGATTTAAAGACCTTAAATTTTGAAAGTTTCTAGTGGAGGATCCTATCAGCTAGTGAATATGGAAAGTGCATAATTAAATTGAAGCATATATGGATAATACTTAAAGAAATATAATCCTACCATTTGGGAGATAATTAAGGAACAACATCAATAAAATTTCCATTTAATTTTTTAAAAGTTGGTTGCCACAAGCTAACCACCTAGTCGATTAAAAGTCTAACAGAAAAATCTATGTGGATGGATCTTAAATTGTTTCCCCCATAGGATCTTCAACTTTCTCTTCATTAAGAGGAATATAACTTTCAATGGAAATTTCTACCTGTTGAGTCTCTTCGGCTGTTACCTCTTCAATTAAAGAGGTATCTACTACTGCAACCTCAGAGACTATTTTGCTCCCCTAGTTGTAGTACTTGCTTCTCAAGCTAAGGAAAGTATGAAGTTTTCCACCAACTATACTGCTTCCTTGGGAAAACTAAGTTTTTCACCGTCTACTACAACTTCACACTCTCCTTTTCCACCAACTAAGGAGAGTATGAAGTTTTCCAAAGCTTCATGCTTGAGCTTCAGCCCCTTTTGGTTGGTGGAAAAGTCCGAATCAACATCTGCCTTTTGAGTCAATAAATAATTTAATTCACCATCAATACAAGTAGATTCTGTCTACATGCCAATTCTTTGACTGTTGGATGCCTTAATGGTCTCGACTAACTAAGAAGCTTTTGGTTGTAGCTGTCCCATTTCTTCCTTGATCCTTTCCTGCTCAACTTTAACGAAATGTGCCATATCTTCAATGTCTTGTTTGCATTGGAGGGATGCTTATTTCTTCCTCAAGATCTTAATATCCTTGCTTGATGGTTGTCTTTGTAAATTGGATAACTTCCACACGATTAAGTCTGTGAGCAACACACTCTTATTAATCCTTAGTGAAAATCTTAGTGAAAATCCCATGTTGGGAATGAGGGATTCCACTAGTGATCCTAATCCAAAGAGCAAGGATTTGAGAGTGACGACTTTCTCTAGCTTGGTGGGAATTTTCTTTGGCATTGGTGCATCTACCATGTCTTCCTTGTGGACAAAGAGACCACATAAAGGCCATCGACAGTCTATGAGAAATACTTGCTAAGTTCCTCGTCATATATCTCTGGCAAGGGAGGCGACACGTCGGTTGGTGGAGAAGAAGGTCACATAGGAAGTGCATGAACCCTTAGACGTAAACTCTTCTTGTGGAAGTCAAGAGATCCAAGGGTCTCATGGATCAAATCCATAGAGGCTTGAAAACAACAACATATAACATATTAGGAAAGGTGGTGACATATTTGTGGAAAAAATAATACAAAGGGTTAAATCATTCGTCTCACCTTAGAAGAGGTTTTTAATGTTGTTTTAGTCTTTTGGGGATCAGATAGAGCCTTTTCTACTGTTGGGGTGAATGTGAGAAGTCTTTATTATCTGAAACAATGAGAGAAAAGTTGAGTTAGGGAAAAATAGGAAACTGAGTACAAATGGGACATAGCATTTTGTGTGATGAAGAATTACCTTTAATCCATCTTCTTCTTGTTAGTTAACACCAATGCTGCTTCAATTAATTGTCTTCAATTGAATTTTGGGAGTCATGGGGTTGATTGATCATTGATGTAAATGCTACTTGGTCTACTCCTTTTCTTGTGAATTGATTTTTTTCCCTTGCTCCTCTTTTAAGTTTATTACATTCTTGCACGTGAAAGAAATTACAAAGACAATTAAAAGAAAGACACTCAAAGACTGGTAAGCTAAAAAGTGAATGATGAATTACGAATTTACCCTACTTTCTAGTCAATACAACTTTGTTTCTGGTAGATGGTTTGAAGGATAGTTGTCGCACATTGATAAGCTCAATAGTATGAGCTTAATCATCACTAAAGTTGCATAACATCAAGCGAAAGACGCATTTGCGAAGGCTTTCTTTTTTAAAGGTTACCTTGACAGATAACCACCAATTGGTGAAAACGTTAGACTTCTAGGCTGATTGGGAAATGCCGTCATGGAAAAGCATGAATCTTTTTCAAACTCAAGCGAGCGACCTTGTCTAGTTTGGCTTCATCAATAAAGTGTCTAGTGGCCCTATAAGCGATTGATTCATCGCCGCGGGGAATGTGTTGTAGAAGGCCAAATTGTCTTGCCACACATTTAAGATTATAGTACTCCATTGAGATCTTGTTGTTCCTCTTACCTAGTTTCAAACCGCAATAGGTCTATAACTGTAAGAATCTTAGCCCAATTCTCGTTCACCTCAACTTGAGCTTGCGAGGAGAGATAATCTCTTCCTTCATTATACATGCAATCTGGAGCACAACCTTCAAAGAAGACAAAAGTCCAACGGATGATATCCGATACAACAAAAATAGCCGTTTGACTACAATGCAGGTTAGTTCATTGTTACCTGCAAGATGGATTAGTCGCCTCCATAGAACTCATCTCTCGTCATCTTTATGTCATTTCATTCCGTCTACTTCCCATCTTTATGTCATTTCATTCCGTCAACTGTTCTAAAATAGTGTGCAAAGAATGGTAAAAGGGAGGAAAGGAATAAAGAGACCCAAGCTATATACCAATTGGATTGAAGCAAAGCAACATATAGCTGCAACTCTTGGAAGATGGCCACAAAACTGGTACAAATGAAAAACTTGTTGAACCAATACAACAAGAAAATGTTGTGCTCAAAATTTGAGACCTCGCCGAAAAGCGGCAATATTTTGTGCAATGAAAGAATCATAAATGGAAGTGGATTTTGAAAAATGAAATCCTAAGAAAGGGATTGGGGTATCATGAGTCGTAGTGGCTTCAACCCTAATAATGGGCAAGCCAAGAATGGTTGCCACGTCAAGAAAGGTGGGGGTCATCACACCAAGTACAAACAAATGTTTCATGTTGAAGTTTACATCCACCTTTAAAGCATGATCATACCCTAGAAGCTAACTTGGAGATCCATTTCACGTAATTAGGGGTTTGACGCAAATGTGTTCTGAACTCGCTAGGTTTCTAGTCGACGCCAAACCATGCATTGGTCAAAGGGATTTTGGAGCTGAGAGGTTCAAGGAAGAATGGTTTAGTAGTCAAGGACACAAAGTAAGGTGATCTTGAAGGAGACAAAGTGTACCAAGAATATTTATGTTGCTTTGGTTAAGGTTTTGTGAATTAGATGAAAACATGATTAAGAACAGGGGAGAAAGGCATTCAAGGAAATAAGTTATGAAATATTGCAAGGAAGTTCTTGAGAAAGCAAAAAAACAGTTAGAAAATAAATAGCAAAAAGTGGGCAACGAAGAAATCGACTAAGGCTATTTATAGTCCAATGATAAAGCAAAAACCAGGCTTGATTAATTGAGATAATCATGGGTACCATTAAGGTAATTAATTGGGATATCATTAAGTTTTTATCTTTTACAAGCCGATGCATGGTTTGTAACAACTACTTTTTTGTTTTATGGCACAATAATGACATTGTTCATGCACAATAATTATTGCTTGTGTCGCATCACCTCATAAGTTAACAACTATTTGATAATGCAACACAGGGGGACGTTTGTTTACACCTAAAAATAAATAACTTGTTAGCTGAGGATGACAAGCAATCGAATTTATGGGATAGCCAAATTCCTCTTAGCCGAGGGAGAATCAGCTGTGAATGGAAACAACCAAATTTGAGTTAGTTGAGCCTTTCTCAGGTTTTCAATAGTCCACAAAGGTCGGAGAGGCTCAAGACTGGGTCAAAGCCTAGTATAACATAATACTTTGCTAGTTACACTCATCTTCCATGTTTGTAGCGCCAATTATGATCAACACAAAGGCACAATTTTAGGGAAAAAAAACGTACAAATATTGCCAACGGGGCATGCCAAAGAAGAAGGAAAAACGAGCCGATCTTAGGAAGCCACAAATTCCCTCAAATGGGAGCTAGCACGCACGACCTACGTAATTAGCCGAGCACGGCGACATGTCTGTAGGTCACAATTTATGGTCAATAGGATTAACTTTGCCTGTAATAGCATGACTTGTAATATTTTTAAACACACAATCAATCAAACAAGTTTTTTACGCATTTTATCTTTGTTCAATTTATTTTACCTTATGCATGTGTAGTTCAATAGCTTAAACACTCACACCGTACTTAACAATCTTTGAAGTAGTTAAAGAACCCATAACTAAGGGACATAATTATTTTCTCAGAATAATTGTTTGAACTAGAGAGAAATCTTAAGTGGAGCACAATTAGTCGTTTTCCGGATTGATTCTTAATCCCAACAACAAGGTACAATTTTACACAAATAGTTCATATGTATTTGTTTAAGGAGACAATACATATGCATTAGAGCATTTTTGTGAAACCTTTGTAAAAAATAAGGCTTAAATGCTTTCAAGTTTTTCAATTGTGCAGTTTTGTCTCTTTTAATTTAAATGAGCAATTTTACTTCGTGTAAATTGTGTGATTTTGTCCCTCCTAGCTTTAAATGAATGATTTTATTCGTTTACACTTCTGCATTTCTGATTTCATAGTCACCTACTCTTTTTACAAAAACAATAAATGTTGACGTGACATTATTTAATTTAAAAAAAAAAGTCATGTGTATCAAACAACCCTTCAAATTTATTTTTCAAAATAATTGCTATGACAATTTGGGTATATTTGAAATAAAAAAAACTTAAATAAATTAAGAAATATATTTTCACTAATCTAAAGCAAACGAAAATCTGTAGAATCCATTCTCTCTTATGACAAACTAGTAAGTTATGAGATGTTTACATCGCCCTTCATGTTTAGTTACATTTGTGCAATTTTTAAAGAGTTTGAATTACTCTATTTTCAATTGTTAGTTAAATTTAGTGTACATAATAAATTGTTATATGAGCTGTTTTTTGGAAGGTCGTGATTCTACATATTTTTGTTAGCTTTAAATTAGTAATTATACATTTCTTAATTTATTTGAATTTCTTTTTATTTCAAATGGACTCGAATTGTCATAACAATTATCTTGATAAATAAATTTGAGGTACTGTTTGATACATGTGATCTATATTTTTTTTCTTTTTAATTGTTTTCTAAATTAAATAATGCTCGTTATATTTTTTTTAAAGAGTAGAGTTATGACATAAAAAAATGCATAAAAGTAAGAGACTAAAATCATTCTTTTGAAGTTAAGAAGACCAAAATTACACAATTAAATTTTTTTAAAATAAAGTTGCTCATTTAAAATTAAGAGGTAAAATTGACTATTCAAAAACTTGAGAGAAAAAAATTACATTTAAGCCTACAAATAATTGCATTTAAGAGTTTAATCTATTTATTACAACTTTTGTTAAAAACATAATTGTAAAATAATTTTTAAATGAAAAACTGTTTTTTGATAGTTTTTATAAAAATTATTTTTAATAACCTATTATTTCAAAAAATATTTTAATAATTTGAAATGAATGGAGTTTTGTGAATTAAAAAAAAAGGAAGGAAGAAAGAAGTTTGAGGATCAAACTTGGAAAATAGAGTTGACAACACAAGGTGCGTCTGTATGATTTTAGGGAACATCCAGCGGTGCATCGGTTGAATTTCACCTGACATTCAACGCATGTCATCTGTCATTCTTCTCAATTCCTTCATTCCTTTCTTTCTTTATACAACAATTCGTGTTGTTCAAGTCACGCAACACAAACGAATCAACCAAGGAACAATTAACACGAAGTTACGAACGAAAAATTAATTTAGCAGGGAAGAAATCGCGTTATTGGTAATGGCGGAAGGGGTGGAAGCAGCAGCAACCACCACCACCACCCCCACTAGCCTTCTTCCTGACTTGCTGAAAAACACGCCTTCGAATATTGCTAGATTGGAAGACGTGATCGAACATTCTAAAGCAAGACATAAGTATCTCGCTCAAACTACTAGTTCTTCTGATGGCGGTGATGTTCGTTGGTACTTTTGTAAAACCCCTTTGGCACCTAATGGTATGTTTCAATTCAATTCAAAACCTAATAAACCGTTTTTTGAATTTAATAGGTTTTTTTTTTTTTTTTTATACTTTTTCTTATACCGATTCCAAATTCCTGCTAATTAATTTGAAACTTTTTTCTTCAAGTTTTCTTCCCCTTGTATGTTGATGATCTGAAGTGAGATATCAAATTTTGCTTAGTTTTTTTTAAATCTATTTATATATAGCTTACATGAGTAGTACAAGTGTATGATTTGTTAAAGCGAACTTGGAAGCGAGATCTTCTTAAGTGAGAGTAACAGAAAAGTTAGGGCTTACACAAACTAAGGTAAATGCTACGGTTGACCACCATATACCAGTGTTTAAAAGTCATCCGAAACTCTAACGAAGATCGTCGACACTCATTGGAACGGTCGTCTTGTACTTTAGGGTAAGACAATGACTCAGATGGTATGTCGCTCAAAATCTAACTCGTTGAACCGAAATCAATAAGTCACCATCTCAAACGTAAAGACGAGGAGAACCGTTAACTTGTACTTTTAAAAGAGTGTTGTTGATCATTGTTGTTGTTTTGAGTGACTTTTACGCATTAGTTTATGGTAGACCTGGTTTGCCTTAGAATTTGTCCACAAACTAAATGTTGTTTTTAGCTTAAGTAGACTAGAGATTGAACCTTATTCTCTGGGGGCTAAGGATGATGTGTTTTATAAAAAATAAGTAGTAAATAAGTTTCTTGCTGGTGTGTCTAAAGTAAGGGTTCGAGCTTCCTTATGTTTGGTCTGACTTTGAGTTCTGTACTGGGAGAATTTCGCACCCTCGAACATGACTTCGGATGTAGACATCTGAAATAAAAAGCACATATTTTGTGCCGTGTGGTAGTACACTTCTGGACAAATTATGTTCTCAGATGGTACACATCTGGAAATATGTGAGGTTTTTAGAAATGTGGGGGTGGGTAAAGTTTTCCCCTTCTGTATTAGTAGCAAAAAGACATGCATTTGTATTGTGTTCACGAAGACATGTATGATTTAGGAACTGTATTCGATTTGTTAAAGCTATTTGTTGGTGCTCCTTACGTGACTAGAGGATCAGAGGAATCATATTTTGTGGTTATTGGCCGGTGCATTAGCACCAAACTCCACCAAATCCATTTTGAATCTGTTTTGCTGGTATTCTGTTGCAGAGTTAGCGGCTTCGGTCCCGAGCACGGAGATAGTGGGGAAGAGTGACTATTTTCGTTTTGGCATGAGGGATTCTCTTGCAATTGAAGCATCTTTCTTGCAGGTAATTTTTAAAAATGTATACCAGGTAAAATTCTTGTACTTATCTTCATTTGAATAGTGGCTTCGGTGTCCTTTAGATAGTGAGATTCTTTGTTTGTGTTTATTTGTAGAGAGAGGAAGAATTGCTTTCTAGTTGGTGGAGAGAATATGCAGAGTGTAGTGAAGGACCGAGAGAACGACAAGGTTCCGGTACCAAGTTAGATAGACATCAATTATGTGAAGAAATTGAGGAAGAGAGAGTTGGTGTTCCTGTGAAGGGAGGACTTTACGAGGTACTTGTTTTATATTTTTTGTCATGTTTTCCCGTAGACCTCATAATGATAATTATTAACTTAATGCTTTTTCTTAGCACATTAGTCATGATATTTTTTCACATGTTATATTCCTTCTTTAATTCTTCCAACTCTTGGCTGATTTGTTGATGAAATTTGTGTGTTAAGAATTTGGCCGCACAGTTTTTGAATTTTTTTTTTCTTTCTAAGTTTCGGTGCTTTCTCATACAATCTTGCTTTCTTCAAAAAAGAGAAATGAACAAGAGAAAAAGATGTTGGACTAAAGAGAAATGGAAAAGAAAAGCTGAAAACAAATATCTGTGTTTTAGTTAATCCTTTCTTTCCAATAATATGAACACATTTTACACAGGATCCTTTGCTGTCTTTTCTGTATATCTTGCTAGGTAAATATAATACAGGATCCTATGTAACGGCGTTCATAGATTTTTCTTCTTAACTTTTATATGTTTCAATAACACGGGGATGAAGTGTTTATGCTAGGACATAGAATAAAGGGAAATCTATTAATCCTTTTCCCTATCCTTGTATGTAGGAAGTCAAAAAATATAGACTTCCATTCCCTTAGAAAGCATCTTTTAGAAAATTTAGAAATTGAGTGGTGTAAACCATTGTAGGAGCGTATTTGCTCTTGTATATCATTTTCCTTGGAGAGATTCTCTCCTATTATTTCTTATCTTTTTTTATAAATATTAGTGTTTTTCCTCTAAATCCTTGGAATCCAATTCTTGGGTTCTTAACAATTGGTCCGACTTGCCGGATTCGAGGGAGTGCCAGTGTACATGGAAATGGAGGATTGGTGGGCTAAGAAGGCAGGGCTGCCCAACTTTCTAGGGACCGATCCAGTTGGGTGGGTTGCACAGGCTGAAAGGTTCTTTTTGAAGCATGAAATTCATGGGTTCGATAAAGTGCAGTGGGCGTTCATGAGCTTGGATGCATGGATACTGTTTTGGTTTCATTCTTGGGATCAAGAAAACCCAGATCCAACTTGGAAACTTTTTGCACAGGTCTGATCCGTAGGTTTGTCAATCAAGAACCAGAAAACAAAGTCAAGAAGGGAGTAGCAGAGGCTGTTGAAGAAGCCACAACGGTAAATCTGCTGTGTAATTCATGGGGGTTGCTGTCGGAAAACCAAGAACCATCAGAAAAACAGAATCAATAAAAAGTGTGAAGTTAACAGAGCAAGAATCGATGAAGAAAGATTCAGAAAAGGAAGAAAATCTAGTCTCGCATTCGTGGTTGAAGAAGGAAAAATTACACACCTTAAATGACCCGTTTGGTTGGATGACAGTGCCGGGAAGTTTTTTTTGATTCAGAAAATTAATGAAGATGAACGTTCCATCAAAAACTTATATTCTGGAAATTCGTTGAAGTTGTGGAATTTTAGAGAAAATAAGGAGAGAAAATAATAAGAGTTTGAATATTATTGATAATAGCTTTATGCTAACTTGATTACAAAAAACTCAATATTAATCTCTATTTATCGAGAAACATAGACTCAATCTTAAATCAGGAACAAATCATAATAATAATGAGATATTTTAAGATATCTCTATGATTATAAATTGATCATAAAAAACAACTCAAGATACTATAATATAATATAAAAGATATTTTCTAATATTCTAACATTTGGATATGGAGGAAATAATGTTTATCGACAAACAAAAAACTGTGGCAGAGGAGAAAGGAAGCAGCCACCAAATCCTGCGCAAAGGCACTGGTTCTTGGTCCTTTAAGATTTCGGCAAGCCTTGTGCCTTCGTCGGAGTCATCAGTTCAATCAGAAACAACAGGGATTGCAGCTATAGGGAAACTGACCACGCAGGAACTGCATCTGATGGCTTATTTGCTGATTGTGGTTCCCCCACTGCCACCAAAACCACCATACCTGAAGGACAGCAGTGACGAGTTGGCAAATCTTAAGGTTCATCAATGGCGTTGTTCCTCTTTCTTGTCTTGCCCTCGTTTATCATCTATTTTTCTTTCGGCAGAGCTTTCCTCCGTGAAGCCATACTTGACACAGAAAACGTTCTCTTCGATTCAAGCTTCTTCTCCTTGTCCCTCACACTTGAAATTGTGGCTGAAAAGCTTCTCGAACATTCGCCTTCCGCCACCGCCTTTGTTCTGTGTGATTCCGCGTTCAAGAAATCTGGTACAACCAAATCGGCCGACCGCCAGTCCATTTGAGCTTTCCATGGGGTTGCAGCTGAGAGGAGCACAAAGGACGCGTGGGTTCAAGCGTCCGAGTCCGACGAAGAAGAGAGAAACAAGCAAAATGGGCCTCGTTAATGTTAGGTCCAATTTTAGACTTAAGGGGCTTGCTTGGGCCAATCTGATTATAGCCTTCTGGTTCAGAAAACAAGGAACTTGGATAATCTAATTAGAGGCCATACTTTGTTGGGTCTAACCCAAGGCACATTGAGTCCAATTCAGAACTCAGTGTGTTTGCTGTTATGGCAGGAAAGTGCAGAAAAGGGTATATGAAACTCAACAATGAGTCACCAAGACCTCAACAGTGGGATCCAGGAGGAAAATTATATTTTGTTTTTTTCTGACAAGTTGCACATTAAGGAGTTTAGTAGTTTGCAACCTTGAGGACAAGGTTGTTTTGAAGAGGAGTGTATTGTTAGAACATAGAATAAAGGAAAATTAGAGTAGTTAAAGTAGTTAAGGGTTGTCGGATTAGTTATTTAGGTTAGTTATTTTCTGTTACAGGGTAGTTGCTATTAATCCTTTTCCCTATAGTCTATAAATATAGACTTCCATTCCCTTAGAAAGCATCTTTTAGCAAATTTAGAAATTGAGTGGTGTAAACTATTGTAGGAGCGTATCTGCTATTGTGTATCATTTTATTTAGAGAGATTCTCTCCTATTATTTCTTATCTTTTTTCTAAATATTAGTGTTCTTCCTCTAAATCCTTGGAATCCAATTCTTGGATTCCTGATAGTTTAGGCATTTATTTATTATTTTCAGAACTTAGTATCTATTGCATATGCTAAACTAAATTTCTAAGGATATTATTAGGACTGTTTGAGCACTATTAAATTTGAACTTTTCATAATTAGAGTTTGAGAGAATATGACTTTCCTTTCTTTATAAAGAAATAAATTGGGAACTTCTTTCCAAGGATGTGATGCTCATCAATACAGGTAGATTTGGTTAAAAGACATTGTTTCCCTGTTTATTGGAATGGAGAAAATCGACGTGTTCTAAGAGGCCATTGGTTTGCTCGTAAAGGGGGCCTCGACTGGCTACCACTTCGCGAAGATGTTGCTGAACAACTAGAGATTGCTTATCGCAGTCAGGTCTGTATAATTGTTTAAAACACATTTTTTGTTTTATATAGAAATCATTGCTACAATTTTAGAAATGATTAGCTGTAAGGGTGGTTCTGACATAAAATTCTAAAAATATACACTCATAGCAATGATAGCATGATTCGTATTTCGTGTCCATTCATTATCATCAAATTTCTCATAAAAGGCATACCAGTACATATATCTGAAACTTTTAGCATCCTCTTTAGTGTTAAGCATCAAATAACTGCAAATTTTGAATTCCAAAGGGCACCGCCCTTAGAATTTCACTAAACCATTTCTTTTTCCACCAAAATTTGGATTTTTTAGTAAAACAAGTTGATTCTAACTGCTAAGTAACTATGCATCTAATTAGGTACTGTTATTTAGATAATACTTTTTTGTCTTGGTCTCCTAGGTAATTTACTAGTTTAGCAATTTAAGTCCTTTTTACGGCCAGAGGGTTAGGTTAGGGCATGGAAGAGAATAGTCCATTTTCAATTTGCATTCATATTTGCTTCAGAAAGCAAAAGATTTATTTTTTACTGGTTTCTATAGGTATGGCATCGGAGAACATTTCAACTGTCAGGACTTTTTGCTGCTCGAGTCGATTTGCAAGGCTCCACCCAAGTATGCAGATTATTCTTACAATGATGATATGGTTTATTTGTGTATCGTTTTATGGATAGAGATCGTTTTGCATTTTAATACCTGGTGTGATATTGTACATTTATGTTGAACATGCAGGGCCTGCATGCCCTTTTCACAGGAGAAGATGATACATGGGAAGCCTGGCTAAATGTTGATGCTTCTGGATTTTCTAATTTTGTGAGTCTTACCGGAAGTGGAATCAAGCTAAGACGTGGTTACTCCCCTTCAAATTCGCCAAAACCAACCCAGGTTTCTAATTTTTTCCCTCCCTTAGTAGTGCTACTGCTACAATGTAGAGATAGTCTGCCATTAGAGTGCTCCTCAATCTTTCCATAGATGGATATGAACATTAGGTCCCAATTTTGCTGTGTAACTGTATCTTATATAATCCTCATGACTATTAAATTGTGTTTGTAATGACATACAAGAACCTTGGTATAGTAATATCCATCATATCCATATTTATCTTTTATCATTTCTAATACACATTTTATAATATAATAATAAAATTTGGAGCTGCATCATATTCAAAAATGATAACTGTTGAAAAATATGTGTGAATATTATTGAAAATATCTAGTGTACCGACACTAATATGCTTATATACACTACACTACCTTTTGGCCTGATTAATGGGCCAAATACAATTATTAACATAATAATACAAGATATACACCATTTTACAAGACTCCCCTTCAAGCTAGTGAATGGATTTTCTATCATTCTGTTTGAATATATGATAAAATGTTTATTAGGATATAGGATAAGAAGGAGTAGTAACAATATAGAATGAGGAGTTACTTTGTTAGGATATGGGATAAGGAGGAGTTAGTTAATTGATTAGTTAGAGAATATCACATATAAATAGGTGAACACAAGGATATAGAGGATTATTGATATTGAGTATTGTAAACTTTTTGTGAATACTGTAGTGTCTCTATTGTAGAAGGGGAAACCCATGGAGAATCTCTCTCTCTCTCTCTCTCTCTCAATCATTCAATAAAAGTGTTATTGTTTAATTCTTTTCAATTTAATTCTTTTGTTTCTAACACATTTCCAACTTCCAAGTATGGTTGCTAAATCGTTATGTTTGCAATCCCTTTGTTCTGAGCAATACTGATAGCCAATTTATTATCACAACACAACTCCACAGGGCCTTTGTATTGTTTCTTCAAGTAATCCAGTATAATCTTCACCCACAATAGCTCACATGTTTATTGTGCCATAGCCTTCTAAATTCATCATCAACACTTGATCGAGTCACTACGCTTTGGTTCTTACTTTTCCAAGAAACAATGTTCCCACAAAGGAATGCGCAATAACCTTTTCCACCTTTTTTGAATAAGAGTCCTCTTCCTGGAGTGGATTTGAGATTATTAAAATTCAGTGTATGTTTTATTATTCTTTGATTGTGCAACATTTTAGGCTAATTGTTAGTAGGCCTAGTCAACACAACTTCCTAGATATTAAATGTAATTATAGCAACATCATTATAAATAGAAGGTCTGACCTCATAAGAAATACACAAAAATTTGTCATATTTTACATGGTATCAGAGCAGGTTTTGATTCTGTGACCTGTCTTTGTGCTTCACAACCGCTGCCGGCGGCGATATATGTCGATCGCAGCGATATTTGCCGCTAGCACCACCACCTTTCAATCTTTAATTTTTTTGCCACAAACAGTTCCATCATCGTCAACTCCGGCGGCCCTTCCGCTGTCTTCTCTGTATTTTCCCAGCTGCGACATAACCAGCGTTTTTTCCATAGTTCTGTGTAATTTACACTGTTACTGCTGTGCCAACACCAGCTGCACCTTTTCCCGTGCGACCCACTGCCTTAAACCACCACAGACCACCGCGCAATCCTTCGGCGAGCACAACGGTGCTTTTCCCGTCGCCAACAACCACCACACGCGCCTCCACCTTCTCTACGTGTGGGTCCCACGCACCACCACAAAACCCGCATATGCAGTTCTCTCCGACTACCGTTTTCAAGCGCTGACCACATCAGGAGCCCCTTTGCCACATTCTGAGGTGTTTACCATCTTTTGGTGATTTTTCCGCAACCTTTCATCTTCCCTTTGTATAGATTGCCATGTCTGGCACTGTATCGGTGTTGTTTTTTTTCTTGCGCTTTCAGTTTCACTACTCTTCCGCTCATTCCTTTCAAAAAATTGGTCGATTTTGCCAATTACGCAGATTAGGCTGCTGCTGTGGGAACTTGGTTTCAAGGATAAGGTACCATTTGCTTAGACAATCCTTTTATTCCCACCGACGATCAACCTAGTGGTGACTCTATTCCTACATATGAATCATATTAGTGACATCTTTTATTCCCAACGACGACTAATCCGGTGGTGACTCTATTCCCACATATGAATCATATTAGTGGTGCGTTTTATTCCCACCAATGATCAATCCAGTGATAACTCTTTACCCACACATGAATCATTAATTGTGCATTCTCTTCTCAAACAAGTCCAATTGTTGTCATACTTAGTTTCAATTTTAGTGATAAAATGTTTTGATGTAACAAACTTAAAGCATAGTAAGCTTTAGCTAGAGGGGGAGTATTAAAATTCAGTGTATGTTTTTATTATTCTTTGATTGTGCAATATCCTAGGCTAATTGTTAGTAGTCCTAGTCAACATAACTTCCTAGACATTGAATGTAATTAATGCAACATCATTATAAATAGAAGGTGTGACCTCACAAGAAATACACAAAAATTACTCATATTTTATAGAGATATGGTAGAGCAAAATATACAACTTGCAAGTGTCTCACTCTTGGATTATGAATGAATTGACTCATTACGTTGAATGTATTGCCAAATCTGGCCTAGTGTGTAACAAACATTTCTCCTGCATCTTGCAAAAGATCAAACACTTATTTCCTCCGAGAGATGAAAATGCTTTGTTTTGAGTAGGTCACCTAAGAAATACTTGAGTTGCACAAGGTCCTTCCTCTCAAACTCTAATGATAGTTTCTCTTTGATCAGTTGCCTCTCAATTAGATCCTCTCATGTAGTAGATCATCTGTATAAACTGGAAGTACATTTAGTTTTCCTCCATGTGAATGTTCGAAGAAAAGAGTGTGCTCTCATTGGCCGCAGATGATGGTCAACAACACCCAAAATTATTAGATGGTGGTGACGGAGGTCGTGGGGCAACGACAGGCAATGGACAATGACCAATATTGAAGGTTCTAAGGGCTGCGATGAAGGCAACAAAAAAGGGAACCACATTCAAGGGGACTAGGGTTTTTACACAGAAACAAGGCCGTCAAGACCAGGAGCTTGTGATACCATGTGGAAAAGTATATATGAATATAATTGAAAATATCTAGAGTACAAACATTTATATGGTTATACAGACTACACTATATCTAACAGGCCTGATTTAATGGGCTGAATACAGTTATTGACATAATTACAAAATATATGCCTATGTACAACAATAACAATGAGAATGGGAAAAGTTGACTGTTTCTTGTTATAACAATGTTTTTTTTTAACCTGTTTACGTGGTAAAAAGAATTTCATCATATATTTTTGTTTGATATCATAATGTGGATAGTTGAATAAACTAAGTGCTCATTCTTTCTTGAAGAATGTAAGTGCAGATCGGTTCTATTAGTACTAACTTGCAACTTTTAATAGGATGAATTAAGGCAAAAGAAGGAGGAGGAGATGGATGACTACTGTTCCCAGGTATTTAAACAAAAATCCAGGTTATGATCATCATTATACTAATTTTTATAGACTATTATCTTCTCATGTTCTCTGTGGGGATCCATACTTTTCTACTGGAACACTTTATTTTATCTAATTTAAAAAACTGAATTTGATCATACACCACAGCTGTTTTCACCATCCCTTTTGCTTGATGTCAATTGCATGACGATAGTTGTTTGTAGGTGCCTGTTCGACATTTGGTATTTATGGTTCATGGGATTGGGCAAAGGTTAGAAAAATCTAATTTGGTTGACGATGTGGGCAATTTTCGCCATATTACAGCAAGTCTTGCAGAGCAGCACCTTACTTCACACCAACTCGGCACTCAAAGGGTCCTCTATATTCCATGCCAGGTATCTGATGTGTTTCTCTTTCCCTGTTTCCGTGTTATGAGCTTTTTATGATGCTTCTGTCTCTATAAAATTGAGTTGTCTCATCCCTGGCGTTCCATTTTGGCACATTGGTCCTTATTTTATACTCAGTTAAATTAAAACTGATTTTACGCTAATTTGTAGTAATTGAATTGCAATATGTATCATTGATTTGATCCAAAGTCCTGTTTTCTGAATTGTAACCTGTACTGCATAATGAGAAACGTGCACCAAATCCCTAGATATCCCTGTAAGTCTCTGCAGGAGTTGCGAAAAGTGCATCAATTTTGAGTGTTTGTGGTGCTGTTCGATTCTTGTTTCCTGGAAACATGCATTATTTCAATTAAAAGTGGTATGGTAATTATGGAATGCTAGAATTGTTTTTGTAGAATTGGAATTTAGTATGAATTGGGAAATCATACAAAAGTAACATACCTTTTGCTTTTTTTGGTTACAATGGATAAGTAAAAAAGAAAAGCAAAGAGCAAATTCTACTCCCATTGCATAAGCCAGCAAAACAGGAGTTATATCAGAAGGAGCTTCATTTATTTAATAGCCTTTTTTTTTCCAATTTTTAAATTTATTAGTCTATTTTTAGAAGATGAGATGTCCTCTCGTGTAGCATGCTGCACAGCCTATCATCATGTCAGAAAGAGCAATCCCTTTAAACATCCAAAATTTGAACATCAAAGAGAGGTCATATACATTATTCAATTCCATAGCTTGTTTAAGGGCAAAGAGAAATACTTTGAAATCCTTGTTGTGTTTGTGACATCTCGCTCTGAACAAATGCTTCAACCGAGTGCTAAAAAGCATATCGCTTTTTTGCTGAAACCTTATTATACCTTCAGTTATTTTGTTTTCTAAGGTTTGTTATAATCTTTCTTTTATTTGACTATAATTAATAATTAATTAATTGGTGATTTCTTGTTATCTAGTGGAGGAAAGGTTTGAAGCTGAGTGGTGAAACAGCTGTTGAGAAAATAACCTTGGATGGAGTGCGGGGATTGCGTGTCACGCTAAGTGCAACTGTTCACGATGTGTTGTACTACATGAGCCCAATTTACTGTCAAGACATAATTGACTCGGTAAGAGAGTGTGTGCCTGTGTTTACTGCTTTCAGTGTTTCTTTAAATCTTCCTTAAAATAATAATCATCAGATCTTTTCAACTTTTTCCTATTTATCTTCATTTATGATTTTGACATCTATGATGCATATGAAACATATAAAGAAGAGAAATGAAATAAGGAAGCATAAAGAGACAGTTCACTTATTCAACGATAAATGCCAATATTAGAAAAATTTGGAAGATTGCTAGTCCACATCATTTAGCTGCAGAGGTTTTGATAGAAAGTTGGTATTTTATTAGAAAACATAGTGAAACAGAACAACAATGCAACAACTTTGATGGTCTGCAACCTCCATAGTTCATACAATGTTTAATTGATTCTTCCTTTAATCTTCTAGATTCTATATATTCCATAAACCTAAATTCTGTATTTTAATAGCTAATAAAAGTTTTAGTTCTGTGATGCTTGTATCCTTACCTGTTCTGCAATTGCAAAACATGCACTGCATAAATAAATGGAAACCAACTTTTCATTTTAGAATTACTTATAACTGCAGTGCAGATATGTCCATTTTTAGAAACAAGGTGCATAATAAATTCGTATTGTCTTTTTCTTAGGAGTTGGATGGGTTGCTTTGAAGATTTAGATGTTATTCTAATGTAATAGAGGATTAAACAATGTTTAATTTTTGACCTGTGAATTTACACTTCTCTAGGTATCCAACCAACTGAACCGACTATATCTGAAATTTCTTAAGAGGAATCCTGGATATGATGGAAAGGTATGCTTGTGGAAAAATGGCTTCGTTTTTCCTTCTATGCATTTTCAATGTCTATCCTGGTTCACTTTATGGTTACTTTTGTGTAGGTTTCGTTATATGGTCATTCTCTGGGAAGTGTCCTCTCATATGATATCCTCTGCCATCAAGATAATCTGTCGTCCCCATTTCCAATGGACTGGATGTACAGGGAACACGGTGAAGATGAGGAATCGGTCCCTGATAAGAAAAGTAATTATTTTCAGCACTCATCAATCAATCAGGATGACACGTTTGGTGTGAAGAGCCTCTACGACGAAAAGAAGAGTATACAACAGACTTCTACAGAAATGGACGCAGAATTTTCCGAGTCCTCAGTTTTATGTCCTGCTTTATCAAGTGGGCACAATTTTATTGTAGAACCTAACTCTGTGAGCCCAAGTAATGAGGGAGAAGTTTCTCAGTGCATTTCTGATTTTAGTGACATGTTTTTTGACAAAACGGGTGCATTGGATAAACTAGAGAGTGTGAATGTTGGGCTACCAGCAGCTAAGGAAAAATGTAATAGTACAAACAACGAAGATGATGTAATCAAGAAGCTTCGGGAAGAGGTTGGTTTCCAGTTTTTTTCTTTTTTAATTTTGTTTTCATGGACTTCTCTAGTAAGTTTTCCTTTCCAAGAGAGAGTAAGGGATGTTGAGAGGCCTTAAAATATGAAGCATGCTCAAGAAAGCTTTTGTTAGGAACTCAAAGAAAATGTGATGGAAAACCAAATAGAAAGAGCCAAAAGATTGGAGTAGAATTCCTCCCAAGGGTTTCCTTCACAAGGGATCTCTCCTTGTCAAATGTACATAACACCCCTCCTATATTTGATTTCCCTTATTTATATAATTATTCTCTTTTAACTAACTAACTAACCAATCAAAATAAATAATAAACTAATTGATCAATAGCTTTCCTTGTTATGCACTTCACTTCTTGTCATAGTCTCCCCATCAATGAAGCAGGATACTTTTTTTTTAATCAAGAAGATTAGAGTGCACAGGCATCACATAACAACTAAGACATCCCAACTATGTTGATGATACACCATAGCTATCACCTATCATTTGCAACACCCCAATTAAATATATTAAAAGTAGAAAAAGAAAATAAGAGACCTTGGGCGGACTAGACCAAAATCCAAGGGAACAAAAATGCAAAATGTGGACATCTGTCTCATTAAAAACCTTAGCCCGAGAACCCTAAGGGATAAAACCATGGCAAAGAAAAAAGAGTGCAGCAAAAGCAACCAAAACCATAGTCTAATGGTAACGAAAACTAGGAAGATCAAATGTTATGAAAATAAAGCAGGATACTTACACATACATGAAAGCAGAAACAAAGAATTTGCTGAGGGGGTTTGTTTCAAGTATAGGAATCACATTCCGGGAATAGATGGGTGGGAGTGAATATACCCATGTTTGTTAGGAGGTTTGGAAAAATATATTTCTAGGTATAAAGGTTCCTAAGAATGGGATAACTTTCCATAAATTCCAAATCCAATGCTTTTGTTCCCATGGAAGGAGGTGGTAATAAAAGGTTCCAATGGAGGTGGGAATAAAATTAATGTAACTACCTATATATCCACTTCTTTCAAAATTCCCAGGAATACAATAAGTCTTAACCAAACAATTTTGTTTAGAAAATACCCGAGAATAAGTTTCCCATCATTTTTTCCTGGGAAAATTATTCTTGGGAATCGATTTCTCAACCGCAAAATAAATGCCCCTTGAATGATAGAGGGTCCGAAGAAGGAATATGGAATCCAGGTTGATATTAGGATCTTGATTCCATACAAAAAGAGAGAGGGGGATGTTGGGCTTGACCTATATCATAATTTCACTGTGCAGACTACAGAGTTAGCGTGGAAGCTTTGTAATGTAGGTGTTATTCATTGAAAATTTGAAACAAAAATTGACTATTAATCATATTTCATATTAATTACATATTTTAGTAGATATGCGATATTTATATATAAAAATGTTCAGTAAGAAAAAATGGTAGGGATTTACATTAATAATTTCTCAATAATTGTTGATTTAACTATTAAGACTTTGGACAGATTAGTGTTAACTTAAAGGTTTGGGTTCTATTTCTATTCATAATATTTCATCAGTTGGCCATCTGTAAGTACTACATCTCATTTTCGACGGGTAACCTTTCCTCTCCCTAAACATGTCATAACAAAAAAAAAAGGCAAATTATTGAAATTATTCTGGTATGAAATATAATATTATTTTTAAGTTAACCAAACTTTGACATATCCTATAACAAGACATGATTCAACCTATGATGTGACACGACTGCTATGTTCCCTACTTCACATGTACCAGTGACCAGGAGTGGTGACGCAGTGAAAAGAAAAATTTATGATAAACTTCTGAATGATTTGTATGAAAGTATTTTACTAATTCAGCAAACTTAATATCGTAACCTATTCTACAATGTTATTCCGATATGTTAATTAACATGTGGGATGCACAATTCTAAGGGTTATATATACAGATTGTGATTTAGATACTGGGAATCAGTAATTCAGTTGGGTATGGTGTTTATATTTGTATGCTACCTACAAAGGTTGAACTTTTGAACTCATATGAGTGATGAAAAGGAAATACAAATACCCTTATATGACTTTATAGTATTCCTACTACTAACATTGACTGCCTTTATAACTTGGCCTTTAACTGACAACGTTTTTTTTATTTAGATTGATTCATTGAACGCCAAGCTAGCTGAACTGGAATCATGTGTTGATGACGATCATACCAAAGAAGAATTGCATTCTGGTATTATTAGTTTTGCGTCCTTTAAAATTTTTAAGATGTTTTCCTTCTTCGTCTTGATTTCTAATATAATAAAAAATGCCAATAAGGATGTTTAATTGTTTACACACATGTGGCAGTACCACAGTTATCTCAAAAGTTGCCTCCTACGCCAGATGCAACAAAGCGTTATACTCCATATATCAATTATACAAAGCTTCTATTTAAGGTATTATAACAACTACAAACTCTTTTTCTAGCATGTAAACTCTTTAATGTTTTTATCGAAAGTACATTTCCATTGCTAATTTCCAGTATATGTGACACAGTATATGTCATGTTGTTCATATGACTAACAATGCATTAATGCCAGGTTGATACATTCTTTGCTGTTGGATCCCCTCTAGGTGTATTTCTTGCACTCCGGAATATCCGAATTGGCATTGGTAATAATTTCTGAGCTTGTCTTTTATACAGCATTAACAATTTTATTTCTGGTCGTGATAGATACTGTATCTTTGAAGAGATTCTTTTACAATATTGCTTATTGTTTCTGTAGCTTTATGTTGAATCATATTTGGTGTTTGGCAAAGTTACCATTTCTGTTTTTGATATTTGGCGAAATCTGAGACTGGCCAGCTTTGTTGCATGTTTTATTTCCCTTAGTTGTTTAATCCCTTTTACTTTTTCTGTTTTGGCTAATATCTTTTCTTCCCAACAGTGTACTTTCTTCTGCTTTCTAAAATAATTTCTTTTTTCTTAAAGATAAATGTGTTTCTGAACTTTAGTTATGTTCATTTGGGTTTGACTTTAATAGATTAATAAGATAAGATTAGAGCTGATAAGTGTAATTTTGCATTAGAAAAAAAATATGATTGCGAATGCCTGTTATTTATAACCGTCCAATTTTTTATATGCAACGAAGTTGATAAATTATTTCTTGTTAATTCCAGGAAGAGGCCAAGAATATTGGGAACAGGAAAATATTAGTGAAGAAATACCAGCCGTTCGGCAGATGTTTAACATTTTTCACCCGTTTGATCCAGTAGCATACAGGTTTGCCATAATACTAGCCCTAATGATGTTTCCCCATTGAATGTGTTCGAGATTCCAAAATATGGATAATTAGCTACAAGTCATTTAAGTAGAACATAACGACCAGTTAACTATAAACAATTAAGATAATTAGCTACCAGTCATTTCAGTAGAGCATAACGACCAGTTAATCATAAACTATTATAACCTTCAAGATATCCACTGTTCATAAATGAACTATTAAAAATTTAGATCAGCAGTTACAATGGACAAGAGGATTGGTACACACCTCTTTAGTTTCTGTCTATGTTGTTAATAGAGCGTGAACGTGAGCGGAAATGACCCCTAGTGCAACTTCATTTAGTTGCTATCTGTGTTCAACAGTTGTGGTGTTTGTGGTCGCATATTGCGGAAAAATTGCAGCTGAATATCAGTTTTAGGGTTTGAGTTTCATATAATGGGCCTACAACAAACCAAAATGGGGCAACTATCTTTTTAATGTCTAATAAATGTTTGGGTGATGCTCTTCTCCCCCCCAAAAAATCATGGTGTTTTCCCGGATTCCATAATCCGGTATTGTAAAACTCCAATTCAGTAGTGAAAAATGGGATTAATGATGTTACCAGAAGTTCCAATCCGGTAATGTTTTTTTATACATTTTGAGTAAACATTGAGGATGGATGAGCAGCCACCTAAATGTTTCTGATAGTATACGTGTAAAAATCCAATAATGAGCTAAGCAATTGGACAGAGGGGCGTTGCCCACTTGGCTCTACCTTTTCGACAGAGAAATACAAATATTTATGAAATGCACTAACATGTCTAATAAATAAAAAAACCTGAAATAGAAAAGAAAATTATTTATATACACATAGTATAAATTACATAAATAAATATTTTAATATAACTTTTTTTAAGTTATATTTTAATTAAACTTATTTAATATATATGTATAGTATTATTTATTAATTATTTAATAAATATAAATATAGAAAAACATATTAGAATAGGAGTTCAATTTTAAATACATTGTCAGTACAAATAGTTTTACACTGTCAATCAATCACAACTGTTATGTTGAAGTTGTGGGATTTTAGAGAAAAGGAGGAGAGAAAATAATAAGGGTTTGAATAATATTGATAATAGCTTAATGCTGACTTGATTACAAAAGACTCAATACTAATCTCTATTTATAGAGAAACATAGACTTAATGCTAAATCAAGAACAAATCGTAATAATAATGAGAGATATTATAAGATATCTCTATGATTATAAATTGATCATAGGAAATAACTCAAGATACTCTAATATAATATAAAAGATATTATAAGATATTTTCTAATATTCTAACGCTCCCTCTCAAGCTAAAGCTTACTAAGCTTTAGCTTGTTACAAGAAAATAATGTTTTGCTCTACAAAATAATAAAAAGGATGGAAAGGCAACTCAAGATGCAGGTGAAGTCGGAGAGAATTGCTATAAATATAGCATAGCCAGATAGTCGGAATGATCATCAGCATGAGAGAAATTCATGGCAAGCAATTGAACAAAGCAAGGTCCGTCCTTCTAAAAAACTGCATTTGGAAGCTTCAAACCAATAATTTCGGAGACTCAAAATATTTAAATTGGAATATGTTTCAAGGAGAGAGCAGAATGCTTCAGGAAGAGAAAGGCAAGGCCAGTACATCTGGGACAAATTGCCAAGATAAAGTGAGTCATGAAAGCGGTTGTGTCGGAAAACTTGCTGGAATACTTTTCCAGCAGCGACAACAGATGGAGAGCAGCAGTAGACGGCGGATCTTGAAGGTATTAGGTGTAACTGTAACTCGAAACTAGAATACGAGAGCAGAATCGAAAACCGCGAAGTTGAGGCGATTAACCGACCAAGCAGCAACTGAGAGGCATCAAAATGCGCCGTCACATGCTGTGGATACGGCGGCGCGTGAGATCTACTCGCAAGAGAGATTAGCAGCGCGTGAGAGCGCATGTGACAGCTTTTGGCAACGCGCTTTCGGGTATGACCTGATCTGGAGATGACGACGTTGTTCGCAGGAAAATTCGCCGGAAATAGTGGCAGCGGCGGCAGTAGCGAACTAAACGGAAAACGAGTGAAATTGTCCGAATGTTAAAAAAGAGAAACTATGATTATATTCCCTAACTGTTGGGAACTCGGCAGCAAAATAGAGGCGGGATCGTTCAAGGAGGATCGAAATAGGCTCTAGATACCATGTTGAAGTTGTGGGATTTTAGAGAAAAGGAGGAGAGAAAATAATAAGGGTTTGAATAATATTGATAATAGTTTAATGCTGACTTGATTACAAAAGACTCAATACTAATCTCTATTTATAGAGAAACATAGACTTAATCCTAAATCAAGAACAAATCGTAATAATAATGAGAGATATTATAAGATATCTCTATGATTATAAATTGATCATAGGAAATAGCTCAAGATACTCTAATATAATATAAAAGATATTATAAGATATTTTCTAATATTCTAACGTGTTAGATCAATAAAAATATTTGACTTTTACCAAAACTATATTTAAAGTCATCTCCAAGAATGGTTGTGATGTGCTGACAGTGTAAAACATTTTACATTGACAATGCATAGCAATTAAACTCTTAGAATAGCGGCTTTTCTTTATCTGTTTCCTTATTTTAGTAGGCTTAGTCTTACTTTTATTGGATTTGGGTTTTATCTAGCTGTTCTAGAACTTTGTTTAATTACCTAATATCCATAACAATAAATAAAGGCAGTATGATGCTTTTATGCACACGTTTTCTTTACGGTTTTCCCCTTTCTACCAAGAGTCAATAAATAGATGCCGTTTAGCAGAAGTAAATGATAATATTAATTTAAATCTAGTTTAGACCAAAAAAAATAAAATCTAGTTAAGAATGAGAGTGAATGTTAGGTACTGGGTTTTGGGCCTTAGACCAACAAATGGGCCAAATAAAGAACTGGTTACAATTTGCTTATGTGGCCAATTTGTTAGAGAGGAAAGGGAATTATATTTAGAGGAAGGGTAGCAAGGGGAGCGGTGGAACATTATTTAGTTAGAAACCTTATGGGTTGGGCAGAGAGAGAAATGTCTCTTCTCTTAGAAGCTTTGCTCTGGGATTGCAAGAGTTTTCCTTCTGTAAAAAGTCTCTTTTCATTCAACATTACATTTTCGGATGTTTCTTGATTTTGGGTTTCTATCAGTGAAGCTAAATTTAGCTAGAGAGATTGAAAAGTAATAATGTAATATACAGACAGGCACTTATCGCGCTTGTCTTTCCTCAAGTAGTATAAATAGGAGTATTGTGTTGCATAACATATTACACCTCAATAATATATTCAGTGTCACATATACTATAATTCTGTAGTGTATGCACTTCAGCATGTGAAATGATACTGAATCGATTGTGGTTTTTCTAATATTTTCTATTTTCGAATACTGTATCTGCGGTATGACAATTTATAAAAGTAAATGCCTGACATTGCATGCTATTTTTAAATTGACTACAGAGTAGAGCCCCTTGTCTGCAAAGAATACATTGGCAAACGTCCAGTCTTGATTCCATATCACAGAGGAGGAAAAAGGTTGCATATTGGATTTCAGGTGAGGCAGCAGAAATACTGGTGTTATTTGACTAAATTGGACCATTATATGTCTCAAATAACACCGTCAATCTTCTTGTAGGAATTTACTGAAGATCTAGCAATTCGCACTCACGCAATAAAGAATTATATGAAATCTGCAAGGGTGAGCTCCTCTTTTTTTTGTCAAAGAATAAACTAGTGAAAAATGCTAGCTTTACTTACACTCTTTTATTGAATATGGTCCTACAAATTTATGAGGGAATCACATGAAATAGAGGAGCTCATTCCCAAAATAGTTGTGAAATGTGTAGCCATTTTTACTATTTATTATTATTAGAAGGAGATGTAAACCATCAAATTCAACCTGGATTGGATGGTTGAAATGGAGGAAGGCCTCAGGTAGCTCTAGTGGTGGTGGGAGTTTTTGGCTTCTGTGGGAGTTGAAAAATCTTGGTACTTATCCCCTAGGTACAAGGTTCAACTTCTTTTGGCATCTGTGGGAGTTGAAGTTGAACCTTGTACCTAGGGGATAAGTACCAAGATTTTTCAATTCTCACTACCAATTGGGCTGGTGATAAAAAAGTACCCCTTAAACAAAAGGGGAAATTTAATCGCACAATTGTAAGACCGAGAATGTTGCATGGGACAAAGTGCTAGGTGGTAAAAACTCTAACATAAGGATAAAATAAGTGTACTTGTGATGTGAATGTTGTGTTGGATGTGTGGAAAGACTAGTCGAGATAGAATTATGAATTAAAGCATTGGAGAATTAAGGTAGTACCTATCATAGAAAAGATGGTGGGAACTCGGCTTAGGTGGTTTGAAGATGTGGAGAGGAGACCTATAAATTTTGTAATAAGAAGAGTAGACCAGATGGAGGGTAGTCAAATTGCTAGAGGCATAAGAAGACCTAAAAAATTGTAAGAGAAACTATTAAGAAAGACCTAGAGATTAATGAGTTGGATAGAGGTATGCTATATGACAACATTATAGCGTTGTTTGATCCATGTAGCTGACCCTACTTAGTGAGATAAAGCTATGTTATTGTTGTATTATTATTAGAAGACGACGAAGAGGAAAATATATTATTAGAGAGAAGTAAATTGAAAGGAGCATTAGGCATCCCCCCTATAACAAGGCATCACGAGAAATCAATGAAGAAACAAACAGAAATAATACGATTTAGTCGTAACTAAGATAGAGATTGAGATGTGCTCTATAAGATAAGTTCATTACGCTAATTACCCCGTAAAACAACATAGATAAAGCCTTTCACTCCATAATAACACAAGATGGAAGCATGAACAGACTAAGAGAAGGGTTTCCAGTATTGGATTCATAGTTAACGAAAATCGTTTGAAAAATATTGATAAGATTAATGCAGTAAAAATCAGAAAATATGGTTTACTGAAAATTGGTATTGCGTCTTGATTGCAAACTGGAGTCTCTTCTATAGGTTTGCCAAAATAGACTGTCAGGTAACCTAACTAATCTTCCCAATCCATATAGTGTACTAAAAGGACTGTAGGATTTCTATCGTAATTTTCCTAAACTTTTGGTTGAATTTGGAAAGAATTAGGAATGAAAGAAAGATGGAAGAAGAGATAATATAAGTAGAAAAATAATGGTTTTATTGGTTGTTTGGTTGACAAATAGACACCGTACAAAATTGATGTTTAAGATTTCTCAATAAACCAAATACTTAAATTAATTTTCAGACTCTGGCCTTGTTTGAAACTGTCAGGAAATTAATGCAAAGTAGATAGATGACTGGAAAAAGACTCCATAGAACAGGGAAGATTGTTTCTGTACACAAGTCCTCTGAAAGCTTGGTGCTACGAGAATCATTACTTAGAAGTCAATCAAAGGAGTAACAGATGTATATTGCTGGTATATGAACTTCCAATGGCTGACGGGTAGCATTGACATCATTGGCTTGGGCCCAACTGCTCTAATTCAAACCGTTCATTCTTTCTCCCATTAACCTTCAGCTAAACAAGCTTTGCTTTAAACGTCTTACCTAATCCTACTTTCACCCTTTCTTGGTCATGCTAGGGGTTTTGCTCCTTATCAATTCAATCTTCTACATTTGACCAGAAACCTTTCCTTTTATTTTCTTATCTAGTACCTTAACTGGAATATTAAAGGGGGTAAGAAAGTAACGTGGGATGCCTGTTAAATAATGTTAGACCAAAGTAATAAAATTGCCGATGGAGAGGATGATGATTATGGAACTGCTAAAATTGTGGCTACTGTTAAGTTTGATTGCTTCTAAGTTACTAGCTTTAGAATGGAGTTCAGGATTCTGTTTCATTTCAGAGTAACAACAATTTTGTCAAAGTAGATATTTAATAACCAAAATTTATTACAAGTGTGGTAAGGGCCCAGCTCAATATGGATAACACACGATAATATTATTCTCTGACCTGCAAAAGTGAAGCTTGAAACTGAAGAAACACATAATTTATGATGAGTCCGTCACATTGATCAGAAAACACACACTCATGCCACACACCTACTCTTCTAATATTCAATTTTCTTCCCATGCACAGTGACAATTGTTATTTCTGTTTTCTAAGCAGGATAGGGTACTGACAGTTTGTCAATCAAGAAATATGGAGAGCATAAAAGGTAATATAGTCTTTCAGGTTCCTTTTTATAAATTTGAAATTCATATAATGAGTTTGAGTATTCTATCCCTTGTAAGATCACTGATGTCTGATATAGTAGCCATTAAAATGTGTGTTGTAGTCTTTATATGGCTTTTCCTGCTTGCTGTTTATTTAGAAGGGGCTTTTATTTTGACAGGCTTGTGAAGAGATTTGATGTTATGCTTTTCCTGTTTTGTTTCTCCTAAAAGGCTGTCTTGCTTCACTGTTTTTTTACTTCTCATAAGAAAACATACTCCTATACACCCCCGTTCTTGTTTTGTTAAACTATAGAAGGCACAAAACATTTAAAATGTTGAACATTGGCATGTTGTATGTAATATCTTTTTCTTCTACATTTTTTTTATTATTATAAATTGTGTAATGTTATTTTATTTTATTTTTATTTTTATGTTTTTAGCATCATATTATAGTTTGTTAATAATCCATGAAATAGTACCAAACTTTGCTAATGAGCATGCTTTCCAATTCCCACGCTACCTCTTTGACAGCATTGTTAGATGATCTTAGTTTCTAACACTATCAAACTCATGCGATAAAATCTTACTGGTTGCTGTATCTTTTATTTGGATTCTGTTCTTTAACCTATGAAGCATTGACTCCAATACAAACACGGCACTATGACAAGACTAGTGTCCAAAATTTAAGACACCGCACACACTCACATATATAAATGTGTCATGCGTGCATGTGTGATCAACGTGACATAATCAAAATTAAAAATAAGATTTATATGCTCACTTTTTAAAAACTAAGTCGTTAAGCTACAATTTTTACATGATAATGATGCTCAAATTAAGAATACTACAAATAATAAGTATAATTTTACAATGAAATTCTTTTTAAATTTATCTGAGGATAAGATGAATTATGTTTCTTACAACATCTATTTAAGTCTTATAATAATGAGCCTCAAAAGTGTAAGACATATACGACTCTATGTTTCAATGGATAATGGTTACGCGTTTCATATATTTTAATTGATTTTATTTTGTAAATATTTCTTTTATATTTAAAAATATATTATTATTTTAATAAAATCATATTTTCTTTTAATAATAAGAGTTTTTAGTAGTGGTCAGCCAAAAGTGGTGTTTATGCTCATTCTCTTGATTTGCACACAGGCTGTGCCTAAGAGCTGTCTGAACTGAATGGAAATTTTTTAACTGGACATTTTTAAGGGGCGTGAGACCTGTTTGACACATGACACGAAAATTTGTGATACGTGTTTAACTGGACATTGTCTGTTGCTAATGTAGATATATGTTGGTGCATCTATGGTTTTAATTGTTAAATGTGATATGTAATATAAGATAGCAATCCCAAAATGTTTATATGTTTGATGCTTTTTTTCAACTTTAATGGTCTTCTGGTAGTTAATTTGTTAAATTTTTAATTAATCCTGCTACACAAATGTGACAATTGTTCCCTCATTTTTGTTCAAATCCTACCTATCTGTATTGTAGGAGAGAGTTCTGAAGAGGAGGAAGAGACGTCATATGGATCTTTAATGATGGAGAGGTTGACAGGAAGCAAAACTGGACGAGTTGATCACATGCTTCAGGTATGAAGTTATGACATTTCATTACCGTTCTTGTGCAACTACTTTGTTGTGACAAGTATTGTGCCAAGTGAGAACAAACATACCTGATTTATAAAACTTTTGGTGCTCAAAACTACGTATTTGAATTTGTTCCAATGAGATATTGGTATTAACAAGAAAAAATACTCCATACACCAACTTTAAATTGAAATTACCATATTTTGGGGTAAAAATTAATTTAGGCAAAACAATTTTTGAAGGAAATGGAATTACCTTATCCCTAAGTTCTTTTATTTGGCTAGTTTTATGTCCAATTTTGACTTTTCTTTGCAATGCAGGATAAGACATTTGAGCATCCATATCTGCAAGCCATTGGATCGCACACGTAAGTTTATTTAGAATTTCACATTGTCGTAATCATAATATCAATATCATAGTTATTGGAATGGTTTGTTTATACGACTCAACGCAGTCAGGTGATTTTGATGTTTATCTGGTCTACAGGAATTATTGGCGAGATAATGATACTGCTCTTTTTATATTAAAACACTTGTATCGAGATATACCAGAGGACCCGAATTCGTCACTGGTATATAGCGCTGGAAGCTCGAAAAATGTGACTAGTTCTGGCGGTTGGTATGATCAAAGAGATAGTGTAGAAGAAGATGTTCCATTGACTTTCTCTGATAAGGTAATGGTCAGAAATTTCTCAAGCAAAGCTAAGGAGATTATGCAAAAGAACACTGCATCCTATTTCTAAATACATGAGTATATATAGCACATGTTTGGGATGTGATTTCCTTGCATACGTAGTTGTTGTTATTGCCTTCTACACGATGTAATGTAATTGAGATTATGTAATATAATATGCGAAACAATGTACATTAGAAGGATTCTCCATCTTAGGGTTGTTTCATACGGCTGAGTAGAGTAAATGTTAGATTAGTCCAACTTCCAATGTACATAGCATAAGAAAAATCGTCCACGTAAACTCTGATGATTTGTATCAATTTACAGCACTACACAATCTTACTGCCTGTAAATATGTATACAATTTGTTGTGGTTTATGGTGCACTATATATGATTCCTCCTTCCTCCAACTTTTATTTTTTCTATCCTACATCCCTTGTTAGAGTCATCCATAGCCATGGTTGCGCGGAGTTGGGATCCTTTCTATTTGTCAAAAGAAATGGAAATGTCCATTATTATAGTTCTGGTCTACAAACATATAACTAATGTAATTATTTTGAAAATGTATGCCTTTATGTTATTTATACATTCAAAAATTATAGTAATGAAGATCTCCATTTTTGAAAGAATCCTTACCTGGTTGCACGTTCGTTTGGGTAAGATTTTCAATTTTACCATCAAAGAATTTATGATGGAACATGACGACAAGAAAGATTTGGTCACCGAGGTAGGAAATCATTAAGTCGTCAGTCCTGAAATACTCTGAAGTCTCTTATTAAGTGCTAACATGACACGGGTATTGAATACATATTGTATATAATATTAGTGATATGTCATTCTTTTTAAACAAAAAAAATATTATTTAGTGATTTGATTGTAGTTTTGATCTTCTATTTTATTTAATTCACGAAATTGATCTTTCTATATTAAAATTAAACAATTTTAGTCTTTCTCAAATTTTTTAATATTGTGACATATGATACGATGATATTAAATAATTAATATTCATGAAATTGCAATAAAAATCTCTAAAAATTTCAACTTTTGTAATTTAATTAATAATATAAATGATTGATACATTTAGATGGTTCTACATCACGAAATTGTGTCACGTCGTTTAAAATATGTTAAATTACTATTTTTTTAGTTAAAAAATCTGAGTGAAAGACAAAAATTGTCGAATTTTATAATAAGAGGACCAATCTAGTGAATGGGAGAAAATACGACAATAAAATTGTAATTAAGTTTTGTTTATTTAAATTGGTAAAATACATCGATGAGAACACAATAAATTTAAAGTCATTAAAAATAATAATGAATTTACGAACAAATTTACAACATCAAGCTTAGTAGGATAAAATAATAAAATATCTACAAAAGTGATAGAAATTAATAGAATATTCATGCTTCATATTTGTATTGTTGATGGTATTAAAATTATTGTTTGAATCTGTAATAATCAAAACTATAATGTTAATCTAAATCAAACAAATATGCACCACAAATAAAATAACCTTTTATTAGGATTAAAAGGTTATGAAGTTTATTTATCATGTCACTAGGGTTGCAAATTAGAGAATTTGCTTCGAAACTAAACATTTTGGCCCAAATTTTTATGCGTGAGGCTTTCCCCTTGCCATTTACAAGTGCTTATGTTAGTATATAGTAACAAAGTTGCTCATGCACTTGTTCAAAGGTCCCTCAATTTATCTAATGTACCCCTTATCGGATTCTGGTTTCCGACTTGGTAAATTTTCGAATGCGTAAACTCGGTAACTTAAGTTATTGGATTCACGCATTCGGTAGACACCAATACATAAATCTGTCAACCTTCTCACCAGCACTTCTTCTTCAACACTCAACCTCAAATCCTTCACCTACTTTCACATTTTGGAAGTTCAAAAATCTCATTCTTCTATCCATTGACATCATCAACCTTATTTTTCTTCATTGCAAATGTAATGTAGCTCTAAAACACTCCTCTTTGTCATTTTGGTTAATTGTTTTGAAGTCCTGTACTGGGTACCGGATTTTGGGATCTGGTAGGTAGTTTTAAAAAATTCATATCACCGAATTCATGCATCCGGTAGTGTGTTTTTTTAAAATGTAACACTACCGGATTCACGCTTTCGGTAGGTGTTAATGCAGTCAAGAATAAGCTATTATGCATATTTGAGTTTTAATTTGTGTTAAATATTTTTCGTTAGTTATAGTTGAATTGGAAGCTGAATTCAAATATTTGTCGGCACCCGATTTGAAACTTGAGTTGGTAGCTGAACCAAAACCTAAGCCTATAACTAAAACAAAACTTGAGCCTGCAACTAAAGAAATATTGGAGCATGTACCTGACTTGAAAGCGAATATTGCAGAGCCAGTGGTTATTGATATTGATGTTGGGATAAACTTTATTATCGATGATAAATATAGTTGTCGAGATGATTTGATTGGTTGGACTCGTTGCAGACAGCTAAGTTAGGATTTTTAGTGGTAATTACAAAATTGGTTCTGATAGAAGAAAACAACTTTTAGTATTGGGTTGCAAAAGAAGTGGTGTGTATAAAGGAACCAATAATAAGTTGAAACGCGAAGACACATGATCCAAGAAATGCGAATGTCAATTCAGGTTACGTGGTTATTTCCTGACAACCAAAGAATGGAATCTTAATGTTGTGTCTAGATCACACAACCATGAGATGGATAAAAAATTAGAAGTTCATTGTTGCTAGTCGTTTAAATGAGGAAGAGAAGGAACTAGTTGGTGAGATGACAAGGAACATGGTCCCACCAAAAATAGTTTAATGACTTTGAAAGAAAGAAGACATGAAAATGTGACTACAATTAAACAAATAATAATGTCCGTCAAAGATACAAGAAGACTATAAGAGATCCGACATCAGAAATGAAACATCTATTGAAATGCTTGGATGATCACAAATATGTATACAAATATAGAACAACTAATAAGTCTGAAACTGAAATTTAGGACATTTTTCGGGCTCATCTTGAATCAGTCAAATTGTTTAACACTTTTCCGACTGTGTTGCTGATGGATTCGACTTATAAAACAAATCAGATTGAAATGTCTTTGTTTGAGATCTTTGGTGTTACTTCAACAAAGATGACATATTTAGTTGGGTTTGCTTTTCTCTAGTTTGAAAAGGAGGATAATTTCACTTGGGTCTTACAGATGTGTCATAATTTGTTGAAGTCCGAAGATAAGAAGATTCCCAAGGTAATTGTGACTGATAGAGATACCACATTGATGAATGTTGTTGCAAAGATTTTTCCAACCACTACTACTTTACTATGTCGATATCATATTTCAAAAATGTAAGAGCTAGATGCAACTTAGATGTGAGGGTAAAAGATGTGAAACCTGTAGATGCAAATGCTAAATAGGTCAAACCGACAAAATTATGGAAAAATATAATGGGGGCTTGGGACATTGTAGTGGAATTTCCTTCAAATGATGCATATGTTGGTGTTGTTGTCAAGTTCAAAAAGGTGCGAAAAATTTCTAAAATTCCTCAGATAGTCGAAAAAACTGTATTGGACGTGGTGAAGGAGAAAGTTGTAAGAGCATGGACACACCATGTGTTTCACTTTGGCAACACAACCACAAACAGAGTTGAATTTGCTCACAGTAAGTTGAAAAGGTATTTATTAGATAATAAAGGTGATTTGGTGAAGAGTTGGAAAGCGATGAACCATATGATGCAAACACGACTCATTGAGATACAAGCCTCGTTTGAAAGGAGTTTGAGTGTGTTAGAACACAAATACAAAGACAAGGTTTTGTATTCGAAGTTGGTGTTTAAAATTTCAAGAGATGGATTAAATTGTATTTATTGCGAAGAAACATGAACCAAAAAATGATGTATGGACATACAAAATATGGTTGTGTAATTAGAAAAACTTACGGTTTGTCATGTGCTTGTATCATTCCTAAGAAAGTAACGCATGACACGCCTATTCAGGTTGATGAGGTACACACTCATTGGAAGAGACCACGGTTTGATAATGATGTTGTCATAAAAGAAGAAGGTATTTCAGATGTCTCTATTTTAACAAAGTTGAAAGTGATTCAGGTACGTTTTAATTAGTTAAATTAAACAACTGATAATTAAGTGGATTCATGTGATTACGATACAAAACTAATATTTAATTTTGTATTTCAGGAACGATTTGACAAAGAGGATTACAATATGAAACTATTTATCAAGGAGCAAATTTGTGAAATAGCTTTCCCAAAAACGACGTCGTTGAATCCACCTAGTGATAAGGTGAAAACCAAGGGCGCATCAAAGAAGGTTAGGTGTACTCCAATAGATGGGTCAACTAAACGTTCTCCATTGTGGGAGCATGTTGATTCACTATATCTAGACAGTCTAGTTTCTGAATCAAAGTTATCATGTCCAAGAAAGAAGAACGTGCGTATTGGGAATCCATCACCTAATTCATTTCCAAAACAAAAAATTCCCTTTATTGATCATACACCTCTTTTTATGCATTAATATATTGACAAAATTGAGGATGTTGTTGGTGATGAGAATTGTGGATTTTAGGTTGTCGCTGCACATCTTGGTAAAGGTGAGGAGAATCATGCAATTGTTTGACATGATATCATTAGAGATATAAATAAGCACAAGTCAAATTATATCAAATTGTATTCGTTAGAGATGATTAAATGTTATCAAAGATGCTCTTTAGCCTAGAAAGTTTTATAAGACACCTACAAAAAATTGGATGTCGTTTCCAAAAATAGGACATCTTGTTGCAACTTAATACAATAGAGTTGTAATTGAATTGACGAGATTTCAAGATGGAGTTTCTGAAACCTTTCTCCCACTACGAGGTATTCCACCTCCAAATCCAACTTCACGTGTTTTGTGCATTGGATGGATCAACCAAAATCATTTTGTTCATGTATAGTTGAAAGACGGTTGTCCAATACCTCAGACATCTATTGAATGGAGAGTGCACCAGAATCAGAATCATTAGGGAATTCATTTGTGGAAAGGATGTCTTTGTTTAATAAACTCATGGAAATTGAAAAAGATGTCTAACCACTGAAAAAATCAAATGCTGACAACCTAATTGAAGTGACAGATGAAGATGATGTCGCAGACCTTGGAATAGATTAGTTAATATATATAGGACTATTACACCACATTATGATGCTATTAAATGTATATGATAATTATGAGTATAATGAAATGTTTGATGTATTTTTTAATATGATGTTTAAGCCAAATTCTGCATATATATTGTTTGTGTCGTTTGTTGCGTATTGCAAATTATTGTTTATGGTTCTGGCATATTGCAGTTTTTCCAATTTTCTATCAAATACACTAACAAATCTTGGAATTTGGTAGTGTATTTTTACGCAAAATAACTATCGAATGCGTGAATAAAATAGTATACTGAGGTGTTTTTTCCAAGTGAAAATACTCTACTGGATCTATTAGTGTATTTTTAATTAAAATTTAATTACCGGATGCGTGAATCCGGTAGGTAATGACATATTTTTTTTCCAAAATAAAATACAATTTGTGTGGTTGATGTTTAACCCTAATTTGTGTGGTCAGTTTTACACATACATCTATATAAATACAAGTCTTTTGGATCACCATGAATCTGAAACTTCTTTTTTGTTATTATAATTTCAGATATGGTTCAAGAAAAAGATTGAAGTTTATTTTAAAATCTCCAATAACATTTGAAATTTTTAACAACGATACTCTATTAGAACTAAAGAGTCATCGTAATGCATATTTAGAGTGACGGTTGACACTACTACAAAGGTGATTAGTATATCATGTCGTTGTTCTTACATCACAATCAAAGATAGTAATCTAGAAGGTACTACTCATTTTGATTGGATGCATCTTAAGAATGATACAAATGTAAGATCCATGTTCGTAGTTAACGATGTTTACATAGACAAAGGGTCGATCAAGATGTATGCTAAGTGTTCTCCAAGTAAGGGAAACTTATCAATAGATTTTGTCACCAATTTAAGAGATTCGTGATTTATTTAATATGAATTATGTTAAATGTTGTAACAGAATATGTTATGTTATTTATATTTATGTCTTGTTTAAGTTGTGTTTGGTTTATTTAATCTGATCTAAGTTATGTTTTGTTTATTTATGTAATTCTTAATTTATGTTATTTATGTAATTTTTAATTTAAATTATTTTTACCAGCAACAACTCAGACACATTATTAAAGAAAACACAAATATCGACATTTGACAATAATACTATATTAATCAAAATTAAAATCAACCAAAGTATTATAATTAACAAAAATATTAAAATAATGTACATCTAAATCAAAAGTAATACTCTATAATACATAAACTCTTGGAACATAGAGTATGTTAGTGTGTAAATTCAAAAATTGTTGAAGTCCCACATTGGTCAAATCTCATATATTAAGTAGTTTTCAACTATATAAATACTAAAGTCCCACATTAGATAGAAAACATACGTGGGTTTGCTTCAATCACTATATAATGAGTTTCAAACTCTTGTGAAAAGTACACCAAAGTTGGATGCATTTTCCAACTTTCTCTTTTCCCCCTTTTCTATTCTATATTTTCAAGCCACATATTCTCTTTTTGTCCCTTCGATATTTTAGAGCAGTTTTGTAGTGTTGTCCCTTCGATATTTTAGAGCGATTTTATATCGTAGTCCCTTCAATTTTTAGTGCGGTTGTTATGTCGTAGTCCCATCGAATTTTTAGTGGTCCTAATATCACCATACGAGCAGTTTTTGTGCCATAGTCTTTTAGAGCGGTTTTTTTGTGTCGTAGTTCTTTTGATTTATGAGTGGTCATCGTACCATATTGCGAGTGGCTTTAATCGTCATATTGAGAGTGACTTTAATCGTCATATTGAGAGTGGTTTTAAGTGCCATATTGAGGGTGTAATTCTAGAACGGTTTTCTACGATGCAATAAAGCTCCGATACAATTTGTCTGGGCTGTTTTATCTTGGAGACTTTGTAGTTGATAGTCTACCTTGCACAATTTGGGAGTGCCGTGAAACGTCTTAAAGAGAGCAACTTAGTCAACGACTAAACCCAGTAATATCTTCGGTGACATAAATTAATTTTGAAACAATTTTCGAAACTCCAAAACAACAATTTTAAGACGTTTCTTTCTGCCATCTCAACCGAAGAGATTACTGGATTTGGTTCAATTGTCTCTGATTTCAATAAAATGTTTCAGTTTAAAGCAAACAGAAAATGATAAGAAAGCTGAAGAATTAACCTAATGGACTTGCTTATGATCTGTATGACTACTTCAGTTCCAACAATACTGCTAGAGATGTTTGTATCAAATATGATTCAAGCATAAATTAAAAGAATTTTCTCTAGAGAGTCTTAGAGATAAAGAAAAAAAAATCTTGTTTATGTTTTTTTTTTTTTTATGGTTTTCTTCTGAATAAGGCATAAGGGTAGATTTGTACACCAATTCTAAATATGATATTTTTGTTGGCAATTGGTTCACCACTGATGCACGTTTAAATTAAATTAAGAATGTCTCATTATGTTTAGATGTGTGATTTTAATATTTGGTATGTTAAACTCTGTCATGTGAACAAGGATTTCAAACATAAGTTTAATTGCAAAGTTACCTTTAAATAATTTTGAAAAATGTGATTTTAATAGTCAAGCTAAAATAACAAAGAGTTCATATAAATCAGTAGTCAGAAAATCTGAGTCTTTAGATTTAACATATATGTGAACTTTTTGGGACGTTAATAAGAAATGGAAAACGTTATTTTATCACTTTTATTGACGATTGTTTTGATTATACTTTCGTATATCTAATGAACAATAAAAGTGAAGCGCTTGACATGTTTAAGATCTTTGTAATTGAAATTGAAAATCAATTTAGTAGAAAAGTTAAGATGTATAGAGTCTGATTCTAGTTAGTTTAATGAGTTTTATAAATTACATGGAATTATACATGAAACATCTGCACCATATTCGCCTGAAATGAATGGTAAAGTTGAAAGAAAAAATAGAACTCTTACTAAACTAGTTGTTGCTATTATGCTTAACACTAGTGTTGTATCTCATTGGTGGGGGAAACTTCATTGAATGTTCGTTATGTTTTGTATAGAGTCCATAAATCTAAAAACGAAACATCTCTTTATGAGATAGTGAATAAAAGACAACTGAACCTGTCTTATTTTCGAACTTGGGGTTGTCTGACTTAAGTCAGAGTCCCCGATCCCAAGCAAATTCAACTCGCCAGTAGAGCCTATGAATGTGTATTAATTGGGTATGCAGTAAACAACAACAATGTATAGGTTTTATGACCTAAATGCGAAAATGATCATAGAGTCAAATGATGTTGACTTATATGAAAATAAATTCCTTTTCAATACGAGAAATAGTGGGGACAGCGAACCAAGTCACGTTCTTGTGACGAGGAGCATTGAAAGCAACAAACAAGGCAAAATAGAAACTCAAAGAAGTAAGAGAGTTAGACTTGCTAAAGATTACGGACCCGATTATACAGTCTATACCTTAGAAGAAGATCCTGCAAATCTTCAAGAAGCTTTGTTATCTTTGGATGCAGATTTATGGCAATAAGCTATAAACGATGAGATGGATTCTCTAGAGTCTAACAGGACTTGGCATTTAGTAGACTTGTCTCCTAGTTGCAAACCGATAGGTTGTAAATGGATTTGTAAAAGAAACTAAAATTTGATGGAACTGTTGATAAATACAAGGCTCTCCTTGTAGGAAAAAGTTTTAGATAAAGAGAAAATATAGATTTCTTCGACACTTTCTTAGCGATCACTAGAATAACATCCATTAGGATACTCATTTCACTAGCAGCTATTCATAACTTGGTGATACACCAAATGTATGTTAAAACAACTTTTTAAAAATGGTGACCTAGAAGAAGAAATCTATATAAAACAACCTGAAGGTTTTGTGATTCATGGACAAAAAAACAAAGTCTGTAAGTTAGATAAACCTCTGTATGGTCTTAAACAATCTCCTAAGAAATGACATAAAAAATATGATGACTTGATTATATCGAATGAGTTTAAAGTGAATGAAAATGACAAACGCATTAATTACAAAATCTGAAAATGGCATTTGCACTATCATATGTCTCTATGTAGACGACCTAGTCATATTTTGATTCAAACATTCATGCTATAAAAATTGTAAAATCATTGTTTTGTAACAACTTTGATATGAAAGACCTCGGAGAAGTGAGTGTAATCCTTGGAATCAAGATTACTAGGTCATAAAAGGGAATTTCTTTGGATCAGTCTCACTATGTTGAATAGATCCTAAAGAAATACAAATACTTTGACTGTAAACCTGTTTGCACACCATATGATCCAAGTGTGAAAGTTTTCAAGAACACTGGTGAATGTGTTAGACAAATTGAATATGCGAGCATCATCCGTAGCCTCAGGTACGCCACTAACTGTACTAGACCTACGTCGTGGGACTATTGTGTAGTCTCAGGTATGCCTACGTTGTGGGACTATTGTGCAGGTTTACTAGTAGACCTAGTATGGAGCATTAAAACGCTATCAAAAGAGTCATGAGATACCTAAAAAGGACCATGGGTCTCGAATTACATTATCAAAGATTTCCTGCCGTCCTTGAAGGATACAATGATGTTAATTTGAATATCTTATCAGATGTCTCCAAAGCAACCAGTGGCTATATTTTAGTATAGATACTGGCGTTGTATTTTTGAAATCGAAGAGTAGACGATATTGGCTCAGTCCACTATGGAGTCTGAAATGATAGCACTAACTACTACTAGTGAATAAGCGAGCTGGTTGAGATCCCTTTATGGGAAAACCTATGAACAGATGTGTTGATCCACTGCAATAGTACCGCAACTATTGCGAAGATTGAGAATCGTTATTACAACAGTATGAGAGTTACTTTATAAAGGAGTTGTTATAGTGGATCATGTAGGCACTGATGAGAATATAGCAGGTCCTTTGACGAAATGATTAGTTAGAGAGAGAGTCCTTAATAGATCCATAAGGATGGGACTATTGCCTATAGAGTCACTCATGATGGTAACCCGACCTAAAAGACTAGAGATCCCAAGAACTAGTCCTTAATAACAAGTCATGAAGTGATATGAGATGAACATGCTATTATAATACAGAGAAGCATGATTCCTGAAGCGATGATAGAATGAGATAATAGAAACTCTTAATGAGATCTACTCTATGTGGAGTGGAGTACCTAGCTACAAGAGTACTCTTGATAGACCCACCTATGTGAATGTGGAAGTGGGGTCGCTTCCTATGGAATTTTGAGGTAGAAATCCTAGAACGTTCACCATATTGGGATAGACGTGCAGAGCCATTAATGCACGAGCTTTTAAGAATACATCCTATGAAATGGTTGTTTGTGGGTTTGATGTTAAATATAGAGTTCAAGACTATGAGTCACTCTTGTTGAATTTGAATCTTACTTACTTGCAAACGTTCAAGTAAGGAGATACCTCTGTTTATGCACGATCTTATAGAAGTGTTTGACGCTATTTCATAAACACTTTTTTAAATTCAAGTGGGGGATTGTTGGAACATAGAGTATGTTAGTGTGTAAATTTAAAAATTGTTGAAGTCCCACATTGGACAAATCTCATATATTGAGTAGTTTTCAACTCTATAAATACTAAAGTCCCACATTGGATAGAAAACATACGTGAGTTTGCTTCCATCACTATATAATGAGTTTCAAACTCTTGGGAAAAGTACACCAAAGTTGGATGCATTTCCCAACTTTCTCTTTTCTTCCTTTTCTATTCTATATTTCCGAGCCACATCTCCCCTTTCTTTATGTCCCTTCGATATTTTAGAGTGGTTTTGTACTGTTGTCCCTTCAATATTTTAGAGCCGTTTTGTATCGTAGTCCCTTTGATTTTTAGAGCAGTTGTTATGCTGTAGTTCTGTCGATTTTTGAGTGGTCATAATACCACTATCCTTTTAAAGTGGTTTTTATGTCGTAGTCCTATCAAATTTTTAGTGGTCCTAATATCACCATACGAGCAGTTTTTATGCCGTAGTCTTTTAGAGCGGTTTTTTGTGCCATAGTCCTTTTGATTTATAAGTGGTCGTAGTACCATATTGCGAGTGACTTTAATCGTCATATTGAGAGTGACTTAACCGCCATATTGAGGGTGTAATTCTAGAATGATTTTCTACAATGCAATAGAACTCCGATAAAGTTTATCTTAGTTGTTTTATCCTGGGAACTTCGTGGTTGATAGTCTGCCGTACACAATTTAGGCAACGTCATAAAATGTCTTAAAGAGAACGACCTAGTCCGTGACTCAACCCAGTAATATCTTTATTGGCATAAATTGATTTTGAAACAGTTTTTGAAACTCAAAAACAACATAAACTCTAATGTGTAACTATTCCTAATGCTACTCAGTCTTCTCCTACGATATAAAAATGCATTTTGTGTTTGGTCAATGATTTGTTGCACACATTCATATACATGAGTTCCCTCCTCCATTGTCTCACATGCTTCAAGTGCAAGATCTCTAACCATCCTGTAAATATGTAGCGTGTCAAATACATCAGACGCAGACTCCTGCTGTATGATGACCTCCAAGTCTACATGTCTCAAAGAATAGTCTCTGCATATCTGGTGTAACTAGATGCAATCTAAAATCCATATGTGCCTGGTCGACCTCTTGCATACTCATGGTAGGAGAAGTAGATATTTCTGGATGTCTGAGGATGGTCTGGTTATATCCAAATTGCCTAAGCACGCGCTCAGGAAAGTTAGGACACTTCATGCTAACTCCACATCTAATCTAACCAGAGTACCAACATATTCGCTCCAATCGACGAGTCAAACGGTGGCCGTCATAGGGATAAAACCTATAATCTTGGACCTCCAGCGAATCCAGTGTATTCGTGTATCTATTTGCCAGTGGATGACCTTGGTGAGGAACTAATATACATGCACGTGGAAGGGATTGATCAAAGTTAGCTTGCAGAGTTTACTAACATATCATAGGAAAATGTTGCATGATCAATGGGAAAAGCGAAATAAATAAATAAATAAATAATGTTCCAATAAAGTTAACTAATATTATAAATAATATTCCAATTAAATTAACTCTTAATTACCTGGAGGAGGGACAAGTAATCAGTTAGTTGTCTTGTCTTGGGCTTGCTAGCATCCCCTAGTTGACTATACAAGAAAGCAAGAGTAGCAACTCCACATATATACTCTCGGATACTACCTAAGTTTCTAAAGTACTTAACGTACAAAATGTTGACGTATGTTGTACTTTTGTCGCTGAAAGTGGTAATGCCTATGAGGTAGAGAAGATAGCATTTGATGGTGTTAAGCCGGTGATATTCACCTCGTCATGATTAGCAAACTAAACTGATTTGTTCAGATGAATCAAAAATTGGACTTCAAGAATTGAGAATCTGACATGCATTCCCCTGGTACGTTGAACCTGCGCAGCCACTCCACCCCCTCATCTTTCATCAGTGTTGTATGTATTAGGAGGTGTCCAGTGATAGGCAAGTGTAGAAAACATGACACATCGTCCACATCCATTGTCATGTCACCAATAGGAAGATGGAATGAGCTATTATCCCTATGCAAATACAAACAATAGGTCGACGTCTATTAATTTGTAGCATGTGCATCCGAGATCAGCTAGGTCGGAGGCTTTGATTGGATTCAAAAACCATGTCACGGTAGAAGCTATAACCTGAAGCTAACATATCTTTCTTCCATTGTTGACACATTTAAGAGGCATACGCTCCTAAAAAAATCAATTGTTAGTCATTTGATGATTTAATAAATAAATAATTAATGCGTAATTAACTAATTAAATATATTTAGAATTAAATCTTACATCTTCAACCTATACGTGTGTGGTGGTGGTGGTGCATGTGCCGGCGACAGTGCATGCATGTCGTCCTGTACATGTTTGGCGTCCTGAGAGAGGGAGCTTTCACCTTTAACCCGTTGTCGTTTGCCAGTAGCTTTGGCTTGACGTTCTCTACGTACAGACTCACCGTCACCTTCCATCTTTAAAAGCAAAATAAAAAACAACATCATCATCATCAACCAGTTGACATAACAACAACATCATTACCAACATTCATCCCTAACTACCTATTGAAACTACAACAACAACTAAAAACTAATTATATATCAATACAAACTCTAACAAATCAAAAACATTTTATCAAACCTTTGGCATACAAAAACTATAACAATTCAGAAAACAAAAACCTAATAGTAACAACAACAACCAATTAACAAAACAACAACATTCATCACTAACTGCCTAGTGAAACAACAACAACAACAACAAAACACTAAAATGAAAAGTATAAAAACATAAACTCTAAAACAAAAAGGTTTAAATATGTTTTTTTTTCCATACAAATATGTTTCGTTTTGATTTTAGTCAATGTAGTTTTTTTTGTTTGATTTATACCCTTGCAAATTCTAACAAGTTTTAAAAAAGTCATTTATTAGTCTTTTTTAGTAAAAAAATAGTGACTTGAAGATGAAGGTTGTTGAGTTTTTATTAAAAAAATTGGGGTTGAAGATGAATATTATTGAGTTTTTATTATTTAATTGGTTATTTAATTAATTAATTAGTTTTATGTTTTTAATTAAATAATTAAATGAGTTAATGAAATAAATTTTAATTTTAAATATTGTCTAGCAACAACAATCACACAGTCACTATGTGCCAATTCATCCAAAATTTGTCATGTCACCATTTTTTTACTAAAAAATATTCATAAAGAACTTTTTTAAAACTTGTTAGAATTTACAAGGGTATAAATTAAACAAAAACAAATTACAGGAACTAAAATCAAGACGAAACATATTTGCAAGGACAAAAAACATATTTAAACCAAACAAAAAACTTACCTTTTGATGATTAAGAGTCGATGAATGAAAAAGTGAGATTATAGTGTGGATTTGAGGTAAGAAAATGAGATTTAAGTTGGATTTGAGAGAAATAGTGGTTTAGAGAGTTTTTGATTTGGAAATTAGAGTGAAAGAGAAAAGGGTGTTCCATCCTATGTGTTGGTAGCTACTAGATGCTTAAATCCGGTAACTTATGCATTATTTCGGTAGTTTATCGAACTGGAAAGAGATAATTTGAGTTTTTTTTTTTTTTGGGGGCGGGGGCGGGGGAT